>BGZK01001190.1:0-193326 GCA_005406025.1 Eumeta japonica
AACAAATACTATCACGACATAATCTATGATAACTTAGACTTTTTTTTTTAAATCGAGACCGAGACGAATACAATTACGCAAACAGAGAATTCCTATTATTTCTCTCATGTTTCTGGCTCCCTATTTTATTCACCTATTGTGACGCCATCTACCGCTTGTTATTTCACTCGCGCCTACATGAATACACTATTTTCACAGCCGCGTTACGTTAGCACGAGCGCTTCAATATTATTTTCTTTCAGCTCGATACCGTCGTCTGATACTTTAGGACGACTCCGTAATTTCCATCGGAATACAATATGAAAACGGACGCACTGCTCGTTCGGGGAGGCAGTAAGCTCGCGTTCGACGAACTTTCTGCCCGTAGGGGAAGGATGTATAGCGGTATTAGGTAGCAAAAGGATAACGATTGTGTAGAATAGTCCAGCGGTCTTGCTACAAATGCCGAATGAGTTGTAGAAGGTCGTGCGAGAATATATCGAGAGCTTTTAAGGCACAAACGAGCTCGCGGCGGGCGAACTACGAGGGCCGGAAGGCGTTCGGCGAGCTCCGTTAATTCTTCCAATACGAACCGATATTTGTGACTTCGAGAAAAAAAGACATTTAAGTGCGCATGCGACAAACAAAGTCTAAATATGGTATATTGTCCATACGATAGTATACCATATTTTGATTTTGTTCGTCCGTCAAGATGTAGTTTCTGATGTATTTAAATGTAGGTACTTCCTTATTTTCCGACTCACGATTATTAATTTCATAATGTATGATATATAGAATAAAAACTTTATATCTGAATTAAGATTGCAGGTGAGCGTACCTCCGAAGTGAGATGACATAAACGTAATAAAGATAGGCTTGTTCAAGTAACGTTACTTAATATATACATATAACATGTGTAACCCTTTGAGATATTTGAGAAATAAGTTACAGTGAGGGGCAGTAAAAATATTGACACAATACATTTCAACGCTTTAATAATTTTTGTCTCTGTGTCTGACTGTGCATTTGTGAGCAAATTCCACGAAAATTATTCGACAGACTTTGATAAATTTTCAATCCATACAATGAAACGAGACAAGAAAATTTGCATTCAATAATTTATGCATAAAAAGTTACCGTTGAATGTCGATTTAATCATTTATTTACAAAACTTTGGCAATTCGAATCTGAAACACGGTGTCGGAATCAGTGACAATATGGCAGGCTCTCATCGGTTCCGACGCGAACCGAAAAGCTGTGGCATTACAAGCGGACAGATCGATTGCGTTGAAACTATAAGTGTTCCGTTTTGGCCTTTCTACCAGAACATCCCACAGCCCACACAAAGGATGTTATTCATCGGGAACGGCGGCTCGAAACATTACGCAACAGTAGATAAATCATAAAACGACATAAAAACACAGAGCATGCTGGCGTAACGTAAGCGGCCTTCAAAAACTTTCCGAGTCATAAATTCCTTACAGTTCGGCCGTGACCGCGCTTCGGACTCACGTGCCGTAGGCCCCGCCGACCTACGTCACACTTCACTAGCGACCCGCCACGTAATATTAAAAGTCTTATTGTCCAATATTACATCTTTTTTTTTGGGATCTACCTTTTAAATCGCAAGTTTTGAAAACGTTGCGATAATAGGATTTTATAGATGAATTGAAAGAAAATTAGTATGAACATATTTTTTTTTTGATGGTTTATGTTTTTTGAAGTTATACTTCTTTAGGCGCGTTATGAAAAAATGATGAGAGTGAAATTTTAAGATGCGCGCGCATCTGTGACACAAAATTAACAGTATGAAGCTGTCTGCTTAACCGCTCTTAAGTCTCAAAGAAAAAGCTACCAACAAAATAGAAATTGAACCTCGATATTAGTCGCGCATGTTGGTACGCTCGTCACCTCTGATCACTGTTTTCATATTTATAATATTTATTTTAAATTTAAATGAAATTTTGCATGCATGTACAAATATGATGCATATTATTATGACGTAGAGCTGATCTGTTGATGGAGCTGGAGGGCGGCCATAAGAATTTCGTAATTAAACGACGCAACCCCATCGAGTTTGGGCTCGTTTGATTCGTCTTGCCGAGTACTTTGGTGCTATATGGTAACCAGAGTCTGATGATGGAGCTGGAAGGTGGCCATGGAACTCCGTATTAAACGACACAACCCATCGAGTTTGGGCTTGTTTGATTCGTCTTGCCGAGTACTTTGGTGCTATATGGTAACCAGAGTCTGATGATGGAGCTGGAAGGTGGCCATGAAACTCCGTAATTAAACGACGCAACCCCATCGAGTTTGGGCTCGTTTGATTCGTCTTGCCGAGTACTTTGGTACTATGTGGTAACCAGAGTCTGATGATGGGCTGGAAGGTGGCCATAGGAACTCCGTAATTAAACGACGCAACCCCATCGAGTTTGGGCTCGTTTGATTCGTCTTGACGAGTACTTTGGTACTATATGGTAACCAGAGTCTGATGATGGAGCTGGAAGGTGGCCATAGGAATTCCGTAATTAAACAACGCAACCCCATCGAGTTTGGGCTCGTTTGTATATCTTCCCAAACAAGTATAACTTCTCACGCGCGTACATAAGTACACGCACCCAATTTTATTTTAATTATTTTCAACTTTCAGTAGAAACAATCTCATTATAGGCTCGTATGCAGGCACAGGCATTTGAATTTTAATACAATAAATTTCAACCACCCAAACATTTGTGTCGATATAAATTTAAATGAAATTTTACAAATTCGGCGTTGGCGTTGAGCGCTCACACAAAGAGGACGTGTCGCGCGTAACAGAGGAAATATTTTTATACCCTCCGAAAAATAA
This sequence comes from Eumeta japonica, assembly GCA_005406025.1. Lineage (NCBI taxonomy): Eukaryota > Metazoa > Arthropoda > Insecta > Lepidoptera > Psychidae > Eumeta > Eumeta japonica. The sequence continues at coordinate 2,828 of BGZK01001190.1, forward strand.
TTTTTCTCAACGTGTGATGTTGCATGTTAATGAAAGTGAAATAAGTGCCGTGCTGAGTCTGTGGTGGCGATTGAGCAGATTCTGCGTATCCCGTGATTCGGTAACTTCCGCTGCAAATCCTCAATTCCGATCGAAGAACGACAGAAGAATATTGTCACAACAGTTCCGTACGAGATAAGTGATAAAGGATACACGCCGATATACGGCAACAACATGGCGGGAGACGCTGATCTCCCGGAAAGTGGCTCTAAAGTTTTTAAGTGTCATTCGAATATGAAGGTACCGAAAATAGTTATTTGCATTATATGTGAAAGTGTATACCATCAGAACGATTTTAATCGATTAAAAAAAGGAAAATACATAAGTGAAATGTTTGTAGTGTGCTCAGTGCATAATGTGGATAGCATAACTTCAAAAAATGACTGTCAAAACATTGAATTAAATGAAGATGCACGCAAAATAATAACGCAAACAAAATTATACGAAAGGGATAAACTGAAAGAAGAGTTCCAGCAAAATATATCTTTGAATAAAACTAGAGAGTCAATGTTACTTGATGAAACATTAATTAATGATGAACTGGCTGTACTCAAGGTTGAAAATGATTTGTTAAAGCAGTTAAATAAAGAGCTTATGGACAAAAATGAAATATTAAAAGTTTGCTGATATTAAGAAAACAGTAAATAATGTTAAAGTGCCAACTTATGCCGAAATAACTAAACCTGATAACAAAGGTACAAGAAAAATAATTCCTAATATTATTGTCAAGCCTATTGATAGGAATGATCGAAATGTTGATAAAAATGTCAAGACCCAGCTGTTGGGGAACATCTTTGTTCCAATCAAAAAAATAATAACTAAGAAGTCAGGTGATGTAGCCATCAGATGCAAAAATAAAGAGGATGTTAATAGAACAACAGTATTATTAAGTGAGAAGTTAAAAAACGAATATCATGTGGAGGTACAAACTTTTAATTTGCCAAGAATAAAAATACTAGATATACAAAATGACCTAAGTCTAAATGATCTGGAGGAAGATATTAAAAATAGAAATATTTATATGATAAATGGAGGTTTCACGATTGTTGGTGAGTACAAGCACAAGATAACTCGTCGTACACTAATACTGGAAGTTTCATCTGACATACATGACATCATAGTCAAAAATGGTTACAAAGTTTATGTTGGTTTTCAATGTTGTAAGGTAATAGATGATATAAATTTAAATCTATGCTATAAATGTGGTCGATTAAACCACATCAGTAAAAATTGTAAAAACGAGAACAAATGTCTTAAATGCACTGAAAATCATCAAGTAGCTACTTGCAAGTCTCACACTCTTAGATGCGTTAACTGTGAGTATTATAATAAAAAGTATGGACTAAGTAAATGTACAAATCACCTTCCAAATGATATAGAACAGTGTGAATTTTTAAAATTTAAACTGCAGAAACTATTCAACTCTATTGATTTTATTACATTACCCAAAATCCCTAAATTTTTAGGCAGAATTCCAGGACAAAACAGTGACCTGACAAAGAACACACAACAACCTTCTCTAAATGGATAACGACAATGAAGTTATAAGTGATGATAAAAGTGACTTTATTGAAGACTATAGCTCAGAAATCTCTTTTAATAAAATAGATGAGATAAATAAACAGTTTAGTGAAAATGATCTCATTATTGTTGACGTTAATGTCAGGAGTTTAAATGCAAATTTTGAAAACTTGAATGTCTGATAAAGAACATAAAAGTGCCCCCAGACATTATTGTGTGTACAGAAACTTGGAGTTTAACAAGCCCAACATTTTTCAATATGCATGACTATAATATACATTATAACGATAGTCATATTAATAAAGCTGATGGAGTTGTAATTTATACCAAAAAGTGTTTAACAGGACAATATGTGAATTTAGAATCGATAAATGGCATTAAATTTCTGTCAGTTGAAGTTAAAATAAAAAAAGGTGGAGTAGTGAAAATAACGGGGATTTATAGGAGTCATGATACTGATAAGGCCATTTTCATTGAAGCTATCAAGAGTTATGTAATCAATAATAAAAAGTAAGAACCATATAATAGCTGGTGATTTTAATATCAATCTTTTATCATCAGATGTTTTCTCAAATGATCTCATGTGTAATTTTCTTGACTATAATTATATTCCTTACTTTAATTGTGTTACAAGACCGAGTTTAATTGATAGTAGTGGCACATGCATTGACAATATGTTTGTTAAAACTGATTCTATTGATGTTAAGTCATTTATATATACAAACATTTTCGCAGACCATTATACTCTATTTTTAAAGTTAAATATGTGTAAAAAAGTGTTTAAATCACCAGATAAACCAGTAATAAACTACAAAAAGTTGAACAGAAATAGTGGTCAAATAAATTGGTGTGATATTCTGAACTACCAATCTCCGGATGAAGCTGTTAATCTTCTTATTGAAAAAATACATAGTATCATGGAGAAGTCATACAAGAAACCATTACCTAAACAGAAGAAAAATCTCCCAAGAAATGATTGGGTAACTAGTGGCATAATAACCTCGTGCAAAAGGAAGGAGTTTTTGTATCTTATGTGGCTAAAGGATAAAAATAATATTTTTTTTAAAAAAGGAATATTATAAATATTGTAAAATTTTAAGTAGGGTTATTAAAACTGCAAAACAAAATTTTGTTAATAAAGAAGTAGTTGAATGTAAAGATAAAAAAAAGTTATGGCAATATATTAAGGATAAGATTGGTAAAAATGTAAGTAAATGTAATGATATTGAATCTCTGATTTGGGAGGAAACTAAAGTAACTGATCAAAAATAAATTGCGGATTGCCTGGTTAAATATTTCAGTAATGTGGGAAATAGCTTCTAAAATAAATAAAAATAAAACTCTCTATAAAAAACCTATGAGCTTAACCCCTACAGCATTTTCCTAGTGCCTACAAATCCTTCAGAAGTTGAGAAAATAATTACTGAGTTAAAGAATAAAACTGGTGGTGTAGAATAGTAGTTGTAAAATATTAAAAACTATTGCTGGCAATATTAGTGAGTCGTTAGCACATATCTTCAATTTATGTATGAATAAAGGTATTTGGCCTTGTGCATTAAAAGCTGCTGAAATTGTACCTATATTTAAATCAGGTGACAGGCGGTCGCCCTCAAATTATAGACCAATATCATTAATATCAAATATAGCTAAAATTTTTGAAAAATTGGTATATAGAAGATTAATCAGCTTTATCGATAAACACAAATTAATATCTGACAAACAGTTTGGTTTCGTTAAAAATAGAGGAACTAGTGATGCAATAAGTTTTGTAACTGAACATATTTATAAAAAACTTGATAACAATTCTCCTACGATAGTCACATTCTTGGACCTAGCAAAGGCTTTTGACACAGTCAACCACTCGATTTTGTTAGAAAAATTAGAAGCGTATGGAATAAGGGGAGTTGTTCTGGAGTTGTTGGAGGACTACTTGTCTAATAGATTTCAACGTGTTAAAATTAATGGTGTAATGAGTTCAAAATGAAGGTATCTGTTGGTGTTCCTCAAGGGACGATTCTTGGTCCTTTACTTTTATACTATATATAAATGATGTCTTTGAACTGCTCCTGACGGGTCAATAGTTTCTTATGCTGATGATACGGCAGTTCTTTGCTCGGTAAAATTGGAATGAAGTTCAAGAAAGAACTACAAAGTGGTTGGAAACATTAAATGTATGGCTATGTATTAATCAACTGTCCTTAAATATAGACAAGACTACATATATTACTTTTGGATGCTATTCGGACAGTGTTCCTAATATCTCTGATGTATATATAGATAATAAAAACTAAATAGAGTAAATTTCTGTAAATACCTGGGTATAATACTTGATTCATGTATGAAATGGGATTTTCATATAAAAGAACTGATTAAGAAAATTAAGTACTTTGTTTTGTTTTTATAAGTTGAGTTTAATTATGAATGTAAAACTTTGAGAATAATTTATCAGGCCTTAGCTGAAAGTGTAATTAATTATGGTATAAATGCTTGGGGAGGTGCGTATAGCAATGCGTTAAATTCACTAGTCCGAATTCAAAATAAGTTAATTAAAAAATTAGCAGTGAGTCTGTTTTAGGAGTTAAAAATCATTCATAATTAGTTCTATCATGCTGCACTACGACCAATGTAAGAATAAATATAGCAATATAATGGTAAATACTAGAAATAAATCAATTTCATTACCAAAGAGAAAGAGAACTATATCGTCGAAGAGTACCAGTTATGTTGCAGTTAAATATTATAATGAACTTCCAAATAGTCTAAAATGTTAGCTGGTAGTAAAAATCCATTAAGATAAAACTGACTAAGTGGATAAAAACTTTGATATTGAGTAGTGAGTTTCTGTAGTTTCTTAGGTTTGGGTTTTTGTAGTTTTTAAGTTATGAAATTATAGTAATTAATTTATAGTATAAGCAATGTTGGATATATTATGCCAGTCCTATGTACAGATGGAAATCATCTCTATGGGACAGATATTCTTGTTTTTTATACATGTAATCTACTCTGTATACTTTTCGGGATATCTGTAATTGTTTTACTGGTAATAAATAAATTTGAAAATTTGAAATTTGAAATTTATAAGGAGTGACGTAATATCCCTTCGTTTTGAACTCGGTGCAATTGTAAATTTTGTTTAGTTTCATTTTATTTTACCATGATTGACTTTGTCTTAAATTGAACCTATTACGTGAAAGTTAGGGAGAAAGAAAGATTTAAAAAGAAAAAGTTTCGTCACCAAAAAGTGCACTTTCAATAGTCTCGTGTGATTAAAGCAAGAAAAATAAAAAAAGAAAAGTGACTATAATACGACTATAAAAAATTCATACTCGACCCTATCTTGTCCTTCCCAATCCCCGATAACATTACAATTCGCACAAGTGACCACTGAAAATGATGTATTGCGCGATCACTGCTCAGTAGTCCTATTGCTCAGTTTATAGGCAGATAATGTAGGAACTACCCAACAAATCTGTATCGAAGAAACTGTATTTTAAAGAGCAAGTAGGTATACACTATGGCTCGACGTTACAAATACAAGTTACATTAAATTTAGAGCGATCATTTGAATATATAATATGAAAATGATCACACACATTACGTAATAACTGATTAGATATATCACACTAAAAATGATTTATAATTAGGCGATTCGAAATCGATTACAATCGGGTGTATTCCAATTTCCCGTCTCTATTTTATGCCTTAAATGAAAAAATTACTTTATTTTCTAGTTTCAGCCGTTGTTATTATTTTATTTTTTACAACAAAAGAGCCATAAATTAAGAAAAGTCGTGGACGAGCTCGACTTTCCTATATCCTGTGCATTAGTCACATTTAAATAGTTAATATTAACCCACACTAGTTATACGACTCATTTAAGTCTTTTTTTTCTATTAACCACCGGGTATTATTAAAAAATGACCGTGAACCATATTTAATCTATATTCAAATTATTGAACTTATACATGTTGAAATTATCGACAAAGCTTCGATGTTATAAATTATTTAAAAATAAAAAAAAAAAACTGTAGCTCATTTAGGAAGCTTCTAAGAAGTAGAACCTAGTAGAACGCAAAAAGAGGTTTATGTCCGTTTTATAGGTAATTCTAGCCAAAGTTTTATCTATCCAGGAATGAATTAGGGTCTAACTGCTGAAACCAAATGTTACTCCGTTAATATTGTGGGTTCATCTTTATGCACATAACGAAGATCCAGTTTTATTATTGAGTGTGCTGTGTTGTGTAAGTGTGTGAATGCGTATATGAACACACGCGCGCGTTCGTACTTTCGCAAGAGTGTGGGAACGTGCGAGCGTGCTTAGTGTGTGTATGCATATGCATGTATGTGTTTTAGTATTACATAAATTTTGAAATAACTGTAATATTAACAAATATTAATTTTGAGTAAATTAAGATTTCTGACATTGTTTTTTTTATACGCATATGTTTTAGGTAATATTTTTAATCAAACTTATTTTGTAACTAACACAACAAATAAACTCGGATACAATACTGCTCTCTACGTAAATTATTTTTTTTTAACTCCCAAGTTTTATTATCTTAAGCATAAATGACCTATGCCTAACGGGTCGCCTTCTTTTAAGACGCAAAATCGTTTAAAACATTCACTAAACACCGTCTGCAGCTTAGAAATGCTCCAATAAACAAGTAAAACGAAATCCCTTAAAGTTACTAGCCTAAATAACCTAGTTAATTATGCACAGTATTACTTTTTTACGAGTATCCCTCACGGTGCTTTTTTTTTTAATTTTTCCACGACAAGAAAGTGAGTTATCGTCTCAATAAATCATGGAAGGCTCACCGCCGGTCTGCCGCAAATTTTTCCTCCGATCAAATTAATGGGAGAAAATAAATCCGATTCAACAATTAACTCCCGAATAAGAGGAGGGTATTGCGAAACTTAAATCGCCGTATGTCCCTTTTCAGAGACCCGATTACATGCATGTGTAAGGGTGAATTCACAAAAGCTTTGCCTTTATTTCTTTTTTATTTATTTATTTATTTTTATTCCCGATAAAATAGTGAAGGCATTATTAATTCGATTTTGTCTTTTCAGATTATCAGTATGGATGAATCTGCTTTTTTGATTTTTTGCATTTTCTGAGAAGATTTACTGTAGTAACATATATTTTTTTTTTCACCATCGGAAAGTAGAGATTTCAACGAACAGAAACCATACCAACTTTTTGAAAAAAGTTGATATTTTGACGGGTGAAATTTCGATTGAAAATTAGGGTGTTTTTTTGATATTAATTCAAAATAAGGTGAAAAAATAAATATTTTTAATCAAATAAATTACAGCGTATTTGGGACATAAAAAGGTAAGTTTTCACAGAATTTCGTTAAAAAAAAAAAATTTTGTAAAAGATAAAAATAAAAAACCAAAAACTTGGTTTTTTGAATTTTTCACATAAATTTTAAGGTTATGTGAAAAAAATGTAAATACAAAAGTTTTAGATCTTTTTATTACCTACAACTTTGCCATTTAACTTTTTTCGATAGGACTTTTAGTTTTGCCGGAAATCGAGAAAAACCGTTTTTTACCCTTAAAAACTCACCCCCATCCCCTTCCCGACCTCAGATCGCCCGTAAATTATTTTTCCTTTCATTTTTATAATATTTCCTTCCTTTTCTAATGGGTTTCATCCTACTATTATTTTTTTTTCACTTTTTATTATTTTTAAAGGCTTCTACCCTGGTCTATATATACGGACAAAGCTATAACCTTTGCTGAAAGAAATCACAGTGATATATCGATACAAACGTAACGTAGCAAATAAGCGGTGCACAGAGTGGGAAGTGCTCTATATAAATGTTAAGATTAGAATGTCGAATCTAAGAAAGCCGACAAACACCGAAACAGGCCGAACGGAACGTCGCGACGTACCATCAGAAAGTTTTTACTGATTCCGTCCCAACATGCCTTTTGATGCTGCACATTAGTATGAATTCGGTGAATCTGTGTGTAAATCGTCTTATTTAATTCTATGTATCATTGATTCCTAATTAACTGTGAATGTTAATAAAACAGTTGCAATACATTAATAGTTGTTTGGCTCCTTTTATGTGGTGGAACTAGCTGATACCGCGTGAACAGCTGATAATTTATCGTCTAAGCATTATGAAGTAAGTAAGGGTTACATATGTCTGCTAAACGTGGGCAACTAATACATGCCATAATAAAAAAAAACTTGAAATTTGCCAAAACACCATTGAAAGGAGTATGATGGGACAGAGATTATTTGAAAGAACCGAGATTACAATCATAATAAAACATACAAAAAGAACAAATGACATTACGCAAATGCTTGAAAAACTTAAGTGGAAATGGGCAGGTCATAAAATAGAGGAAGAGAAAAATGGTCAAAAATAATTATGTTTTGGTTTATTGGAAACAGAAAAAGAAAACGATGTAGGCCGCTTAGAAGATTTGAATGAATTAAATGCAGCTGGACAACAATAGCAAAAGAGATACGAAAATGGGAAAAGGTTGGGGAGGCCTTTGCGTATAAAAGGCCTATCTATAGACGGGGTTGCCAAAGGACAATAATTAGTAAACCCTCCAATAATATTAAAGTAATTAAATAAGGTTAATTATATTTGACAGTGTGTGACTATTTGTATTATTGTGTGTCATCAACTGTCTGAATAAAGGCTATTTTCATTATTATTATTATTATTAAAGGTTACTACTAAAAGTTTAAATTTTATCGTTATTTTAATAAAACGTAAAGATTTAAGGAATAATGAATGCCAATTAAAATGAAATGTTTTCAGATACAAGACCGCAACGACTCAATAGCTATTACCGCTGTTGAGCTGTGCCAACAAGGCCAGGAATTAAATGGGTGACCGCGCCAATTCAACTTAATGCCATCTAATCTGGGAAGATTTACGGTTGTAACACCTCAAAATCGATAACAGCGTTTCATGATGTTTTTCTTCAGAAACTGACGGTTTAGTAACTATTTCTGAACGAGTAGTGGTAGAAAAATTGCAATAGTTTCAAAATTAGCTTCGTTTTTTTAAGATGTATTTCTTTTTGATATAAGATATAAATAAACATATCTTTATTAAGATATAAAGATATATTTCTTTTTGACTTGATTCGAATTTCGGATCCAAAAGAAAAGCTTGAGCAGCATCTATTTCGAATGTTTTATTTACATTTTAAGAATCTCGGAAACACTTTCATTCACTTGCTTCACACAATGATCATTTCACATTTAAATTCATGTTTGAAATCAAATTTTTGGATGCTTCTTTCTAGCTGCAATGTTCCTCAGTAAAAAAAAACCATGAACCTTCTTCGTCCAAAGTCGTTTTTAAAAAAATAAATTTTCCTATGAAATAAAATTATTGTAATTCCATCAAATTTACGGCTACGGAAGATTTACATCGTAATTATATTTCAAAATAATTATAATTGATATTAAATTTACAGGCCCATAAAAGTTTCAAACCCATTAATTTTTCAGTCACATTAAATATTGTCATTATTCTTCTTATATAATATTTAATACAAAATATCAGTCTCAGAAAATATTGTTGGAAACGTATTTAGAAGAAAAAATTCAAATTCCGTCAAAAGGTAACGTCGAAAAAGTGGTAGATTTTAATTTACTTACAAACTCCTCCATTATACAGCAAATTTATTAAGTAATTATTTAAAAACTTAAAAAAAACGACTTTAACAAAATGGTGACAAAACTCCTTATAATCACAATCAACGTAAAGGCAAAAAACGTAACGGAAAAAAGCACTGCCTACAAAGTTTATACAAAAATATACATTTTCACGCAAAACACACTTTTGCTGTATCCTACACGTTGATGAGATTGTATCTATGTATGGCAGATAAGCATCGACTCCTTAAGCTTTCGGCTGCAGGCGGCGCTAGCGCAGCCTTCCTGCGCCGCCTGAGGTGAATTTTCTTATTTGTTGCGTTTAAGTCAGTTCCTAAAAAAAATTTTCGATGACGTGATAAAATAAAAAAACATTTAATAGCATGATTTTTTAAGAGATATTTGTTTATAATTTAGGGGCATGTCTGTATGGGTCTACAAGATATGCTCAGCTTATTTGCTTGTTTGACACGCTTAAATGTTCCCTTATGCATATCAGTGTAACATATATCAATCCGTATTTGTGTCAGAGTTTTGGAAAACGCTATAGAACAATACACAATGGAGATGAAGTCTGAGCCCCCTAGTGGAAAATCTGATGCATTGTTTGCCGATTTTTTAAACAACGAATTAAATCTCATAGGAGGAACGTACGCAAAAATACAACAATTGCTATTGATCACAACATTTCCGATGCTCAACGAAGGCTGTAATTTTTTTGCGGAACGAGGCGCTCGTGGCAACGAATACTACACGAAAACGGCAACATATCGAATTGTAATTTACGCGCCGTGCGTGCTACTATCTTTTTATTTTTATGATGTGACTCAACTGCGTAACTTGTAGGTTTATTAGGCATTTTTTAATATGAAAAATTTCACTATTTCACGATAAAAAAACCTTTGTTTTCCCAAAAGTCAGCATTGCTGATTGACGAATTGAAATAAAAATTTTCTAAATTGGCGTAAATTTTTTTGTGTCAATGTAGTGAGATTAAAACTTAATTCATTTATACGGAATTTAATCATTAATGGCAGGTATCCACATTTTATAAATTTCGTACATTGATTCGTTTAGTAATTTAATGTTATTCATTAAACAAGTTGAATTGATAAGCAAAAGCATTCGATTAACGATTTTTAATTCTACGATAAGTGCACCTTTGAAAACTATCTTCACTCTGATTTAATTTTATCTAATTTTTTTTTCAAAATATAAATATGGGAATCTAACGCATTGTAGAGAATTTATAACCCTTTCATTCATTTTTGAGACTACACTAATTTGACTTCCATTTATAAATCACATTATTTATTTCTATCGATATTTGTAACTTAATCCTTTTTGTCATGATCAAAAATTTGCTTTAAATCCGTTTGGATACGAATCACAGGAAAATCTGTGTTGAACAATTTGATCGTAAGCCTCGCAACAATATATTTATTAAAAATTTACAAACAACAGTGTTTATTTACCAAATAAATAATACTCTGTGTAAGCTGAGAATCGATTCGGAATTACTGAATTAAATTCTGTCATATCTACATTGTCACAGAAATTCGCCCCCGCTAAGCAATTTTACAGCCCAATTTTTGTTTTTATCAGTAATTAACAACATTACATTTTACCCTTTGCATGACAATTAGTATGGAAATTTCATGAGTCCCTTGCGCGATCCCCGAGGAAGGTTCAAAGGTTTTTAGCATACAAAAATATTTTATTCGATAATTAGGTTTTTTAAAATTAATTTCAATGCTTTATTTTATTATAATCGCAAAATTATATTAAAAAATGAGTTGTTTTTTTGTTTCACTAATTAAATTTCATTACACTATTAGAATGGTTTACACGTTTTGCAACTTTTGCCCTCTGGCTTGAAATAAATTACTATTACCACTTTAAACCCTGATCATATTTATCTACCAAAAATATACAGGATATACACGTATTCTAAAGGGATCAGATCTTTGCATCTTGAGTCAAGCTTTGAGTAGTAGTGGTCCAGCAGTAGTTGAAGAGCATCGTCTTCTATCTAAAAGGTTTGAACTTTGACCAGGGACGAATTGGGTGAGGAGTTTTAACTTAATTGAAAACACAACGATCATTGGAAGGCTCTAACGTACACTAGACTAGCGTGGGGCCTTTTGGTCCAAACCTTCGATTTGAGATTGAGATTGATGCGATTCAAAACCCACAATAGTAAAATTGTGGGAGGGTGTGCATAAGCAAATTTTGATTGAGACGGACATAACAATAAACTCGTTTGTATTTCGTTTATATTCGATATGTTATCTTGCACACGGTATATACACCTATATACCTCGAACAAATAACCGAAGAATGAATTTAGAAGAAAAAAAATTAAACCTACTCCAAAAAATAATAAATGTCATATTTCCGTAAAGATATTAATTAGTAGACATGTTCTACTTATCCATCTTAATTATCATGATTATACGATATTAAAAAAATATACAAGTATTTTAACAAAAATCTTACATGGACATTGAGAATATTGACAAGAGAATATATAAATTAATTTAATATTTTTTTTCCAAGCTATCAAATTATCTAACGAATTTATATAATAAGTCACTGCGAAAGTTAAACTCAGGCTTAATTGAAAAAAAATTATTGAGTATTTTCTGAAATACGTTACGTAAAATCTAAATACTTTATAACATTATAGCATTCACAGTCTTTTTACGTTACTCATATTTCATCCGATTAAAATTAGACCCAATCTCTAACCGATATCTAACGATTTCCATATCCAACGTGGTTTAAATATTATTTATGGTTAATGTGTATAATTTATTAAATTAATATCGAAGGAACGTACCATCAGTGAAAGTAATAAAGGACTAAAATTGTAATATAGAAATGAAAGCGGTGGCGCTGAGGGTATATTTAATTTTGCCAAATTATTAGTCAGTTCTGGCACGAGACCTTGGGCAAACGGATATCACTCCCCGAAACTCCCAAAGCTGAAATTTGTAGCAAATCACTGAAAACTCGCGCCCTTTCTGGGAGATTACGACCTTTTCATTCGTCTAGAGTCTCTTGAGAGCAAATAAAAATATTACTAGTTCCTTCTAGGGTTCCGCGTTGGATAAACAGTAATAATTAAATCCCTTCTATGAACCGTCTACATTTTTTATTGCTGGTTTTATAGTATTCTTTAAGGTTTCTTAGTAAATGAATTAACTGACTGATAGAAATTACTATGACGTACCTAAATATAGTCTAATAAGTGAGAGTTCCGGTGGCCTACTTCCTTCTTCATCACCCCACTTCCCTTCATCAACCAATTCCATCATATAGCTATCCTTACTCAAGACTCAGGCAACGCGCTGATCACACTTTTGGAGTATCGTGTGTCAATAGGTGATGACAACCACCTACTCTCTAATGGCACGCAAGCTTGTTTTCCCCTTAAAAACACAAAAAAATATATATTTTACAATAAAAAAAATGTTTAAGTTCCTAGATTACTATTTTCGCGACTTTGCGTGACCCTTCTATAGACACATACTCACAAATTACAAGGAGTAACTTGAGCATCCATGTTTAAGGTAACAATGTCCCGAACCTACGACTTGGTGTGCACTCCGAAACACAAAGTAACTGGTTTCATATAACTTAAATTAGCGACTCACTAGCCAAGTTATCCGTGGATAGAATTTCAAACAGGTAACGTCTGATACGTAGACAACGTGCTGATCAATCAGTCACTACTACTCTTATGTAATTATTAGTACACAATATATCCAAAACCAGATAATAGGTATTTAAGTGAATACAAAATATAATATTAAATTTAATTGTTATTGAATTGATTTCTCATTATATCGATAAAAAAAAAGAGCGAGCCTTACACTAGTCGTGTATGATGGGTAACATCTCATATTTCACCTTGGTAATAAGCAATATTAATATCATATCCTGAAAAAAATATTGAATTATTATTTAAAATAATTTTTCGTAACCAAGAATAGTTCATTTTAACGAAAATTGTAAAGATGAAGAGTGGAAACGATACACTTGTGATAACTAAAATATGACACATATGCTTATGATTTCAAAGTTTTTAAAAATAGTTGAGAAAATGCGTCAATACTAATAACAGTACCAATGTCAGTTGCCGAAACATTAGAATCTGTGTTCATTTCAGGATTGAGATCATCATTTAAAAAAGTTAAGGGTGGCTCAGCTTTTGGTAAACTAAAGTTTACGTTAAAATCAACATTTAAAATTATGGAAAGAGAATGATAGTTCTATTTTAAAGGATGGAACCACCTTCGGTTTATGGTAAAAGTACGGAAAGCACATATTCTATTATTTTTTGTAATTATAAATTTGTTTTCGAATATTCGATCAAGGGCCAAAAAGGTCGTATAGATACGACTTAAGTCGTACAGTTGGCTGACAGCACCAACCTTTCGGAAGATGGGCTGATACCGGCTGACTTTAGCACTGCACTCGCTTATTAGTTAAATCAAATAGCGCGCGCTTCCCCGGCTTCCTGTTACTCACTTCCGTCCCTTTTCGTAAACTCACACAGATAACAGGCAGGTGAAAGGAAAGATTTTACACATCTTTCTTTGGAAACTAAATCTACGCTCTTCAGCTTATTTAGGCTATGAGATTTTATCCATAAAAATAATATAGCCACAAAACCATTGATAAATCGAGACACACTTTTTTAGGGAATTTATTTTCCGGGCTGGTAAGCACAATTTATTTTACTTTCCTTTATGAAAGATTTTTTTATCCGTTGTCTTTATCACGTGATATCATTATTCTGTTCTGAAATTTCGGAATATCTCGCCCGATAAAATAAATTGTTTGGATGAGAGGAAATCTTATTAAAATCATTTCATAATTGAAGGGAAAAGGCTTCGGGTTTCATGTAAAGCTACGACAACCTCGTTCCGTTTTAATAAACGCTAATTCCGAACTCGTTGCCAGAAATTAACGGTTACGACGGGAAATCATTTAGGCGTTTTGCTTATAAATTCACTTTTATATTAGATAAAAATCATTTGAATCTATACCTATAATGGTTATTGATTTTTCGCACGATTACGTAATAAATATGTATTGTATTTGGCATTGATGGTACATATTGCACAGTACATCATATTTAGGTGAAAATAAGCAATCTATATTCTATACACCAAGTGATAGGCCATAATAGGCAAATGGGCTCTGGATGAGTTCTGACAGGCAGGCCCGCCGTAAGCGGGCGTGCAAGGCGTGCAATGCACGCGGGCGGCGCATCCAGGGGGGCGGCAAATCAAGCAATCAGCGACCAAAATTCAGACATTGTCACATCACAATACTAAAAAAAATATCCAACCAAAAGAAATATGAAGCGGCGCACAATTATTTTCTTTTGCATTAAACAGTGCCATCTATTGAAATTCAAGAGAACAAAGATGCAACACATAAAGGTGTGCTCGTGCCCGAGGACGGCTGCCGGAAGAAAGTCGACATATTGTCTATGGTCGTGTTATGCTCTATGCTATGAAACGACGCGAAATAGGGGAATCCCCTCAGAGCTTTATTCTCATTCCTCTTTTTATAACCATGCGAAAGCGATGCGAAGTCGAACAGATTAGTGAACAACAAACTTCAATTATTTCGTTTAGTCCTGAATAGGTTTCGTAAGGAGTCCAAGTACCTATAATTAATGATATTCTGACTTGGTTAGTGTGATTATAATTCAGAGAATTATCTATTTCATCCGTCGGCGCCAAAAATCGTATTATGGTAAGTAACTCCGTTTAATCAGCCTATGGGCGCATTCATCTAGGAAGCAGGCAGCCGGCCTCACCGACCTACCAGCGCCTACCGCCGCCAACCCACGCCAGTATTTTCAGGATTTTCCGCAGATCGCGATAAGTAGTGCTGTTTTGTCAAGTACCGATCTGCGCTGGTTTGGCAAAGTGTGGTAGCGACTGTCTGCGAATAATCGGTCTGTCAACATGGATGGGTCAGGGCTGGAAGTGCAGGTAGGTTGGCGCTGGCTGCCTGCTTTCTCCATGCACTCTAAATTAATGCCAGTACCTAATGGTTTGTTGGTCGAGTTAAAATAATCGACCAGATGCTTGTGTGTTCACGGTTCACTCACGCACAGAATAAGGTACCCCGTAGTCAGCGACTACACAAAATTCTTACCAGACATCTGAGACAAAACTCGTTGTATTTTAAAGTTCATTTTGCTGTTTATATGTAGTTAGCTAAGGAATGGAATAACCTGCCAGCGTCTGTGTTCCCTGAAACATGCAAACTTGGGATCTTAAAACAAGAGTGAATAGGCATTTACTGAGCCTGCGTGTTCGTTCCATCTTCGACCGCATCGTCGCTTAAACGCGACGCGATCGCGGTCAAACGTAGGCTTAGTTGTACAATAAAAAAAAACGTTAGAGACCAAGTTTATACGGAATTCCTGCGATTTTTTTCTAGCCTCAACTAAATGGTCAAATGGTCGATTATTGCTCGTTAACCAGAAAAACCTAGTTATATCTGAAAGTTTTACAATTTGTTATATGTAAAATTGGTTGTATTAAAATAAAAAAATGCTTACCTCTTCCGATACATTCCAGGAACCGCAAAAAAGAAAAAGCTTTGAGGAGCGCAATTTCGACAGCAAAAACGAGAAAATGATGCACAGAAAAAAAAATTAGAGGGCTCTCTAGAGAAATTTTTAAGCAAACCAGAAAATAGGGAAACGGAATGTCAAGAAAATGTTGGCGTAGCTTCAACAAGCGCAGCCTTAAATTTAGAAGTTATGGAGGTATCTGAAGAGAGAAATATTAGTCCTTTAGAGGAAGACTTCAGTAAAACTAAAACAAGAGAAAGTACTGCTGAAGAACCTGAAAGCAATTTATCGTCGTCAATAAGTAGCTGTTTAGATTGTGGTGATGTTCCCGGTTTATGGCCTGCCAGTATGACTAATGATCTTGTTAATATTTTGGTTAGTCGTGGTCCCGTACAGCTGTTTAACTACAATTTTCCTGCTAATGACGACGGAAGAAAATTTGCAAACAGTTATTATTCTAGAAATCTTCCCAATGGAGAAAAAATTAACAGAGAATGGCTTGTTTACTCTACGTCAAAAGATTCAGTCTATTGTTTCTGTTGTAAAATATTCAGTAAAACTGTAAGTAGTTTGTCGGCTCCAAGCGGTTTTTCCGATTGGCAACATTTGTCATCCACCTTAAAACGACACGAAACAAGCGTTTCCCACAGTGAAAATTTAAAATGTTGGGTACAACTAAATAATATGTTAAAAAACAAAACTACTGTAAATCAAATGCAACCGAGACTATTGGAATCTGAAAAAAAAACAATGGTGTGATGTATTGGAAAGAATCATAGCTGTTATAAAATTTTTATCCCATCAATGTCTGGCGTTTAGGGGCTCGTCAAAAACATTATATGAGCATGATAACGGTAATTTTCTCAAAGCAATAGAAATGATAGCAACCTTTGATTCAGTTATGCGACAACATATTCACAGAATTCAAGCCTCGAAATTGGATTCAACTCGCATGACTCACTATTTAGGAGATCAAATTCAGAATGAAATCATTGATTTACTCGGCACGACCATAAAAAAATTATATCTTGAACAAAGTCAGAGAATCAAAATATTTCTCCATCATATTAGATTGCACACCAGATGTAAGTCACACAGAACAAATTACAGTTATACTCAGGTATGTCATTTTAAACAGTGAAACTAAAAATGTTACGACATGCGAAAGTTTTATTGGTTTCTGTCCGATCACCAGCTCCACAGGTGAAGGACTATTAAATTTTGTTTTAGATTTATTTTCGCAATTAAACCTGGATATTAAGAACTTACGTGGTCAAGGTTATGACAATGGTTCTAATATGCGTGGAAAACACAACGGATTGCAAAAAAAAATATTGGAAATTAATAATCGCGCATTTTACGTTCCATGCTCGGCGCATAGTCTCAATTTGGTCGTTAACGATGCGGCAAATATTACGCACGACACCGTCAATTTTTTCAATATAATTCAAGAAATTTACGTTTTCTTTTCGTCATCTACAAAAAAGGTGGTCGATAATTTGCAAATATTTACCAGATTTAAAATTAAAAGCATTAAGTGCCACGCGATGGTCTAGCAGAATCGATGCAGTCAAACCTTTACGGTATCACCTCGAAAAAATATTTGACGCTTTGCTAGAAATATCAGATAACAATTCGTCGGAATGGGATTGTACAACATCTCACAAAGCTCATTCGCTTGCTTTAAACATTCAAAATTATAGATTTATTTGCTCGGTTGTAATTTGGTTCGATATTTTAAACGAAATTAATGCTCTCAGCAAAATGATGCAAAACCCCACAATAAATACTCAAATCTGCATAAATTTGTTAAACAAATTGATTGATAAATTCACCGAATATCGCACGGATGAGCACTTCGAAAGGGTGTTAGAAGAAGCTACCAATGTGGCTCGGGACCTTAATGTAGAAACAGATTTTCCGCCTATAGACACAGTTCGTCCACGAAGAAAACCAACTCAATTTCAATATGAACAGAGTGACGAAGTTTTACTTGACCCCAAAACCAAATACAAGGTAGAGGTTTTTTTTAGAATCCTAGATCAAACGTTAACTTCTTTAAAGGATAGATTCGAGGAGTTGGAAACTTTTACCGACGTATTTGGCTTTTTCACCAATAATAACTTATTTAGTTACTCCAAAGATGATTTAATGAAACATTGTAAAGATTTGAATTTGAAGCTAAAAGACAGTTCAAATAGTGACACAGATATTGACGGTATAGATTTGTTTAATGAAATCAATGCTTTAAAGTTGCATTTTACTGAACACCAGTCCAATGATCCACAAACCCTATTGCAATATATTTTTGCAAATGATTTAATGTCAACATTTCCGAATACAGCAATAGCACTAAGAATATTACTTACGTTGCCGGTTTCAGTTGCATCTGGTGAAAGGTCCTTTTCAAAGTTAAAATTATAAAAACTATTTGAGATCAACAATGCACCAGCAAAGACTAAGTAATTTAGCCATAGTTTCAATTGAACATGAGATATTAGATAGCTTAGACACAAAAAAATTGATAACAGATTTCGCCAACATAAAGGCAAGAAAGGTACAATTACTGTAAATTAAGTAAATGAATAGTTTTTCGTTGTAAAGTATTTCTTATTTTTTTCACATCCTTAACCTAGTTTTTTTAACCTAGATCGTGTAAGGTAGACATACTTAAACGGGGGCGGCATAATGGGAATTGCACACGGGCGTTCAAACCCCTAGCGGCGGGCCTGCTGACAGGCTTTTCGCAGACTTCTATGAAATGCTGCATGATATAGACTAATATCGTACGACATTGTATAAAGATTTTAATTAAGATTAAAGAAGAATAACGAGATCTAATTCAATCTTTATATTAGTACTGTGTATTGTCTGAGGCTATGCATGTTTTACACGTTGTTATACGTTAGGACTTCAACGACTCCGTTGTTATCAAATGACACCAATGTTTTACTAAAACACACGCAATAAAACATTTGTAAGATATTTTAACTGATCATTTAACGATACATCAAAAAAAAATTGTTACTTTTTACATATGTTGTTATGATGCTCAGAATTGTCAAAAACGTTCAATTAATCTGTTGTGACTTTGACTTTGAACATGACGTTCAGTATGAGATGGTAAGAAGTCTTAGGGTCTCCTCCAACATCTCCTTTAAAACAAATTTTAAAACAAACTTTTAACAAAAAATCATTTTAAAATTAATTTTCTGCTCTAGCTCTTCCTCTTAACGGGCTTTAGCCCAAACAACCGTTAAAACGAGGACATGAAACGCAAAATTAATTTTAAATGGCCGTATTTTGACTGTATTTTTTTACTACCTTGATCTTAAACCTTTGTTTTTTACTCCTTTAAGGGATCGCAGACGTAACTATTTGATTTTTAAATATCATTTTATAAGGAGTGATGGTGGGGGCTCTTACTCTGCAATCTACGATAATCAAGTCATAGATGCCTATTTTGAAACTCACTAAGTAAATTAAATTCTACGACGTACTTACCATTAACCCACAATAATGAAATTCAGCAAAAAGAAAGATCTTGTTGCACAAGTAAAAAAAAAATAAATCTCAAAATCGATAATTTGTAGTTAATTCATAAGATTTTTTTTTATGATTACAAACTTACACTTGTGTATGGACTGAACATTCTTTAATTTCGCTATATGAAAAACTTAAGATTTTCAAAAATTCCTATATTTTTGAGATAATTTAATTTTTTTGAAAAATATCAATGATTTGGAATTTTTGAGACAATACTCGCAAGTATTGATATTGAAAACAGACAAAAATCATTGAGATTATTCAAGGATGAAATATTTCCCTTCATTTTACGTTAATTTTACGTTTGTACGGTACCCTCGGGGTGCGAGTCTAATTCGCACTTGTCCAGTTCTTTTTAGTCAACTTTACGAGGTTAAAAATGTAGGTCTCGCTTCAGAAAATATCGTAGAGAAAAAAAGTGAATTATGTACATCGATAAATTACGAAAGAGCGTAAATTTATGAAATTGGAATTAGGTTCAGTTGGATTTTTTCTGAAATAGCTTTAAGGCGGTATAACCATTAAGGCGTAACTTGTCTTTGACGGTTTTAGTATTCAAATTGTAATTTACAAGTGTAAATTACAATTTAATTTGTTTGTTATTAAATTATACGATAAAATGTATTTTTATAGAGGAAAACGTTTAATTTTTTTACTTCGCGTACTTTTCACTTCGTTAGCAAAGTAGTACATAATTCAGAATTATTGGTTGATAGTTTATGTTAAATGCCAAACGTCATTTTAATACATTCAGTCTAAAACTGTATTCACAATACCATAATATACGGTATGGCATTAGAGAGCTATTCATATGGAATATATTCCATATTCCATTTATATGGAATCCTGAAGAGTAATGTAGACTATTTTTATCCTGTGAAACGGTAGAGCTAATATGCCTACACGAGAATGATGTATCTCTACAATGCAAAAGAAACACGTTTCATTGACATACCTTCTCTAGAACAGGACTGACGTTATCTCAGCTCATCCGTTAATATTTTAGAAAATGATTTACAAAACTAGACAAGTACCAAATACATTTTCCTTCAATAAGTAATATTTTTTATACGTCGCTATTATAGGTTTCGTTAATAAGTGATATTATTTATACATCACGCTATAGATTTCGTTAATAAGTGATATTTTTTATACATCACGATATAGGTTTCGTTAATAAGTGATATTTTTTATACGCCACGATATAGGTTTCGCCTATTTGCTTAGCTGTGTACCGCATTCTTTTATAAATAGATTTCTATGTTATTTTTCAAGCGATAAATTGTTAAAAACTAAGGCGTCCTCTGTATTAGACGGAGGCAGTAGTAACGTATGAGTCGACTGAATAAAACGTAGCTCTGAATTTTTTCTACTATTTTAAATTTGTCTATAGAATGCTTATGCTGGTATACTTTCTCTCTCGGGCGACACTCGTCTAAGTTTTGCACATTAACTTGGTCGTTTCACGACAGAAACTGGAACTGATTATGTTGGATCGGGGATTGGATTTGTAACAGACACAGTGATGTGTATAGAGTTGGTCCTAGATGATAAAACGGAAACTGTCGCCGTGATGTCGTATCTTTATCAACACATTAATAATGAATAATAATTGTATTCCTATGAATGTGAGCGATATAAATGGTTAAAAATTTATCTACTGATTCCTCTATATACGCTGAAAAATCGTGTGCAACCGCATCGATTTATGAGATACTCGAAAGTTGGCTGTTTCCGGGAGAATCGGTTTTATTGGACGCACAAAGTGCTGGCAACAAAAAGTTTAAAAGTTTGTATATTTATTGCTCAAGAACTCGATTATTTTTGTGTGGAGCTGCCTTAACCCTTTTCTTCAGAGCAAAAAGACTAACCGAATTATTAAATATTGTAAGATTTAATAACACAAACTTTCAGATTTACAATACAATTATTTTCATTTGTACTTTAGAAAATTTAAGACAAAATAAAATGAATTATCTATTAAATAAATTTATTTCGTTTTCAATTTAAGAAGGTTTTGTAAATTTTAAAGCATTCCCATGACGATTTTACGGTTCCGAGCCAAAAACGGAACCCTTATAGTTTCGTCCTATCTGTTCGTCCATCCATCCGTCCATCCGTATGTCACAGGCATTTTACTCAAAAACTACAAGATGTATGTATATTGAAGAAATTCGGAGTATAGATAGATGTCTTGTATAAGCCGCTATTTAATTTCGTAGTTAAAGAACAAAAATAAATATTTCTAAGGAGGGCACGTCATATATATAACACAAGCTGAAAAAAAAATTTCGCCAAATATGAACGTGATTTCGACAGTTCTTTTAAAACATTTTAAGCTTTTTAAGCAATTTTTTTGTTTAATTGAATGTTTTCTGACATAATTGCTTCGAAAGTAGCAGATACTGTACCACCCCATTTATTTTTTAAATCTGAAATTTAAATTGATAATAGAAAACTTTATTAGTAGAATATTTTTTTTACGTGGAAACCTTGGAAAGTTTCAAGTTATTTTATGCCCTAACTAATTTTCAAAATACACCTTCTAGTCCGCATCAGACAACTCTTCAATAACATTTTTAAATACTACTAGGTCGTCCTTCGGTGATAAAAATAATTTTCGCCTTAGTTTTTTTTTTCTTTTGAATAAAAGGAAAAATAACACAGAGTCAAATTATTATTGTGAGGAAGACGATTTGACCGATGAGCTGTCAAGAAATTTCCTAGTTTTAGCCTAAGGTGCGTGGAAATATGTATCGTGGTGAAAAATTAGCCCACGATAGCCGGTATTTGGTCACCCACTGCTCACGTCAGTAAAAATATCTGACAAACATTCGGTAAAATATCATTCAGAATTGATTTTCCATTAACTTCGTAAGGGTTTTCAAACTATATAACCCGTACACTTCTCGTTTGCGATTGTCAAAGGCGATGGCTCGTTTTTAAACAACCACGTGATAAATCCATAATTCACGCTCGTAACATTACAAGCAAACGCACCGAGACCCCGTTTTAAAGTTTGTCATCGTGTCGCGGCACCATCCCACCCGAATCTGCTTCGGAGTCTGCGTTGAATTGTGCGGAGGCCAACGTAAAACTATGCTCCTTGAGCAAAGATGCCCATGTAAAAGTTCACGCACACTTCAAAGTAAATCTTTAGTAAAAAAAATATTTTCATGTGTAATTCGTTTTTTCTCTACGCGTTTTCTTCTGTAACAGCTGTCAAAGGGCGGCCGCTCCTTTCTTCATCCGCTAAATTTACTCGACCGCGCTTAAATTCGTTGAACCAGCGTTAAACAGTGACGTTAGAAGACCTTTCATTTTTAAACGCCATTTGAATTCTTTTAAATGATTCCTTTGGTTTTAGCCGACATTTGAAATCGTACCAAATCGTCGTATGAAAATTTTCTCGTTTTAGACTCATTTTTCAGTTAAACGGAATAGTTTAATTTTGCTCATAAGTAAATATGAATGGAAACTTTAATTTGATTATTTTGTTAGTTAATCAAGTTTCATAATTTGATAAAAGCAGGCCTGCGTGTCATCAAAAACTCTTTTTACGCAAAATGTTTTGCGGGTTTGATATACCGTATAGAATCGATCATGCGTCTTTCCGCAAACATTCATAATATCCTTTTTTAGAACAATTTTTCCAAAGAAACCATAGTCATTGAAATAGCTGTTTCTGAGGAAAATAGGTCAGAAGGTGACGTTGTAAACTCACGAAATAAAATCTTAGGTCATACGCGCACAATGCGCTCCCCCTTTCCCTGCTCAACCCACCCACTTTGTCATCCAAGGCCCAATCGCGGTGCGTGCGCGCGCGAATAAAGGCCGGACGCGCGGCTTTACAGGTTTAGGTATTTTGTGATAATGTGTTACGTTTATGACATTGGTGTTTTTGAAATTAAAATTGTGTGTGATTAATGTTTAACTGTTTTATCTCAATTCCACTGCTTCCTCTGCCATTGAATATGCAAAAATTATTTATTGTTAGAGAGTTTTCAGATGTGACATTGCTGCCTGCGAGTCCATAAGGTGCGTGAAGTATTTTTTTCGTTATAATTGGCCTTAGTTTGCTTTGTTTGTTTAGAGGTGAATAGAACACATATGGAAAAACAAAAACTAATATAATAATACCTTCGGCACCCTTTACATCACTGACCATATTAAGTGTCATTTGTAACAAGTGCCTAGATAAATTCATTAAAAATAATGCAGTATATAGCCCAAGCGTGAGGCAGAATTTGAGTTTTCACGTGCACGGGGTACGCTTCGCGGTGTCCGACACAGCGCTCGCCATGACGGTAGGCTGAGCATTTACTAAGGCTGTGATAAAGTTTTATGTTATTTATAAGTATAATTTCAATGATATATTTTTGTTGTAGTTAATTTAGCAATGATATTTTAAAAAAGGGGGAGATTATGAATATTTGCGGAATGATGCATGATAGATTTCATTCTGTCTCCCTGTATAACTATATATATTACATAATGTTATTACATTAACACAACATTACATTACAATTATTATGTAATGTAATGTAGTGTTATGTGCACAACATTTTATTATTATGATTTAATTTTGTGTGAAATAAAATAGGCATGATGACTGATTTTCAAAAACTACTCCATATTGTTCTTAGGTGTCTATTTTATACAAAATAAATCGTATTTCTATAAAAAATATAGATTTTGGTGCAAAAAATTACCTATAAAAAATAAAATTTGAATTATGCACCAAAACGCTTGATTGGTAATGGCGTCTGCCTATGACGTCACGCTTTCGTAAACATTTGTTAGCAGTTTGAATGTATATTGTTTATTTTGATATCTAATTAAGATTTTGTGCTAAAGTCATGAATCCTAATGTGTATCGATGGTGTGCGGTTCCTCAATGTAATAATACATCTATAAAAACTCCCAACAAGTTATTTATTGACGTCTCAATGCATAAAAAACATAGAAACAAGTGGTTAAATCTTGCAAGGCGAGATCCAGCAGATATATCTTCAAGTTCAGTAATTTACTTCTGTGAAGACCATTTTGACGTAAGTATTAACTTTATTCGCTATGTAATAATAAATTAATGAACATAATTATCCTAATTTATAAATAATTCAGTCGTCAAGTTTGAGGTTAAGTTTTATTGCTTTATTGCTAAAAACTTTTATTCTTGTTCCAGTTACCAAATGATATGGAAAACTATATTCAGTATCGTGTGATGGGTTCTGTTTCCCAAGTGCGCATGAAGTCAGGATGTATTCCCACGAAATTTGAATGCCAACCCGACAGAAGAAAACGAACTGCTTTCATAACATAACCTCAAAGTGTCGTACTCAAGCATAATATAGATACTTTGTGAAAATTTAGGTCGTTTAATGTATTTTGAATAATATTTAATGCAATACTTACTTGGAAGTTTTAACATATCGAAATTCTGCCGAACAAAAGCCATTATTTGATGCAAAAAATCCTCCCAGCATCAACAAGTCGATTTTTGGCAAACTTGAACTGTTTGCTTCGATAAATCCTTGTTCCATGAATAATGTTTCCTTCTCGTAGGTACTTTTGTTTACAAAAGCCAAGACACAACATTTATGTCAAGTAAATATCAGTTAAACTGTAAAAAAAAAGGGCAATACAAAGCAAGATCGCAATGTCCTTAAAACGTTTAATAATGTTTACGAAAGCATGACGTCACACGCTTCGGATTGGTGTTTGACTTAATATGGCGAATTGGTGAGTTTTGTGTTTTATTTTATAAAATATAATAATGACATAAAAGAATCTTTATATTGTGTATAATTATTTTAAATCATAATTTCAGTGATTCTTGCTGACTGTCATCATGCCTATTAGAGGGTGATGTTGCTCGTGTCCGTAGAAACTACCTATTATAACCCAACACGTGCTTTGGGAATGGTACTAAAAGAGCAAGCTCAGAAGACCCTGAAGCTCCAAAAGCATGCTTTAGATGGAGATAGAAAATGGTCACCACATCCCGTTATCTAATAAGACCGAAAGTTTTGGCTCAACCGTCTGAGTTGAGAGGAAGACAATCTTAATAAAAAATTAACCTAAGCCTACGGTGGAGAGCGCGTCAAGTGGATGAATGGCTGAGAACTTTACTCACTGTCGCCAACATTGATACACCATGTAAACATCATTGTATACAGCCTCCTCATAGGGAAGACGTCAATCTGTGAGCAACCACCTTGTTGACGTTACATGTGGGAATTAAATGAATGATCCAGTAAATATAAATAAAAACCAAAAAACTACCTTTAACAAGTCTTCCGCAAAGGATTTCTTAAGCATCTACCAAGATCTTCGTTTTTCAGCGGAAATATAAAATATGAGAATATTGATTCGACTAGATCTCATACAACCCTCAAAAAGTTTTGAGAGTCATTGGTACAGAAACACTTACCCCCAGAATGACAATGAGTATCAACAAACAAAAAACCTAAAATACAGAAGATTTCTCATTCTTTACCTCCACCTACTAGTTATGGAACAAGTTCACAAGCCTACTACTAGATCCGGACGACATTCTAGTTAGAATACGAATCGACCAAATAAACCTCCACTATTTTTCTTCACAGAATTGAGGATGTTAATGAGTTTAATTAATTTATTGAATCAACAATTTCGTTTACTGCATGAAAAACTCAGTCGTCTGATGGTGAATTCAGGAGACCATTACAAAAAAGTCATTGTTCTTATTAGATAAAAAATATTAATAGAACACACCTGCACCAGAAAAGAAACGAAACTTTATACAGAAATAATCAAAAATCTGCATCACTCAACATTTAAGAAAGCATTAGTGGAAGATATAGAGAAGAAAGCGCATAGTTCGTGACGAAATCATAAATGTGCGCTTGTAGTTATATAGATAATTAGTAGCAGTATTATATTTGTTAACTTTGAGCCAAATGTTGAAAACAAAGCCATCAAATATATTCAGTACATATTTTGCCATCAAATCAAAATAGAAGATCGGCCAAAATCAAAATCTATAGTACAATGCCAGTGATGTCAGTTATACGGTCACTCCAAAAATAATTTTATGAGACCGTTTCGTTGCGTTAAATTCGGGGAAGGGCATATTACTTCAGATTATTACAAAAAAGACAGAAACACATCAGCCAGATTTTATCTGTGTTCCAGTGACGACTCTGCTAACTATAAAGGCTGCCAGGTCTACAAAGAGATACCAGCCAGGAAACCTAAGCAAGGGGACCCTAATACACGACTATGTCGCAAGACTAAGGCCTATACGGAATGCCATGATGCAACACTAACTAATACCTCATTAGTCACATTGGATAATCAAGCTCACACCGAAATAAACAAAAGCATTAGAAATCTGAAATAAAGAAATTGAGACAATTGTATCTTCTATGCGTATTCTATGCGATTATTATCACTGGAGGTGATTGGTTGGCTATGATTATTCAATAATAATCAGTCAAAAAACTACAGTAGAATAAATCCTTCTCAAGTAATCAGAAAAGAAGGATCTACTCCTAAAATAGATCAGCACTCTACTCAACATTCTTAACACCATTACCCCGAGCTTACTGAACAGAGATAGCGTCGCTCAGGATCGCAACGTGGTACATAAATAAATTGCCGTCTAGTATAAATGAAGTTGAAGTCCTAATTAATGTCAACAAATTAGATGTAGTCCTTATTTCTAAGTCGCATGCTACCAGTAACAGAAGCATTCGTTTGAAAAGTTTTTTAAATTTACAATGCCTCTCCCATAGATGGGGGCGCACATGTTGGCTCTGCACTGGCGATCAAATTAAGTCTAGAATATCCTTTTTTGGAGCTTACTCAATAAGCCATTTACAGGCTCAGTGTACGACTAAAATACCGAGCAGAACAGATTGACGTTTCTACGATATACGACCCACCTAAATACAACATAACAGGTAGCATGTCCTCAAATTCCTTTAAAACTCTTGACAACAGCTTTATATCAGGTGACGAATGGAATGCTAAACTTACCTTTTGGCGCTCTAGCCTAACTGTTACAAGAGGTAGACAACTGAAGAATTGTTTCGATTGACCTCTATATCATCCTTTGTCAATTGAAGCCTGTACCTACTGAACTACCAAGAATAAAGCGCCAGGCCTGCTATACTTCTTTGCATCCAAAGGCATAAGCACTCTATTCACTAGTGTTGAATACAATCTAAATAGATCATCAGATCACACTTCAAAATTACAAAAAGAGTCTTCAACCGTAATGAATCCAGAAGAGTCTACCCCATTATAAAATTAGAAAACCGACTGGAAAGGGTTCCGCTCATATCTTATTGATTCTAATAAAAGTAAAGCGAGGATGTTGAAGAAGCCCGCAAACATTTCACAAACACCATTAAAGTCGCAGCCTGCGTCAACACCCCTCCGCAAAATATAATATCAGACCCCATAATCACCTAGCCACTAAAAATAAAAAAACGAAATAGCCAATAAATGGCATCTAAGATGAATCTGGCACTTATTGCAATATTACTCAGACAAATACCTACTGAATAAACCAATTAAACACTACTATCAAGTATTGCTACTATACAATACTACATATCGCGGAACATAAAAACAACAGTCTCAGGAATACCCTAGAACAGCTATCACCACCAGCACGTGGGCAACATACACTGTGAAAGGCCTCTAAATAGCGAAGTAGGCCCCATAAATGATTCTATTCTGTAAAATGGCAGTCGTCTTGGGAACCAACCACGATAAATTAGAGGCTTTTTGCCGTGCACCTAGGCCAGGTATTCATACCAAACGAGCGACACGACAACCTGGATACTATACTAAGATATCAAATTGCGCCTACCCATTAAGCCAACGTCACCAAGAGAAGTCGCGGCAGAAATTAGGCTACCAAAAATGTATTACCTTCTTGACCTACTTTTTTAACGCCACATTAAATAAGTAACAACTCAACATAAACAAGCGCCACGCCACGTTTAAAGGCCCTAAACTCACTAAACACACAGCCGGTAAAAGTCTGGCAACTGATTGCAGTTACATAAATAAAAAAATTAGACCCACCTAAACTGCATATGATCAGATCTCTCAAATCAATTTTTATCATTGTAAAATTGTACGTGAGACGCTGCGTAATTCCGATTCAAGGTCTTACGTTTGGTACAGAAAATTTTACGTCTTATCTTTTTGTTAACGTAAAATTAAAGGATTCGTCAGTGATAAGTTTTATATTCCAAAATTCGATCTGTTAAAATATAACATATAGTTTTCATTTAATCAAAATTTACAAACATTTTAAGGTATATTTATCCAATGTAATTTAAATTATTGTCTATTATATACGTTATTACCTTTATTTGTAAGATCTTTACAAACTTTAGATGCTCAAACGGAGCATATATTTTTGTATCACTTTCGCTGTCCAAAGTTACGATTCCAATTGGAAAAATGATATTTGACGTATTCGACTTCTAAAAGTTATAAAAAAAAAGTTATAAAAAATGAAATGCACTTTAGGCGTATATGTGATGAAAGTTTCGTATTTTCCAAAATCGTATAAATCTTCGCCTTCAAAAATTTCGAATATCTTTGAAAACTTTTCAAGCGACTAATTTCCAACTGAGAAATTTCTCAATTATTATTTTACATTACCTTTGAACTTTGATAATATAATCTGTTGCAAATAAAATGAAAATACATTTAAAAATTCGAATTTTAGAATTAGAAGCGAATTTTAGAATCACTTTTATATAGTTGCCCTCATATTAGGGGCCATCTATAAATTACGTCGCACGTTGTTGAGGAGAGGGGCCGGGACGGTCAACGAAATGTGACAATGCGCGACAAGGAGCAAGTCAAAAACTTTGTGACGTCAAATCCGAAATACAAAAAAGAAAAAAGGTTTATGTCTTTTGTTTTGTCCAATATTTAAAGTATTTAGAAGAAAAAGAAATGTAAAAACTGGTATTTTCATTTACCTGTGACAAGGGTTTGGGGGGTCAAAAACCTTATAATTGATGGATGGCCCCTTACTAGTCGACTCCTGCTCGTACGCGTAAAGAGCTGCTTTATCTCGACGTTGTAAGTGTTGCAACTGGCTCGATCTTAGTATCATTTCAATTAAAATTGAACATTAAAATAAAACCGATGTGAGTTATTTTCTTTGCCTCTCAATGTTTTTATATGATCACTAATAATTATTGTTCCTACTAACAATAATAATAATGATACAGCATTTTTGTAATTAAAAGAAGTAATTAAACGAGTATAATCCAGATTATAAGAGAAAGGCAAATAAAGAAAATTTCATTAACTCTTTATTTTATTGAATTAAGACCGATTTTAGTTTTTAATTTATATAATTCTGGCATACTAGACGTTGCCGACGACAAGGGCAGACGAACTCGTCTGCTAAGTAACTACTTAGCGACAGTCTTCAATGGAAGAAAAGGAAGAAGTAAGTACTTTAATTGAATTCTACATTTAGATTTTTGATGTTAATATAATAGTCTAAGATCCGGTGTTAGAAATATATACCTTAGTCTGTCGTCATTTGTTGTTGACAAAGATTATGTTAGATAAATTTGTACATTGACATGACATGAGCATTGGAAAAATATAGCTTGCATACTTTTGTCCTCAGCACGATTATGAAATTGTCAGGTATAAAAAGTCAGCAAGCGTATTTCGTATATGCTCATCGTTTATTTAATCGCTTTTTTTTTATGAAATGAAAGGCTACTTTATTTCCTAGCCAACGGTATAAGGTTGCCTTGATTTTAGATGTCAATTGTAAAATACGATGATCGTGTATTACTGATAATAGTTTGAAATCATATTTGCAAAATCTTTTAAATACTAAAATATGTTCGAACAAATAAGTACAACACTTAGTACAAAATTAAAGTAACGAAATCCTGCTTCTCAGTGTTTCCAATTCTGCTAAAACCGACCTGTCATGAGGATTATTAAACAGTTTTCCTCGGTTCAGTTCACAAATATCCTGAAAAATTTTTGTGCGTCTTTAGGTCACATAAGCTTGGTCTTTTGCAACAGTACTTTTGCCTAAATAAATGACAGATTTTTCTATTATAGTCGCATGCAATTTATGGGCATTTGGCAATCATATGTGTTTACTAGTGTATATAGTAAAGACATAAAAGTAGGAAATAAAATGAGATTAAAAATTTAGAAAACCTCTGATGCAAATAATACCTTTAAAAAGTAAATAAATAACACCTATTGACCCTAGACTTTTGATTCTAAGTTTTAAGCTCGAACGTGGAGTGACTAAGATGTCGCTTCAAGCTAACAGTCCTCCGTATAACCTTTGCCATCGTCAAATAACAAATGAGGATATACATTTTTACATCTAAGTCTGTAATAATCGTTTGCGTGTAGGTGCGGCTTTGCAAATTTGATCCCGCTTTTACGTTACACGCTTTTGTTATTGTGACTCTCAAATGTGAATTTGAAAGTTCTGTGGGCCTAACATGACGCCCTAGACACGAGTCTCTCTATAGGGTTGACCTTATCGCGCTAATGTGATGAGCGAACGGGACAGTCCTATAGAGAAACTCTTGTCTAGGGCGTCATCCTAGGCACGCTTTCGACATAAAAGTATTTTTTTCATAATTATAACATGTTGCGTAACCAAATAAATGTCATGATGTGTGAAAGTAAAAATTTAACTAGTATTGTATCGGATTACGTTTAAGTTTGAATACTAAATAGCAATGTTTGTGAATCATTAAACCGTGTAGTATGGTTTGTGAATCTATTGAAATAAAACCAAATGAAGTTTAAAAAGATAAACTCAGAACTATAAAATATTTTTTTATATATACGTGTAATACGAAATTAACCAACAAAAACTAAACCTAAAGTAAATACGAAGCAAATTAGAGACATACAATTTTTTTTAGATCGATGGCAGTACTTAAAAAATATCAACAAAAACAAAAATACAACAGTGTTATAGAAAACTTCTAATATGAACATTATATACAGATAGGTAGGAATGCACGTAAAGAAATGAAAGAATACAATTTTCAAGAGCTATTGTAAAGCAAAAAAAAAAGTTAAATTATCAATTGTGATTTTGCATATCCGGTTTTTATCACCAATGCTAAAACGCACTTTCCCCTAACCCTTATAAATAATTTCAAAGTGGTTTCAACCCGCCTTTCCATGGGCCAACGGACACTTAACTCTCTCCAAACTAAACATCACTTACAGCTCTACGTCCGCTGACAGAGCTTAAAGACAGTCTATGCAACATGTTTTTTACAATAGTCACAGATTACGTATTCGGCGCATGAGTGCATTACACCGCGTCTTGTATTTTTTGTACATTCGTACATTTGTACATTCAAGTTTTAATTAGAAATTGCAAATTAAATTTTGTCTAATGCAAACAAAGTAAAATTGTCTCCCAATCATAATAAAAATACAATATTTTTTTCTATATTTTTGTTAGGTTATAATACACGAAAGTTTGGATTTTGATCTGGATCCATTATTTTATTGCTCTTTATCAAAAATAGTATATCAATTCATTGCGTGTCATATCTGTTCAATTATGATATATTTAGTCGATAAGAATCGACCGCATGTGGTTTATAACAGGAAATATTTTAACGAATTCCGCCTACATGCTACTACGTCATTAAAATGTTGAATAAATTAAAATAATCCGTAGCTATTATACATAAGCTATTACGTGCTAAATAAATAAAAAAGTAGTATTTATAAGCCATTTAAAAACTTTCATCACTAAAACTGACAAGTTTAAAAAAAAAAACTATGCAAGCGAGACGTCATTATCTATTTAGATAATTAATTGTAATCAGTTAAATTCAACTTTAACATGTGATGTATTTTTTATTCTCAAATGTTTTTGTATCGAAATTAGCCAACAACCTTACAGGTAATATTACGCGCTTTGGCGTTAGTACTTGAAACAGTCGTTTTCTTTGGTTATGTTATTGACTCACTACACATCTCAAACTAGAAATGTAGAAAGAGCAAATCTATAAGCTCAATCAATAATATTATCTATTCTTACATCATTAAAGTTAGGACTCTTTTTTAAAGCCAATATTGATCACTTATAGACAAAAGCACAAATATTACAACAAACCGTTCGAAAGCCTTAAACTCCGATGTGACGACAAATCGCTTAAAATGTAACAAACGCAATTAACGGAAGTGAAACGTTTTCAAGGGAAGCCGTTTTACAACAGAGATTCTATCGTGTAATACAAAATACGCCGAATTGTAAGTTGAACTAAGAAAGCATTTAATACACAACCCATGTCATTACATTGGTTTACATCGGCCACGGGTGTTCAATACATTTATTGAACACCCGTGGCCGATGTTTCCAACTACCTACAACAAAGTCATCTATCACGCCGCGTGTCAAGAGGAAATGAGTAGTGTCCGTCCGTGCCTATCGCTACTTCGTTGTCCGTCACAAAAGGACTATAAATATTATTCGACTTATTAAAAAGCATATTCGGGCGAGACAAAGGAGGGAACCGAAGAAAATATATCGTGCCGCTTCCAGCATGCCGGGCTAACCGATCTTATAAGCCTCCGTAATGTGACGTCACGGAAAAGGAAATGTAGATTTATTTTCTCGTGTAACGGGCACCCCGCTCCTGCGGTCATGAAATACGTAATACTAGCTTTTGCAAGTGCGATACTGGTTATTGTCTGCGGCTCCGCCCATGTAAGCATGTTACGTGGACGGCGCATTGTTATGTTCATTTCCTTTTTTCCTTAATACAATAAAAATACTTTTAGAATCAATTTCTCCGGCGTGTATACATACTTTTGTATCACATTTTCATACATACCTAGATGTATATAACAATATATCTAGATGTCTAGATATCTAGATGTATAATAAATATACCTAGATGTAACATTAATAGTATAACAATTAAGCCTCGCTAGGTATCTATAATATGAAAGTTTGGTAATCGCACTAATTATAATCAAAATAACGAGCATTAAAACTTGACAATGTTTATAATTTGTAAAATTATTACGTCAGCCAATACCACCTGGTTAGAGTCGACATGATATTTCAAAATTATTAGTTTTTGTCATTTGTATAAATATATAACTCTAACTGCCCCCTAATTGTATAATGCTAAAATTTATGTGAAAAGCACAGTCAAACGATTGTGGTAATATACACACAGATCCTAATACAATAGTTGCTATAAGTTTTGTTTTTCATCTAAATTATTTTTTGTAAATCTATAACAGAAAAATTGCTTCTCAAAATGGAATAGAATTGATGCTTTTGCAATTCTTTTAGCTTGCAAAGGTTACGCTGTATCATAACTATAAGCTAACAAGCTGCTTTTAACACCGCTTTGAGCTTTTTAGTTAAAAAATTCCATGAGTAAAATAGGTGATTTGCTCTCCTTGACGAGAAAATCTACTAGTTTCATGATGAGAGCCCCAGACATTTTTTCATTTTAAATACAATTCGTGAAATTTTAAAAAGCTCATAAATAAATAAATTATATATAATATTTATATAATCAAATATTTATTTGATATTACGTAACGGTCATATATCAAACATTATAATATCATGTTTTAGTAAATGTGATTTCGTTTGACGTCTGATGAAGTATTCCTTAAGGAAACTTGCGAGGGACTGCCCACCTTATGAAGCCTTGTGCCATAGCTAATTTATTATAAGGTTACTGAAATTCGAGAGACGATATATTTTTAACATTAACCCGTTTTTTAAGGTGTGTGGGTATAAAGTGAAGCTATACCATACGTAATAATTAGACACAATGGAAATGAAAAAATAGCCCTAGATTAGTAATGAATTATGGATAAAGTATCATCGCATGCACTCAGAATTCGCATTTGTAGAATTCGAAAAATTTAGCTACCATATTTCTGACGTTTCTCAATCATAGATGCTTTCTTCAAAAACTAAAGCTTCCAACGTTCTAGTTAAGTTATAAATTAAAGATTTAACGCTGGGCGATAAAGAGTGATTGTATATTAACGAAAATGACTCTCGCTTTAAGTTATTACTGTGGTAAACAAGTCGTCTGTTATTTTTGTGTCTTGACGAAAATAATAATAATATAAACTCGCACCTATTTCTATATATTTTCTCTATAGATTTGTTTTACCTGTTAGTCAGATGAAAATACAGTAAGGGTGAAAATTAAAATAACCTCAGTTATTAATCCATTATTTCTTTTTTTAGCATAAGACGAAATAAACACAATATTTTACATTCATATTTATAGTCATAGGATGTTCTTGAGATTGTTGAAAATTTGTACAACGATTTTGAAAAAATTCGACGAGTCAGTACATTTCATCTGAGTATTTAATGATGGTGCTAATTCAAATTTGAAATGCAAAATTTGAATTAGCGACTGAAATAGCGAATTAGCGACATATTTGGCGACTGATATAAATAATATTTTGAAAAAAATATGCTTTCGAGTTCTGCAATCGGGTATTAAACAAAATGGAATTAAGTGACTTAAAAAGTTAAATATAAGGTGGAATTTTCATTTGACACAATTCCTCGTAAATTACGATTATAATACCTTCTCGACCGCAGGATCTTCGCAAGTACTGATAAAATACAATTAAGTTGATGTGATAAAAAGACAAATAAAATTAACGTCATAACAAATACTTATAAGCTGTTTTCTTTTACATTGAGGTAACTTTGAATAAATCATAACAAAACAGACACGGTTCATTATGAGAAATTATAAATGAAGTATTATATGAACCTTAATCATTTTTATTATACATATCCGTCTTAGACATCACAAATCTATACATACAGCGGTGTGCTTCAAACTCTCATTTACAATAATTAGCCGTTAACTTTTAAAATT
This sequence comes from Eumeta japonica, assembly GCA_005406025.1. Lineage (NCBI taxonomy): Eukaryota > Metazoa > Arthropoda > Insecta > Lepidoptera > Psychidae > Eumeta > Eumeta japonica. The sequence goes on from BGZK01001190.1 coordinate 38,109, forward strand.
AAAAGCTAAATACGTCAAAAAATGTTTCAACTTCACAATTGACAGTCAAAACTTTAAAGTTAGCGTTGGAGGTACGTGGGATCACCTCCAAATGCTAAGTTAACTTTCAAATCCGCCATTTTGGCTTTGTGACATTGACAGTAAATACAAAGTCGTATATTTTAGTTCTAATTTGATTATTTCCTTAATCATTTATAGAAATAGAGAATAATTGAAATTTTCTTCATAAACCATTTCGGAAACTTCCGATACCTATAAAATTAAAAATCATATATTAGGCGCTTATCGTAACTGCCGATGTATCGTCACAGCCACATGTCCAATAACAATTAACTTTAAACAAGTGATTTTTGAAACAACGGAGTTTGACAGTTTTGCTAAATGTTAAAGTAAATATTATGGTTAATAGTTAAAATTTATAGTTAAATACTACAGATTTTGAAACACTTCCCCGTTAAACTTTCTTCTTTAAACAACTATAAACAAAATCAATGTCAGCGAATATATGTACTAACTATAAAAAAATAAAGTTATCGAATACGGACCCAATACTAAGCGAAACCTATCGCACCCAACAACATTCTGCACACTCGGCACTGCAGTTTGGCTGCAATCCAACTAACTATGCAACTCTGCACAATTTCACGTGTGCCTGTGGCTGGGCACAGTGTGCACATTATTGCACATTGTATCAGAATTCGAAGTGCAGCGTTCACCGCTGCGCTAATTGGAATATGTTTGTTTCGGTCTTTAATTAGCGCTTTTGTCTATATGAGAGAATGTCTATGTTTGCTCTTGCAGCTTATTAATACTTGGAATGTAGACAGAGGGATTAACATTTAAGAGTTGTTTTCTACCACTGTCAAACAACTAGAGATAATTGAGTTACTGATATTGGATGCTCATAATGTGACGTGACTTAATCCATCATAACGGACACTCAATAGTTATTTAGGTAGCATGTATTGACACGCTATCGTAACTCTGAAACTCTATCATAGATATGCATGTGTAATAATTAAGCTATTTTACGACTGGATACTATACGAATATTTTAATATCAGTCGGTACAATATTTTTTGTAATAATGATATTACAAGTAATTAATATAACTTTTCAACATCAAAAGGCGAAGAGTTCTGTCTTTAATACTACGAAAATTTGGTCTAGTATTATATTCCCCCGTTGTGTTACACATGCTGATATACATGAAATACTTCATTTAGTAGCAAATATCTCAAACCATGAGAGAAACTTGCGATATAAATTCATTATAGTTCAATGAATGATATTGAACATAATATATTACTCGTGTATTTTCAAACTTCTTTCCTTTCGTCACAATGATTCTTTTCGATACAAGTTACAAATTTACTAAAGATTAAGTTTTTAATCTGCCGCTTAATAAAGGACACTTAATAATAAAGTTAATAATGACACTTAATAAACATACGGTTACAATTCTGAAGAATTTCTGCCAAATATTATGAGGATTTGTCTTATGCAAGACTATACTCTATGCAAAGATAAGATGATTCATAACTTGACCTTACCGCAAAGCCTGTACTTGGAAGTCATAACAACACCAGGCGTGTCAAATGGCGCAGGATCTGGAACTCGATGTACGACAGGGCGGTGTTGGCACGCATAAGTGAGCGTCTAAATGCGTCAATCGCATTCGTATACTTATTCCAAATTGGAATAAATGGACGCATTGTACCATACTGGACCGTTAGAATATAAACGAAGTTAGAGACTGTAGTGCCCTGGAAGTTGCCGTTCCGTGAATTGAAAATTAATAATGTCCGCGCGAACTTGAAATCTGGTCTAATTGAAGAAAACCTTTCGAAACTTAAGGAAGAGACCAGGGTATCACATGACCACAAATATCTAAACGTAACGAGAACTCTTGGCCTAAACTGTGATCAAAGCTGTCTAGTTACAAAACTGATATATTCCGCGCTGAGCTAATTAAAAATAAGCTATTTTTCAAAGAAAACAATATGGCAATTTAATTTTTAAATATTATATCTTAAAATAAACTGAATCTAGTGATATTTTGCTTTCTATTAACATGAAACGTAAGCTTCTAAAATTTAATTATAAATATTTTTCAAATGTTTAAATGCATATACAATTAACTGTTGAAGCTTTATCGTATTATATTGTTATAATACAACCTTATTGGGGTGCGAGAACTGAGATAAAATGAAAATCAAAATATACGCAAACAAAAGATGCATATTTAGTAACACTTGAGATACAGAAATGCATTACGGAACCATTTTTATACTTTTAATTAATTTGATAGCAACACACAGTTCGCCAAAGAAAATGTGCTCGCAGTCATTTGTGCATAATGTCACTCGGCGAGTGGTCTAGAATATTTTTCAATTGTGAACAAAATCATAAGTCATTTATAAAAACAAATATGTAAACATGTCAGCCGAACGTAAACAAAAAACATTTATTGTAATCTGGAACATTCTAACCAATCAATATGTATAAATAATGTAAACAATGACCCACGCATATTGAGATAAACAATACAGGGTACAATTTTCTAACTACTCTACTATTAGTACTATTTTATGAGAGTTATTCTGTTAGTTACTTGTTACGTTATGAGCTTAGTTCGCAATAATATAATTTTCACTTTGACATATTAACGTTGGCTCTTAATAGCAAATCACAAGACGTGCGTTTAATATATATTTAAAAAAGAAAACTCTATTTTTAGTTCGTATCTTTTAAACCAAATATATTAGCTGGTATTTCATTACGTGTAACTTTTGTTATATAATATTAAATTGTTGCTAAATTGAAAATTCAGTACGATAGACTAGTATAGACTAGAACATGTACTTCTTACAACACTACGCATATGTGTTTTTTTTTATAATATCTGGATCAGAATATTATATACGCTAATACCCTAAACTGTAATACACTTCATTATATATGCCTTTATTACCCATTCCTGTGACGTCGTGTGTGTGGTCCTGATGAACTTTAGTAGCTTAACTACATCCTCATATTCCAAGTTAAAAAACAAAATATTATTGCTAGACACTTCTACAAATAATTTATTGTGACAGATGTTACAATAGTGTAAATTTTTTAATATCCTTTTTGGGATAAATAAAGTTTCATAAGACTCGATTTTCGGGAAGCCGCAGCTTTTGTTCAGTAAAAATATACACGTATTTAGTAATGAATTTTAACAGATATAGTTTACGATTAAACCACATGAATTACGTCAATAATATTTAATACGATACTACTCGCAGTGATTCTAAAACTAATAAAAAAACGGGCCAAGAGCATCTCGCACTCTGCTCACTGTAGGGTTTCGACACCATTACTGCAAGCAAATGCACTATAGACGAAAAAAATACGTTCTTACATTTTTTTCCCATGTTCCCGCGCAGAAGTGGTATAAGCATTTTAGTCACCTGTAACTAGAGAAACCAATAGGTGTGTCGAATATTACTCTCAAAGTGCACCAGCAAAAAAGCGTATTTTAAGTACGTACGTAAGGCAATTACGTCATTTTGTTGAAAAGCGAATTTTTTCGGTAATGGCTCAGAAACTGTGTATCCTATTGCATTTAAAATAATTTACATTGAAAGTATTTATTAAGCATTATCTTTGTAATATTTTTCATATATTTTGGATATACGGTTTAAAAAATAAAGGAGGGAGAGGCAATTTATGCTACTTTAGGAGCAATTGTTTCCGGAAATATTGCCTTAATAAAAAAAAATGCTTAAAAACCTTAAAGTATTTTTAAAAAAACTGGCGAAATACGTTAGTGTTTGCAGAAAAAAAAAATTTTCAACTTCTGTTTCATATATGGAATGCCCCGCCTAAAAATATTCGTTTTTGTTATATAACTACCAAACTAAGCATCAGCTTATACAAGATACCTCTAATCTAAATTTCATCAATATACTTCTTGTAGTTTTAGAGCAGATATTGGCAACCTTTGACGTGTTGTGGACCAAACTTTAGTGTGCAAATACATTCCCGGGCCGCGTTTAAAAAGTAGTGCATTTTAAAGTAGTGTTTTAAGCTAGTGTTCATAATTTTTAGTGACAGATATCAGACACGAAATTTTTCAAAATCTCTCGCGGAGCTGATCAAATCTTACAGCGGGCCGGTTGCGGCCCGCAGTTCAGTGGTTACCCACTTATGTTTTAGAGTAAAATACCTATGATATATAGATGGACGGACAGTACAAAGTATAAGTATTCCGTTTTTGTCAATTTGCTTCGGATCCCTAAGAACGTACTCGATACGTGAATTTTTCAACCGTAATCGTCGATACATACGGGATTTATAAAAACGACGTCCACGGATATTTTTTCTATCAGCTTTTCTTTTATGTATGTTAAATAGACGAGAACATTTTATTAGAAATATTCCACATTATATCATTTGTGTTTATTTGACAGTTGTATATTCATATTATCCAACAAGTGTAATATGAATATAATAGAGGCAATTTCAGTCCAGAAAATTACTTAACCTTGACAAGTCGAGAGTTGAACACAACTTGTACACTTTGCGTCATGAGACGTGCAAAACGTATGAAGTTTAAATCAACTAATAACTAACATTTAAGGCAGTTCGGTATTTATAGAGTCTGACAGTTGAAATAGGATCCCTGCTTTTGTACGTACTCACAAATAATCATCTAAAGAAACGAAATAGAAAAGAAGAACGAGGTACTATTTTATTGCGACCGTCGGCCATTTCACTTCAATAGAATTACAAGTTTCGATAAAAAAAAACATATTTTTTTCGAAGAGCAAGAAACGAGCATTTGTAACAAATTTTATAATATTTTTCAACTAAATTGACAAATGGCCATTCGCAAAACAATTCAGAGGAATTATATTTCTTTCGAATTGTCTAACACTAAATGAGAAAATTAAAAATATTTGTTTTTCATTTCTACAATGATTAAGTAGGTAATTTAACGAATTCAACTGACATCTCATAAAACACAAAAACATTACTTAACAGTATAGAAATACCGACGGTCTGACATTAATTACAAAAGGAAAAAAGAAGCGAAAGTCCGAAACCACTTGAATTTCAATTAGGTTGTAACTCAAAATTTGCAGCTGAATTACACCATTAAAATTGCTAATTTAAAGTCTAACCTGACGTGTTCCGCTTTTGTGTTGCAATAGAAACACTCCTGTTAATTTATTTCATCTGCGTCCGCCCCGTGATATTCGATAACACGGAAAGTTAAAAGGCATCGAAGTCCAGTCGAATTCGTAGAAGGCCTAGGTAAATAGAAGACGCCCCTGTCCCTGCATAACAACGAGGCGTCCCACTCCCCGATGGATTTACTGTGTTGTGACCATTAAGTATTTGCTGTGGGCAAATAGACCCCTTTTTGTAGCCACTGTTTGAAAAGGGTTGCCGTATTGAATTACTGTTCGGATGAAACTCATTAAAATTCGTAGGCATATTTTTGCGCAGCTTCCTGATAAGAAAATTGAACGTTTTCCAAGAATCCAAATACATTTTGATCTTAAAAGTCGAGCTTTCGTCAGACGTCTACGCTTTTGCTGTCCTTGAAAAATATAGTTTGATGCTCTCCACTACTACCACCATATGTCACTATGTAAGTGCATGGGTGTGTTCATGTACGTCTCCATGTGTATGCGCGTGCATATACGCGTGTACAAGCGCGTTTAGTGTCAGATTGCGTGTGCGCATATGTGTGTGTGTGTGTGTGTGTGTGTGTGTGTGTGTGTGTGTGTTTTTGTGTTTGCAAACAGTCGTTACTTTCCGATGTCAATCGCCAAACTTTCCGATATCATATATTTTGATATTCGATAGCGACTTTTTATTTCAATTTGTTATATAACCCACTCTTTTGGGCTTATTTCTCGTGTCTTACAGTGCATTCGATGGGAGTGCAGAATCGACTCCCTGACCATGACATACAATCACAGACGCATAACCAGCACCATATATTAATACTCATACAAAGCCAACTAGATTTTGGCTTATCGATGTGTTTGTGTAGCTAAGATGGATTTCTTCATTAAAGAAAAAAATACTTCATTTATTAGTATTTGTGATGTAAATGCTTCATTTTGTTCTACCGTATTTCTTATGCATATATAATTACCTATAGTTATAAATTTGCTCAAGAAGTTTTTTGAACATAATACGAATGTCAATTAAAACAAAAACAACCATGTAATCATTTTATTACAGCAGTAATTTCTGAAAAAATATATCAATTATTTGTATTTCTCACGGGATAACTTCTGGAACGCGGCATTATACACGATAAACATATGTGTGTCTTTATTATACGGATAGATGTACTTTTAATCACAATACTAAAATAATGAACAAAGAGTTTAGGTACACGTAAATATGAATATGAAAGCACATATGAGTACATACGTACGAAGGTTTGTGTTATTTTTCTTTTATTTTATTTGTTAGTATAGAACTTTAAATTGGTAGTAATACACTTTTCTGATTCACCAATAACGAATATATTTTATCAATTAGATTCGGGTATTGAATTGAAGTAAGTTACTTTCTTATCTTTTTTAAGCACACGAGCCTGCTTTTTCTTAATTATCTGATTATTTACTTATTATATTTACTTAAGCCTTGTTTTACGTTAAAACAAGATTGTTGTATTTTAAGGTAACAACGTCAGATTTGAAAATACTGCTGATTCAATCAATAGACTCAATTTGGTTATTCTCGATGGTTTTAATAACAACACGAGCGAGACGTTATATGAACACTCCCAATATTATTTGACCTAATTTGTTTCAGAGTACAATATTAATAGAAGACGCGCGCGAACTTCAAACGAATAAATAGCAACTTATGTCAATTCAACTGGTTCCCAATATCAAATTATTCTGATTCGTAATGCATCGCTGGGTCCGTATCAAGTAAGCCGAGTACTTTCACATTTCGGCGAGCGTATTATAGCGAACCGTATGTATGAAGTTGAAATATGTCTCGAGGTTGAACATTGTGAGGATATGGCGGCTCATAATAGAAGAAATCATCCTTATTAGATAGAAGACCGAATCGAGTCTCGTCGTGTAAGTCATCGGCAATCAATTTACATCAGTCGGTTGAGATAAAACCGACAATTCAAATTTCAGTAAATGTTTGGGCATATTGTTGTGTAGTAAAATTAGTAGACAATGGATTTTCGTTGTCACGTAGTGACGTTAGTTTGGTATTTAAATTGGGCTCGTTGCCGGAAAAATATAACACCACCCGCTGCCTTTCTCATACCACAGATCTCATAGTTTATTATAAATATGACAATAACACTTAAAATAATATGTAGTAGATGTTGTACTTATTGAAATGAAACTTCTTTGGGCGCGTTGAGAGTGAAATTTCAAGGTCGCGTCACGGCGATACCGTCACAGCAATACCGTCACGGCAAATAATAATATTAGTGAGAGGCCGACACGATTTTAGATTTTAAAAGACGGAGACAGTAATCTGATAGATCACTAGAAAGAAAGAGACAGAAATAGTAAGCGTGCTATACTCTATTGCTGTATAGACTATTCTTTTTACGAGGCTCCTGAATTATATGTGAATGTAAAACGTATATTTCTTAATATATTATGACTTCTACAAATTTTTAATTACTAAATAAATAAAAGTATAATAATAATATCGTTATAAACGGAATTTACTAATAATTATAATAACAACAATAATAATAATGATAAATTAGATTATATTATATGTTTGTACATATTTGTCTATCAATTAAAATAGATTTTCTTTAAAACGTAAAAGGAAAATGTACATTGCTCAAACATCCCTTATCATAGTGGTTTTAAATATAAAAAGTATATGTAATTATTATTTTCTCGCTCGACAACAATATTACATTATTTATACAATATACTTTTTTATTAGTATTCATTTATTAATTACTTCATTATGCAAAATTTCATCGTAATTTTAATTTTTTTATATAAATCTTTTTAATATTATGCCTGAATCCTTTGAATACCTACAATATCTCATTTTTGATCTTTCATCAATTTTTGTCTTTAATTTGGTATCTCTGATTATTTATAGACAATCTTACCGATTTTAATAAATTATGCCATAAAAGTTTCACTTCTGAGACGTGTACTCTGTACACACGCTCTTTTTTTTTCTGAAATACATGTAAAGTAAAAAATTAAATGTTTGAAAAATTATTCTATTATATTTTTTTTTTGCAGTATCTCATAACATCTTATGTATAGTACATTATAATAGTCAGACATACAGACGGACACGAAGAAGTTTCATAATTCCTGCATTCACCTTAGGCAGTGCAATATTATTCACCGGTGGAGAAATCCTCTCCGGGATGAATGTACGTACATGTATTTTATTACAAATTGAATTTTGTGCTGAATTTGCAATGTTTGATTTTAATTTGTATCGAGTACCAGTTCGTACGCACTGTATCCTCTAGCGTTTCGTCTCAATTAATAGACGCAGTGAATTTAAATTAACTTTCCCGAACAAAGCACGGACGTATGTATGAAAAATATCAGACGTTTCATACATGTATCTTCATTCGAGTTATACAAACAGTGAATAATTAACGGCAATGGTGCTGATAGGGCGATTGTTTTAATCGCAAATATGCATCATCATAAAAATTTGTTTTTCATCGTAGAAATTAGTTCTATCCTTCTATCCTATCCTATAGTAGCACATTAGCGATATAAAAGTGGTAGTGAAGTGTAGCCGATCTGACCATCCACGTATACGTGGCTGTATTGTGCGTGCAATCAGCGAAATCGGACATTTGATTAGTGGCCGACAGCGCTTTTTGACCGTTCGATCGATGGTCAGTAGACTGTGACAGTGGTAGTAGACAGTAGACCTTTGTCGTAAGGTTAAGCCTACATCTTGAATGTTAGCCAATACATTACGGAGGAAACGATCTTCGCACTGGCGATTCTCGAGTTTGCCGTGGGAAAATCACTTATGTTTATTTTCAACAAATATTTGGATATATACCTTAACAAGTATAGTATTTATTGTCACGAAGAACTATTTTTTGTTAAGAAGTACCAACTTAGCAACAATGTAATTACCTCAACATTCTAATAAATGAGACTAAATAACCCAATATCCACTTTCCGTTTTTTTTAATTTTGTTTTTCCGAAAAAGAGACGTATGGAGACAAATCTTAAAAGCCACTTAAAAATTGACATTTAAATCATTGCAGCCATCTTTAAAATAGTCACATACGTAGAAAAATTTCGCATGTAATAGAATAAGATTTATTTAATCACGAAACGAGCTACTACTGCTCGGTGAAAAACCCCATCAAAGTTTATATAATGAGAAAACAAAATATTTAAACAATTTATTTAAATTTACGTCTAGACGTATTATTAACCATAAATAGTTTAAAAATAATAATTTTAATGAAATAAAGTGTCTTAATTTTTATTTCATATGTAGTAGCCACTGTCTGAGCATAAATTAAATGTTACCAACGATTGATACTTTCTCGTTTCGCCTTCTCTTGAGAGAAAATTTCACTTCAAGAGATTCACATCTTCTTATTAGAAATGACATTTCATAGTATTGATGAGAGCACATTTCTAGTTACAGAATAAACTCTTCCTTCTTTTGTATAGTTCGATTTTGCTATCAATCTCGATCACGATCCTGCTTTCATTTCACCGACGGGCACGATGCCAGTTGCTTTTCGTGTATTTGTAAAAGATTCATGATAGAGGAAATTTAATAGGGTTTTCTATAAAAGTTCTATTAGTTTTATAATACAGACTGATGAGTTAAACCTATACATTAATATTTTTTGTGATTTCTATAACTTTAGCAAATATTTCTTTAATGTGTGTGCGTATGTACTATATAAATATGTGTGTACGTGCATGCTTATGTTTGTCGCTATATAGTACCATCTGTATAGATAAGATATATATGTACATCTCAAATAGTGAAACTCCATAAAACTGTACTGTTTGCGCCTTATAGTTCAGCTAGTTGATACAATACACAGTTGCGAAATGAGTTCTCCATTCTTCTGTGGGTGAGTGTCCTCGTGTACCGTCTGTTGGTCACGTCTTACAAGCTGCACGTCGCAACCTAGACAATGCTACCCGTTTCGGTATGCATGTTGATTAAAAAGATGCCTCGAACGGCACTCATAGCGTTTTCAACGAAATCGGGGCATTGTACGTCATGTTAGCGATTGTGGATGCGTTTTTCATTTGTTCAATATTCAATAATTGAAGGAATCTCCAACAATTTATATTGTTTAATTTTTTTAAATCTATTATTATTGTCTACTATCTATGTAATGATAACGTTGTCGATGCTGACGAACTACTTGAAATAAATGCTTCAGCCGTCGTTCATTTTGGTGAAGAAGTTATCATATCGATGCAACTCCCCGTTCAGCTACATCTTTAATTACTATTAATGTTTTAAAAGAATCCATACATTCTTGGAACCATCACTACTAGTCAATGTTAAAAATCTTTGTTCAAAAAGCGTGCTTTACTGTGTAATTACTTGTGTTTGTTTGATAAAACTACTAGTTCCACCGTAATACTATTAAATCGGTCAAATTTACGGTTAATTTAACTTTGACCATGAATAACCTCTGATTTGTCAAAAAATGTCTGAGATAATTTTTTGTAGAGTTTTTATTTCTCTATCAAAATACATGTAGAATTTTTTTTACATAACGTATTATAGTCTAGTTATAGAATGCAGGAAAACGAGAAATTTTGTTTCCCATATATTTTGCATGGAAAATCAAAAAGTCCAATGCAATGTCTTAATATTAATATTAACATACATGTTCTAACATTTTATATTTAAACTAGTCTTTTTGTGAAAAAAAAATTTTTTTCAGTCATCCTAATATATTATATGCAGTTAATCAAGATTAAACATTATATAAAGCTAAAGATAAGAGTAATTGAAAAAGTAGATACTATACAGCACACCCACCTACCATTGGAAGACCCGGCCGGCACCATTGCCTGTTTTACCAATTAACTTGCCAATGTGAATATAGATTTGCTTTGATTCGATGGTTAATAGAGAAAGTGTTCAGAAATATTATTGTCGTATCGTAAATAGAGACGATAAATAAACCTATTTTTTTTTGTTCAATACTTCGAAAACAACCGAAATAAAAGATTTGTAAAAGAGTGGGAAAATTGTCTGATGTCATCTTTTGAGCGTCGAATTTGTGTTCTAAAATTTCTTTGTAATATTCCCCGTTCCTTGACGCAAAAAGGGCTTTAGTTAAAATGTTCTTACTGATAAACCTTATTTCACTTTATCCGCCGAAAAATTTTCTCCGAAGAAGGCAACGTTACACGCTAACCGGGGAAAATTTAAGATGTAAATCGTGGTAGGAAATTATAAAACAAATAGACGCAAGAATGACGATATAAAGTGACAGTGTGTTTTTAAAAAAATATAGTGACTAGAGTAGAAAAAGGTATATTGCGGTGGTTTGGCCATCTGGAAAGGATGAATGAAAGTAGAATGACAAAAAGAATCCATAGACCGGATGTCTGTGATGGAAGGGTCGACGAGGGTCGCCCTGGAAAATCTCATGCAGACCAAATTGGTGGCATATTAAAGAAGGGCCAAATTTTAAGTAATCGAAACCGACGAGCTTGCATGAAAAGATTGATGGATATTGCTGAAGCAAGAGTTGTACAAAGATCATAACTTTTGGAGATCAGTAGTCTCTATACCTCCTCTTCTATGAAACAAGCGAGAGTTTATATTATAATATATGGCTTCGTTGTTTTATATTAAGCCGAAGTCAATTTATTATATAAATTGAAAACTTTTTAGGGTTCCGTTGCTCTAAGGATAAAATGATCCTATAAAGAAAGGAATCCTTTTAGGATCCCTTCGTCGCCCGTCTGTCCGTCTGTCACTCCGTCTGTCAAAACACTTTTCTCAAGTTGTATGAAGTCGAAATTAACATCAAACACTTATCTCCGCGGTCTCTTGAAGCTGCAAAATAATCAAGCTTCTAAGTCAACCTACATCAAAAAATATGGTCAAAATACGATTATTTTTGTCTTATACTTGGGAACTCTTAAATAAATCGAAACATATATGGTACTTCCAATTAACTCAATACCAAAGTATTGACATAAAGCTTTTTTTTTGTTAGATCTTTATCTAACAGCACAAAAAAAGGAAAAACTATAAAATCGATAATTTTTAGTAAGGTCACATGAAAAACAACATTTTTTATAATTACAACTTAAACTTGCAAATGGACGATGGATAGTTATATAGACTAATTAATGTATTGAAGAACATTTTTGAACTTCGCGCAATTATGACTTAGAATATTTTAAAATACTTAATAAAATATGAGCAATTTTTTAAGAACAAGCATTAGTTTCGGAATTTCCAACACCAATATTTCGCCAGCATCGGTATCGAAAACCGACCAAAATCACCGAGATTCTTAATGGATGAAATAACTACATAAATAATTAAGTTTGCACGGAACTGTCAGGGTCCGATTTCTATCGACTTCTATTTATTATAAGACTTATTCGGGTTTTTTTTAGCCTAAAAACTTAAACACAGACTACTCTGACGCCGTATGGAATCCTGTTAATTGTATTTCATATTATATCTTACGCGTATATAGATCTTTAATGTATTGCGTGAGTACATGCGCGCTCATATTGTTACTATCGATTTACTAAATAATGACAGTAACAATTCTCTATAAATAAATATTTGTGGAAGGTTATTACTGCGTGCGATCCTTTTTAGTTTTATAAAAATAGAAAGTTCAAAATTAAAGGGTCGGTGACGGGGTAAAACGTTAATTAACTCGAAAGTTAAAAAAACCGCAAAATACGTTACGTCAAGGGACACACTTAAAAGCAGAAAACACACTTAAGAATGTTTGATACATTTTTAATACCTATCCGACAACATCTTACACAATAGAGGCGCGAGGGAAAAAAAATTTCCTTCTATTCTTTGTATTCAAAGCTACGGCTTATTTCTTTCATAAGTTCTTAACATCATTGTTTAACAGTTCGAAAAAAACGCCTGCTTATGATATTTTATTGGAGTCCTTAAAAAATAACACAATTCACATACGGACGGAGAGACAGACGGCCGGACACGACGTATCAAAATTTATAAAGTCGAATTTAGCTGAGCGCATTTTCGGCTAATAGTTTTTTCTATTTTTTTTTTCACTCTCAATTCAGGGCCGACCCGTCCGTATACACGGTTAAGCGGAAGCTTGGGGCACTAAAATTTAGGAGGGCGAAATTGGTAGGGCACGAGGTGGGCGGGTCAGGGCCGGCCGTCCGCCCTGCGCGGCCGGTCAGCTCCGTCTAGAACGGCGGCGTAGCAACGAACAGGGCCAGCGGCGACTCCCTAAGGACAGTATTAATCTGTTATTTAAATTACAAGAAGCAGACGTTAATGTATTCAAATCGACTTAAGATTAATAACAAGAGCTAATTTAGTAATAGGTACTTTCGAGCGGGACTTATTGATCTATGTATATAGGGGAAATAGAATTTGTAAGATACATAGATCATAATGTTGGTATCGCGAAACGCTTGTCCGCGACATGCGGTAATGTACAGCGTGCATCTCACCCCTGACCATAGAATCTGTTCTTCCACTACGAAGCTTCCTCCAACTAATCGAATATTGATTCGTAAAGATTGGCAGATATCGAACACCTAAACACTTGCACGACTATACATCAGGCGAGGTGGTTGAAAGCGCATCTGTTGGTAATTTTAACACTCTTGACGCCCTGGTGGATGTGACTGTCTGCATTTTCCTGAAAACGTACCTAATTCACATGAAATTGTATCTAATTGATTGGCGGTTAAATTGATAAAAAAATAACATTTGCTTAGGTGTTCGATATTTATCAATCCTATCGAATCAATATTTAATATTCGATTCGTTTGATGATGATTCGTAGTGGAAGAACAAATTCGAGGGTCAGCGGTGGGTTGTATGTTGCATGTTACCGCATGTCGCAGGCAAGCGTCTTTTTTTTTTTTGATGTAAGATATATAAAATAGCGTAGCGTGAGAAGTTTGAGTACCTGATGCGTGGTGATCGCGAAGCGTAACTTTACACTAGCAATATAGATATACATTATCACGTGAGTATACTTACCGTCCATGAGAGACGTGCGAATGAGAGAGCAAAAGGAATTGAATGTTATAAAAATATATATTTATTTATAAATGCTTATGTAGTTTTTTATAAATAAATTAATTACTTTTTCAAATAAATGTTTGTTTTATTGCATAAATATTCCCTTTTTTGAATTATTATTATACTTTAAATTTGTTGCCTCAAAATAAAGTTTGATAAAATAAAATATTTTTTTATTATTCTTGTATTTACTGTGACAATTAATAAAATTTACTTGAAATTATTTATTTTTATTACTAATTAATTGACATAATTCCTAAAAGAATTGGAATTTCTGATTTTGAATGATTAAATATAATTGTATTTTCTATGTATAAATATAACATTCTCTAATTGTCATTATATTTAAAATAATAAGAAAAATACATTTATTTCATTAACAAACTTTATTATTTTTTATTATTTTACTACATATTTACTTCATTGGTATTTATTAATTATAAATTCTAAAATTAACTTAAATGCTTCACATCTTCCGGGCGTCCTGTGACAGCCAAATTTTTTAAAATATTTCTTTTGGCTTTATTTAGTAGTGTGTAACTGAAATTATATCAAAATAACTGTCATTACGTTTATGAGACCGGATATACTATTTCTTTTTTTATTAAATAAAGAAAAAGTCATTTTTGAACTTTCAAAATTATCTAAGAAAGAATTTGGCGTCCGCCTTACATCTATCTAAGGAAATCTGTCATCTGTGTATTTCTTGTCTTGCAAATTTCAAACAAACTACTCGATGAAAAACTACAATACTGTTTTATTTTCGTATTTTTTTGCATTGTATTTATTTCAAGGGGGTAACATTCATTTGGTTCCAAATGAGTCCTATAGTTTGCTTGGGACGGCGGTATTATCATGAACTAAGTAGGTTGTCTAACTTTATATGAAAATAAAATGCTTAAACAAACAGTAAGTAGCTACGCAATTTAAATAATAGCCATTTGCGGAAAAACAATAAGCTTTTGTCTAACAAGTCATTCGGCGAAAATATGTATGAGTGATGGATGTATGAATGTAAGAAAAGCTTTGGGAAGGTTTCATATAAACTTCGTTGTTCTACACCGATTATAAACATGGAAATGTTTGACATTTTTAGACTGCGTAAGTTCAAAAAAAATCGGTAGGTGGCGAATACAGAAATTCTAAGAAATTGATTTCAGAAATCATAACGACAAACTTGTTTTCATTTGTGTAAGTACATCTATAATATTTGTCTTCTGTAGAAACAAAATTATTCGAAACTCTATGGAACGTTCCCTCCAATAAAATTGTGATTTGATTTCAGAGTTGTGAAACGAATTTCGAAATTAATTTAAATTAAATTCGGATTATTTCTAGGTGAGTGCTTTATACTTCAAAGAAAAATTACTCGAACGTAAATAATTGTTATCTATGATAGATGTCTTGAAATAACAATTTTCATCGTTAATTATATGAAATACGATGATTTATGTGGAAACATTTCGTTATATTTATTTATATATTTTTTATTAATTTTCGCCAGTGGGAGAAATGAATGGTTGCGTTTTAAGCATTTCAATTTGATCATCAAAGACTCTTTTAAAATATTAGTCAAAAGCGTTTATTTTTAGATAGAAAAAACATCTATTAGGATTGTACAAAGCTGTCCGTTTGTGCGGTCAATTTTTTGACGTAATGGAATGTTAACTATACAATACGTACTATATAGAATATTATTATGGAGTAACTATAAAAATTTAATTGTAATTGTTACTAACTCACCCCTATATCTCAGAAAGGTAAACAGAGACCATAAATGTCCACATAGTACTATCGTTTGTACATCTCTCTTCTTGGACTGACATCCGTCAATCCTTCCATGCAAGATTATCGGTTTCGAATGCTGAAAATATGCCCCTTCTTTAATATGCCACCAGTTTGGTCTGAATACGATTTCCTTGGACGACCTTTGCCGACCATCACACACATTCGTTCTGTAAATTTATTTTGTCAGTACGCGTTCATTCATTATTCTTCGCAGATAGCCAAACCACCTTTTTCTACCATGTTCGCTACGTCTTCCTTCAAACCACACCGCTCTCTGACATCACTGTTCCTACATCTCTGTTTCAAGGACACTCCATACGTGCTATGCAGGGATTGCATTTCTGCTTAGTATGCGAACTGTATTGATTCTATTTTCATTCGTCTTTTTTGTTTTCATATATATTTATTTCATATATTTATATATATTTATTTCATATATATAGTTTTCATATATATCTACCTCTTCACATCATATTCACATTATGAATGGGAAAGTTTGTTAATTGAATGTTTGGATGTTTGTTACTCAATCACGCTTGAACAAATAAATTAGTTGAAACCGCACATTAGTATAGATTATAAATCAGAATGACATATATGCTTTAATTTAGAAAGATATCTAATTTATAAACTTTTGCTCGCGGCTTTGCTTGCGTAATCGTAGAACGAATCATTTACTTATGCCGATTCGTTATTTGTTACAATAATGTTCAAAACAGGTTCAATATCAACATCAGCTCGGAATTATAATTACAAGTAGGACGGGGATCTAAATCAAAAGCTTAAGTGTGTAATAAAAATCGAGTGTGAGTTCACACGTGGTAGAAGTAAAACATAGTATTTTGGTTAATTTTTAAGAGATGAATACACAATGGAGATGGTAAACAGAGAGAAAAGGGGAGAGAGAGTGGGATAGACATTTTTTTTATTACTTAAAGTAACATTTGAGTAAAGATAGAAATTTATCTATTCAATATAAAATAATTTTTAAAAGTGCTCGTTAGTCACTACGATCCAACAGAAATTAATGTGCTATAGATTGAAATCTATAGCACATTATTTTCATTTCTCTCTCCCTCTCTTTGATCTCAGTCCGTGCACCCGGGCGCACGGAGTGTGTCTGACTCGCACGGACTAAAAACCTTCTGAAGCATTAAGGCGCCTGCCCATTTAGCCCGTAGACTGTGTAAGCTTCGTCTAAGCGGCCAGAAGGCACAGGGAGTGCCAACAGCGCGAAGTTCATGAAACTTTTCCGGGTTACCACGACGTAATAACATCATAGGTGACGGTGTTGCCCTGGGCAGAGGCAAAAATAACTAAAATTTTATTTATTACCTTGTGTAATAGATTAAATAATAGACAACGCTTATAAAATCGAATATTAGAGGGGAGTGGCAAAAAACCGCGAAAGGCGGTTAAAAATCTAACGGTTCCGGTTGAGGGCTTTAGGCCCTTAAATCAGTAAGTTTAAATTTAAAATTTAAAAATGACCTATAATCGTTAGGTAAAAACGTAAAGTAATTTACTGAATTAAAATTCTGAATCGGATTGACTATTGATAACAGAGTTTGACCGCTAACCGTGACGCTGAGCAAGTCCGGCCCCAGAGACTGCTGCTGGTCAACATGCGGTCGCCCTCACGTAGTCAATGACAGACCATTTAAGCGTGTAAAACACACAAAATAACTAAAATTGCGATCGTTATCTGGAGTGTCAACCTGCGGAAACGCTTCCTAAGCGCAGAAACCGTGCACGGGCTCGGCGTACAGACGGTGTGGTAAACCGGAGCGTATCAACGGGACAAACGCTGTCGGGCGTTTCGGACAAACGGGACAAACATAACTGTCGCTGCGCGACGTATACTGCGCGGGATCACACACACTCATACACTCGCGGAGCCCGACACTACGGAAAGCGACTCGAAGGAACACTGACACACAGTAACTGGACTGGACCAAAGGCGACCGATCGCGACGGCGGAACAACTGGAACTTGAATATATATATTTAGAGTAGATTAAGTATATAATATACAGTATTAAGCCTAGTCCACATGGTACACAGAATCCGTGTACAAGGCCCCTATACGACGGCAGATTAGTGGGGACGCAGACTGCTGCGAACCATCGCATAGAGAGAATACGAAGACTGGGCAAATTACGTAGAAACGCATTCTATCTCATTTTCTCACAGATAAAAACCTATACATACATTTATAGCTATCTCTTTTTCGTTACACATTCTCGTTTCATAAAATCCAATTCACACCGTCCCAAAAGAAGCTTCATTTAAAAAATTGAGGCATTACCAATTTTTCAAGGACTATTAATCTAAGAATCATTATTCTTCTGATATGGAATCGACAAAAGAACCGAGATGAAGATCATGATAAATAACATTATCGATCCAAGTCGAGGATGAAATCATTCGTAGTAAGCTCACACGGGCGGAGCTGGGGATGAATTATGTATATTTTGAACAGAACTGGAATTCGGATCTGGGCTAGAATGAAAATCAAAAGCGAATCCAGGAATAAATTCGAAGTAGATGTAAAAGATGAATCGTCGTTCGATGACACGTGGAGCCGCGAGCGAAAGCTAGTCTCTAATAAATGCAATCTACTTGTGAAATACCAAATGAGTTATATTTTCACACTGCTTTTTTTTCGCTGATATTTATGTCGTTTTATATTAGATAGTCGATTTCGGCTGTTTATTATGGTTTTTAAGTATGAAAGAATACATACAAAATTTGGAGACTTATTTTTTCGGAATGGACTGAAAAAAATAAAGTGTTAACCGAAAAACACAAATAAGATAAGAGCTAAAAAAATATTTCAAACGTAATTGTATTATATCTTGGTAAATTTGTTTTTAAATCTTTTTTAATATATAATATTAATAAAGAAAAATAGTTTTAGAGTTCTTAGGTTTAGGTCAGATTTTATACTTTTTTTCGCTGTTTAGGTTCACTGAACTACGAACTACATTATAATTTGGTGTCGAGGATTAATTTATACCCAAAACACGATACATTAGGCGATTTACCCGATCTTATATGCCCTTATTCGAGGGTCAGCGTGTCCATCATGGTTTCCTAGGAAAGAATATGTTTATAGGATTGTACCTACCTTTCATTATCTTCATCGGCTTGTAAAGAAAAGTCCTACAGAGAGACCATTCTTCAAGGCGTCAGAGTTAAGGGTCATCAGCAGAAGCGAAAGGACCGCATAAATAAGCCAGTGTGTTTGGCACTTTGTATGATATTAGAAACTTACAGTCTCCTCGCTGAAGAACTCTGATGACCCTGGCTCTGAGCACTTAAGCTTAGTGCCTTCTGTTCATACACTCAACGAGTCTATTTTCTGATCTTAAGCCATAGATTAAAAAATAGAAAAGATGTTTTACATACTGGTCCGTGTGATGTGTTATTATAGTTTCAAATATGCATTTTTTTTGTTTTATTATTTTAAAGTAAATAGTTTTATTTAAGTAAATATATGACAACTGAATATTCCCCCTCCTATCTCCGAAACTAATAAACCTGAAATTAAAAAAAAAGCAAAAAAAAATGGTCCTTTACATACAGATTACACAAAACCGACAAGAAGACGATTGTTTTAAATTATATGGTAAGTCTCTCAATATTGCGCGTACAAACTTACATTTGCAGTTGGTTTAGCTGTATTTGGATCAGATTAAAAAAAAAACATGATAAACAACATATTCACCGTGCTGAATCCTCTCCATACGATTTGAACTCGCACTTGTCCAATTTTTTTTCCAACACGATAGCGTTATTCCAAAACAATTATAGCCGCTCGTTATGACGGTTATTATATTATTCGGCGCGAGCGCAATCGGCATTTAATGAGAGACAAAGGAATCCGCTTTCGAATTATTTCGATTCAAATTAATTACGTATTATTGTACACTAATTGCTTAAATCTTAGTACTAGATCCTTCCTTTTTTTGTGTTACAATAAACACTTACAAGAGAAAAAACAATGTACTTCGCAAATCCGTCTAAGCATTGGTATTGAATATATAAGTATATGTTTCACGTACTTGTATAGCAAATTGAAGTCGGTAACAGTTAATATTCTACAGTTTTCCAACGGGAGAAAGAACTAACTTTGTTTAATACTTTATTCGTTAACTTACATAAAAGAAAATGTTTCAACGAACTTGTAACTCTCCAAATTAACTAGCAACGACGAAATTTGAATTAAAATCTTGTTCTAATCAAAATTGTTAACTTGTAAAAGTAATTTACTATAGATTACCTAGGGTTCACATGAAAACCTATAAAAGGTAAGCAAATAAAATAAATTGACTGTTGATTTATACTGAGTTACTTTGACGCTTATACTAAAATAAAAGTTTTCAAATTGCTACACAAGTCTAGACGTCTAAATTGCAAGTGTATATTAATGAGTTTTTAATTCTGGTACGCCTTTTTATTAATCTAGGGTATTTATACAGTCTGAAGCCCACACCCTTTGGAATAATAAAGCCGTTACATGTGACGCCAGAACCGGCTTGAGTAGAGAATCACGCGCCGATTTACATAGGAACTGGCTTGTCTGTACATTTGTTTGAAATATATTTACAGTGTAGTGCTTCTATTTGATTAAATCGTAAAATTTAATTAAACGGAAAACTCTGTTTCACTTTTTCATTTAAAATTCGCATTATGTACACAAGTACACAAAGGCACATCGTCATACACATGCGCTCACACATACACGCAGACAACATTAATCTGTAGAGATACAGTGTGAGTTCATTGTTGCATATGAGCCTAATTGTTACCCATGCATAAGTACAATGTTAAGAATAGAGATTCGGCGTGATCATCATTGACGATGGATTTGTGATCACGGCGTATTCTTTACTGATGTAAATATGTATGTAGAAGTGATGAGAAAAAAGACTGTACGTCAGTGTACCCATTTCATTTACATTTTTCGACTTTTCACGAGCAGTAGTAAAACAGTACTAGTAATAATTTAACGGTTCGTGTATGGCAGCCGGTGAAGAGTACATTTTTTTTGAAATACTATAACTGAAAGATAGCTGAAAAAAAATGTTTCAGAGACGTAGTTGTCATGATTTCTTTTGCCTAATCAATATAACGATTTTCTAGGCATTCCGTGTCACCTTCACTTTCGTTTTGCAAGCATTCGGACAATTTGCATCTATAACTATTGCTTTCAGCTCATTATTTGCTTTTGACATGATAATGATATCAATTGTTCAATCTCTTGAAAATGACTTTAGACTTAAAAATATTTAAAGTTAATGAACAAAAATTGATCAAACAAAGCGCTTCTGAACGATGAGATGTTACAGATGAATATTACCCTGACGTAATTGAATTTATACAAATCACTATTACATTTTGAAGAAAATTGTTTATTATTGAAAATAAATATTTCCATTCTACTGATATTTTGCAAATATTTTAATGTGTCAAGATTTGAAAACATTCAATCTTATATGGCCCCACCCACCAGGTACGTACATTTATGTCTCATTTTAATCATTACGTAATCGTATCTTAAAATTAACACTAGACGACAACGATAAAAAAAAAATAGTTTTTAACCTTCGACATTGTATTGTTAAAGATTTATGATTTAGCAACTTAACGCGTTGCACGGCTAAAATATTTTCTATACTAAAAGCGTAACCATTTTACCGGACACTTCCTCTAGGTGGCGTACGGAATACGGCAACCGAACACTGACAAGTTTATGTTTGGCGAAACTTGTAGAGGCAACATTCCAATCACACCCATTTTCCCAAGACATTAAATCTAGGCCGCGAACCGTGCCCGCAACTAAATCAACACCTACAGTCCACAAGCGCTGCGGGCCCACAATACAGGAGCAGCCGTTGGCGGTCGGTTATCGCTTAATTACTCTACGAGTGCCTAGTCCGATAACTCTGCGAAGTCCTCTTTAACTGAACTCTGATTGAGGCAGAAGGAAATCATGGCGAGAAATAAATGGAATTGGCGCCCGGATCACCGCGCCGAATATGTACACGGATGTTTCGTAACTACTGATCATTTAGCCTGAAGTTTGCTTGGAAAGGTAGGAAGAAAACTAATCGATAAACAAAACATCCAACTCTTTGCATCTCAACCATTTACTATGAGGATACAGAGAGAAGGCGGTGATTGACAAGTACACTTAAAAGAGGACCTAGAGCAGCATTGGAGCTGGTACAGGAATTAGGGCGGAACCGGAAGTCGAATTGAGAATAAAAACAAGATCGAAAAAGGTGGCAGGAACGGGATAGGGCCCGACAGCGGAACCGAAATGGAAGTCGAAAGGGAAATTTGAATTGGGATCGAGATTTAAACGCGATCAATCGATATAAGTATTGTAATAAAAAATAAATAATTGTTATTTATACTTTTTTAGTTACAATGTCACAAATGAAGTTTTTGATTTTTGGCGGAAATTATTTTATTTAACATTTAATAATTTAAATCTTCCTAACACACGTAATGATTATCATTTTTTTTTCATAGAGTAATTACATAAAAAATGACTAGGAGTTCGATCACTTGAGTATAGCACCTAGATTATCCTTTTCTTAATTCTTACTACGAAACTTTAATTTCTAATCAGACTATTAATTCTGAGAAAATCAATGACAGCCCTGAATGTTATAACAATAGTAGAAATCGCGGATAATTATTATACTATAATAAATATTGACAACCGTAAACTTTTATATAGGTCGAATTAACGTGCTACAAACTCAACTTGTGAATTTTGATAATATATGTTTAGAACAAGAAACAAGACTTTATTGTTTCGGTTGCCATTGACGTCTACGGCAATGAATTTATAATGATCTGACATTCCCTACAACGATTTCCGAACCCTTATCATTATATAGACACTCATTCCTATAAATATTAGATCGTGAAACTTAGAATATACATGGGAGCATCTTTATATATATACTAGTTCTCCGCTCGCGGCTTCACCCGAGTGAAAATTTATTCCTTTATTGTTTACATTGATCGTTCTCGCTGTCGATCCCGATTTATTTCCCCACTCCTCAATTCTGATTCATATTCCTAATTCCGATCTCGGTCATCCTTCTGCTTCTAATCCCGACCCCACATTGATTTCGACCCTGGTCTCATTCACAATTTTGGTCCCGATCCCGCCTGCTTTCCTTTTAATACCACTGCCGATCATAGTTCCGTTTCAAACAAAGCCGAGATAAATGCTAAGAACGACGTGCATTGCATGATTATTTTATTCATAGAAAGATGAATAAAAATTATATATATAAACACCTGCCTATTAGAATGCACCCATGTGTCAAAATTTACTGGCTACTTTTAGATTTTTGTACCGACAATCATACAGAGGCTGAATTTATGTACAAAACACGTATGAACTTTGACGTGCAATTAATTCGAACAATCGACAAAATATATTTTTGTTTATTTTTGTCACTAGCATTGAATTAATTTCTATTATATTATCTTAAAAAATTGATTTCAATGCAATATTCGGACATGGTCTAATAACAAAATACAATTTTTGGAAATAATAATATATACAGATATTTGGTTGAGATTATATTCACATAATACATTTTTTTTGTCGAGACAATAGTTTATAGCAATGCTAAGAATCAGTAGATATCTTTATCATCATGGCATTAATTAATTCTGTATTTACGGACCAACATGATTTATGATCCCAATATATTATACGTTGGTTTAGTGCCAAAAAAAAATCAGGCAAATTAAACGAGATAGGTGGCTAGTTATTAATAAGTATTTTATTTTTTAACAGAAAGACTCACATTTAGAAAACGTGTTTGCGTAGTAAACAAAAAAGTTAAAACACTCCATAGTTTATGCAAAATCAAAAACTTGCACGCCTGCTACCGGAAATGAAGAAACGACCTCTACTTCTACTTCAACATTTAATATTTATAGCACGTACAAACATGACACAGTCTCGTTAAGCACATTACCGAGCCTTCTATATACTTTTTTCGTAGTCAGTTACAAATTCACAGCTAAACTAAGCGAGCTAATTTTCACTTCAATGATAAGTCTTATCAAATCTTAGTTTTGTATAACAGACCATGAAACAACTATTGTCAATAAACTTAACGGCGTTGTTAAACAGTTTTCTGGTGCTTAAGTGAAAATACTCTAAAGTATCCTTCTTCGGTCAGTGTGATATTAGAAATAATCTATGCTGGTTCATTAACAGCTTACAAATTTAGTAGTTAGTACGAGTAAACAAATTAATAGACGATTTGTGGTTTATGTTTTTTTAATTGTTTAAACGTTTGATACTCTATTTAATTTTTTTAAATATGTTTCAGACCTTCTATGATCGTACATCATTCTAAATATGTCAAAAACATTGCGATAATTTTTTTTTTGTTTCATTTTACAAATGGCACAGGTTTTGTCAATTAAATGTCGACTTCTTAATACAATTCTCGCTCTAGATTTCCGCGACCCAAGGCACCGGAACCACATGTGAAAAAACTGTCTATTCCACAGCCTTTACTTGGTGATCAGACAACCCAGTAAGAAGCCTTTCCATGTTACGACGTCCAGTTCAATAGTTCTACGAGCCGAATAGCCTATCCACTGCCACTTTGTCTTAATCATTGTTGAACTATGTAGGTCACTTTGATTCTTCTGTAGCTTTTTGGCTCCGAATTTACGCATCAATAGTCGAGTAACATAAGAACAGTTATAACTATTCGCATTTCTGTGCATTCATTCGAGACTAGTTGTTTGGAGAGACTTCGCTCTACCCTTTCTTGTAGGTCTCTTATCCACCTAGTTAATGCCCGCAACTCCGTCAACATGGACATAGAATAAAGTCCTACATCTTTTTTATTGACTGATACCAATCTCAATTCCGTGTCGCTTTCAATTTCGGTCCAAGTCACGCTTTTGATTCTGACCTCATCCCTACCCTCGTTTCCGACCTGTGTCTCGTTCTCAATATCGGTCGCAATCTCGGTTTCAATTCTTATCTTAGTTCCATTCTCGATTCTGTTTCTTGTCCCGTTGTCAATTCCGATTCCGCTACCAGCCACAGTTTTGATTTGGACGAAGACGGAAACAAATGCTTGCATCTAAATAAAATATAAGCTACATTATACTCGGGAATAGTGTAGGTTTTTATAAATTAAAGAATGATTAAAATCGTTTTAAGAATATAAATTCACGGATAAAGCCAGAATAAATGTTGGCAGCCCAATTCACTCAAGAATAATATAGCTATTTCTTAGTGAAAGAACTTTTAAAATCGGCTCAGTACCTTAGTTTAGCAGTATGTATACGCGAATGAAACGGGAGACAAATGCTGTTTTTTTTTAGAAATTTTCCTGGGCATGCGCACAACGTCACTAAAGTTTCACCGTAATCGGATCAAATTTTAAGCACGCACAGAGGATAAACATAGAAACATCCATTCATTCACACATCATTTACGTATTTGAACTCTTTCACCCTTTTTGTAGATCAATATCAATCTTAATCGCGATCTCACCTTTGACCCCGAACAAAAAAAGATTACGTGTATCCATCGTTCAAATCGTAGGTTGTACTCATGAGTTCATACAAAAATTTCTAAGTAAAAACCACTTACAATTTTTCCTGAATTTTTCTCTTCATACGAATCTTGTTTGTTATTTCAACAAATATTCGAGAAAAAATTGATGAATTAATCCAGCCGTTCTCGAATTTTGCACTTACAAAACATTTACCAATTTTATCTATATAGAATTAACTTAATTGGGTTCTTGTGTCCTTTTAGATCTTTTTCTTACTGAATAACAAACAATTTTTATCGAACGTGATGTATAATTCTATTCAAATGAATTTCTTCTTTATAGAAGAATCTTATTCTTTATAGAATTCGAATGCTTCGGAAGAAGTAACTTTTTCTTGGAAACGATTTTATGGTCGTATGTGAACACTCAATTTTCGTGTTACAATTTACTACATATTATAGGCTGCTTGCCTATATGAGTAAGAAAATTAAAACAATTATTATTCTAGTTACAATCTTTAATTATACATGATAAATGTTGCTATATCAAATTGTAAAACTTTATATAATTTTTATATACAATTTTTTTTTTGTATAGAGCTGTCTATAATTCTAAGGTAAGCAAGGATCATCTTAAAAAATCTATTCAGATCAAATTGATGGTATATTCAAAAAGTGTCAAATTTTAAGCACTCGAAACGGACTAGCTTGCATTAATAGATTGACGGATATCAATGAAGCAAGAAACGTGTAAAAATTATACCATGTGGAAATCTGTAGTATTTGCCAAATTTTCTGGGTAATAGACGTTGATTTGTAATAATAGTAAAGGTAATTACATAATTCTAACAACAAGAAATGTAAAATTTGAAAACATTTAAAACGAAAACTTTTTTTAATTTTCGGTATTATCTTCCGAATGAATCTACCGATTGCGATCCCAATTGCCGCAACCGATCTAGTTTTTCGAGCACAAGTATGTTGAGATTCTAAAAATCGATCCAGGTACAAAATTAAAATTTATTTTAAAATAAAATATTTTTTGAAAATATTTTTAAAAGACTGTCTCTCAAACAAATCAACAAATTTTTATTGCGTTTTAGAATTCAGCTAGTGTTAAAAATATGTTTCAATCAAATTGATTGGCATAGTTCTTCAAAAGTTATTCAAAAAGAAAAGGTATTTTTTTTAATATTCTTGGTGTTTCTTAAGATCTACCAGGCCGAGTCGCTCAAATTTTAAGAAATTTAAATTCAGTAAAATGATTTCTAATCACATTTCCTTCGGTCAATCCATTTCAAATTTTATAAGAGACTTATATCCATACACATACTCATACACGCACGCACGCACACATACATGTAATGTGCAAGTACGTCATCGACAAAATCGTTAAAATCCCTTCCTAGGATCTCAAAACGTCGAAATTTGACAAAAATTAGACTTTCTAAAATCTTATACTGAAAACAATAACATTTCGATTTTTTTTTTCAATTTTCTTAACAAATAGTAAAAACGATTTCACCAGAAAACTCTTGTGTTAACAAATATACTTTTATGCTGTTGAATTTCTGTCATTAAGTTTCTGAATAGAAAAACGGATAAGTTGATGACCAGTGTGGATCACTACTGTTACTGTATCCTTGTTAATAGTGGGACGTTGTGCTATATGGGCTCGACTCAACTCTTAACTAAAATAGACGTACACGTAGCGATAGCAGCGATAGTATGCACATAGCCATAATAAATGCAAAACGGTACACTGCGCCTGGTCCTACACGTACTTGGCCATTTTTTTTTAATTTTATTACTGTATTATGTGTTATGAAAATTGGTAATTGTGCTGGAAGGGAAACAAGGGCGTGAACTTACTTCATGTTTGAAAAACCCTTATAAGAAAAAACTCTGTGTGCGATTCACACACGATAGAAGTGAAACTTCAGTAAATCGACAAAAGAATGAAATAAATATATATATAACAAGGGTAAATATGAAAGTTTTTTGATTAATTTTGAAAGATATTTTATTTAACATATGTTATTTATTTTTAATTTTATTTTCATTTTTTTTGCGTCGACACATTTCGGCATTAGTTTTCGGCATCTTATAATATTTATTATTTAGAAAAACAAGATATAAAAATACTCACAAACACTGTTAAATAATAACACACCACGCCGACCTCTTACTAAAAAGCTGTAATACGCAGCCGCATACAGTGTACGGAGTAGTATTAGCTCACGTACTTTCCACATATACTAACACACGTTAAATGCTCAAATACAAGCAAGTATTAAACAGTGTGCAATATACATACACACCGACATTTGCTCTCTCGCTCTGGCTCACTAATTACAGGCAACTACGCTTATAAAACGAGAGTGGGGATGCTACAAAACGTGGCACAAAGAGAAAATAGTATGTATATTTCTGTCTCATTCTTCCCGGCTTCATCCTACACATTTTTGTATTTGTGTCTCTTACCTGTTGTTTTTTTCCGTTGCATCCGGTTTGAAATCACAACGATTCTATAGAAGTTTCACTTCAAAAAATTGAACTTTTGAAAGACGTTCGTAGTGAGTCTTTTCAAAAATAGTGTTCATACTTAAGCCCTATAGTATTTTTAACGTATACAGAGAAGAGTTATTTCCATAGAAGTACAAATGGAGAGTACAAAAGTTATAGATAGTCAATCTGGATTGCTAAAATGTTACTAAAGAGGTAAAGAAGTCGCCAATTTGAAGAAAAAAACATAAATGATTACGTGTACTTAAGGCTTTGCTAAATCGCTCTTAAAATAAACCACAAAACACACTTTATTTGGTTTCTTAAATCAACTCTCATTAAAGTACGAAATGTTAAAATGTATGTCTAGGCGATAATACAGTAGGCCTTGTTCTTTTACTTTTAAATTAACTTTAATGTTATAAATTTGAATTTTTCTGTTTATTGTATCTAACCCATTTGTGTTAACAAATACACTTTTTTTTTATCTATTATCAATATCTGGACAAAGATCTAATTGTAACCCTTGTTCAAATTAAAATTCTGAAATATTATTAAAACATTCTCTTGTGAAAGCACCCAATTGATTTTAACATTCTGCATTGCGACAACTTGAATCCTGAAATATGCAGCATATCTGATATAAAAGAGAGATATTATATAAATGTCGAAGACAGTTATTTTATCGGAACTAGATTGAACATTGTGACCGAGACCGGAATTGTTAGCTAGGCGAGGCACGTTATCGAGCGATCGATCGTATATTTATTTGTTTACTTTGTACCACACACGGATGAAAATCCAACAAATCTTTTAATTCGCGATCTTTTGGTACCGGTCGTAGACATCATACAACATACACACACACATTCACACGCACGCGCGCGCACACGGAACAGGAAACCGGGCACAGCCATAAAATAGGTCGCCGTCGCTGTCGCAAAGTTCCGGCTGCCGTGGTAGTGCGCGACGCTAAATTCCGGTCGTAGTAATTAACAGTCGTGAAACGGCGAATTCTTAGTAAGATCCGAGAGGCTGTGTACACGGGCGCGCGTCCGCCGGGCGCCGGTTTAATTACTCACCCGCCGCCGCGCGCCCCCGAAACTGCAGCCCGCGGAGCCTCCGTTGAGCGCTATCTGATTACGTACTCGTGAAGTAGTGATTAAGCGGCAAACCGACCGCCTGCCGGCAGACCGATTCTGCAACTTTAAAACGATTCAATCGGTATCGTAATTGCGTCAAAATTACGTCAGCCGAGGGTGCGCGGCGGTAATCCTTCTCACGCCGACATAATTTTGACGGCATAAAGATACCGATCGGGTCGCCTCAAGTTTACAGAATTGGTCTGAAGCACGGCTGTCGGAGGATAGTTTACCCTGAAGGAGTTCATGTTGTCGGTTTAGTCGGCGTTGTAATTCTCTCCGGCCCGCGGCGGAGCGACATGCGAAACTGTTTGTTGTTAGCCAATCCCATTGAACATTTGGACAGTTCGAGTGCTACCGCTCTGAAGAGCTTGTGTTAAATGTACCCACATACTGTGACCTTCTATTTCAAATACATAGAACAAGATTAAATAAGCTATCTACGGCGATACTAAAAAGCTTCAAAGTGTTTTTGTCTCGTAATACTTGGGACGCACTATAAGTTTCTGGAACTGGCCACTTACAAAAATAATATTTAAAATGTAATTGCTAGATTTAAAAATGGAACTCTTTTGCTGTAGAATATACTTTGTTTCATCAAACTTTCTATTGTTTTTACATTGTTACGCCATTTTAAAAATTGCTTGTTTTCATCACTATGAATTTAAAAAGTAAAAATTTTCGTAATACGATTTTTTACGATTTCAACTGTAATTTAACAGCTTAGCAGAGCATCGCTTATCTTTGAACTGATTTTGATGATGAAGTACCATGCAAGACGGCTATTTATAACTGATGTGTAGAATTCAAGTGCGGTTGTGTCGATCTCGGTGACGAATTTCGTGATGGTCAACCGTCCACTTCTATGAACAAAAAAAAAACATTGATGGTGTGCTCCGTATGCTCGCAACAGACAGGCATGTGACCTACCATGAAAATCGGACATACTTCATAGGCATGAGTCAAATACAATCAATTCTATATAAATATTTGGACACATAAAGGCTGTACTCGCGGTGGATCCAACACAATTTGACTGAGGATCGAAAAACAGACCGCGTCACTTAGTGTAACGCTATGCTTATCAAATTCAAGTAAGGGGCTTCAAATTTGGTATGGAACCCAGTAAAAGATAACGGAACGTGGATTTATTGCTACGACTCAAAACAAAGCAGCAATCAACCATATAGGTCTATCCAGATGAACCTACACCAAACAAAGTGGTGCACGAGTGAAGTGCCTCTAGGCGGATGTTTGCTTTTTTTTTAATAAAATTGGACACGTATCTACTGTTACTTTGGAGAATGGTCGTATCGTGGATAGTGATTGATACATGACCATTTGTTTGCCAGAAGTTGTTGACGAACACCGTAAAAATAACCGTAAACATCGTATCTTCTTGCACCACGAAAATGCCAGTTTTCACACAGACAAACAGACAATTTAATTTTTGAAGGAGGAAAACATAGAACTTACGAGCAACCCTACACACAGTTCTGACCTGGCACCTTATGACACCATATGGCACCATATTTGGTATCATGATAGTGATGACGTAGGAAGAACACGAGAACGCAAGCGAACATATCCTTTCTTGGTTTTTTGACAGAAATGCATAACGCATTTTTTTTTATTAACACCGTACACTTCGTGCACGATTTTTTGCTAGGTACGATAAAACTTTGAAATATATTCAAATGTAGTCTTGAAAAAACGAGCCTATTACATTCTTAAAGGTCGACAATGCACTAGTGACTCCCCTGGGGTTGCTGATGTCCATGGGCTGCAGTGATCATTTACTCTCTGGTGGGTAAAATGCTCGTTTGCCTCTGGCTCGGCACTTTTCGTGTGACTATTAATAGCGAACTAGCTTTTTATCTAAAATACATAAATGCCTGCATTTTCGTAATATTAAACATAAATTTACGAAAAAAAGTTCCTTTTATATATTGTATTCTAGTAGAAATATCGATCGTGGTACTTTGTAAATGACGATAAAACATATTGTGGAATATGTGTGTTGTAATGTGTACGATGCGTAAAGTTCGTAGACAATACTAATTAGTAGGTTAACTAATTTAACGTTGTACAACTGAGAATTGATCTAATTTCGGAACTTAAATTAGTTCAATCCTTAATCGAAAGTTGGGTTCACGTGATCTTAACATCTAGCAAACAAGCAGACCTTCGGTTTTTCCAATCAGGAGATTCAAGTAATCTAAAAAATAAGACTATGAGCATTCACAAGATTGTTATTTTCACTGTAGATACTGTTCCTTTAATAAACCCACATCTATAACACTACGTTTTTTTTTAATAAAATCTCTTATATCGGTCCAATTGGAAAAGCGGTGTAATATTAAAACTATTAGGGGGATACTGTCTAAGACCTCCTACTGAGTTGGGTCGCGTTCAATACGACTGCCAAATGTGAATCTAAGAACGAGGGAGGCTGTATCAGAATGAAAGAAACTGCCGGGAATAAACAAAAAACTACATTAGATATTTCTCATTTTGAACATTGTTTGCTGTTGAAAGTTGATGTGTTATATTATAAAAAAAATAAATATGGAAAATAAGTTAACGTATTCTTCCGATATGAGGTAACCAGAGATTAAGACAGAGACTAATTAAGCCAAATATTACGGGTCATGAACCTATTGCTCTGCTATCGATTTTTCAATAAGGATAATTGTCATTTACTCTTGAAGCGCGGATTTTTTATGTTGTTTACTCTCGCTTTTAACAAGTGGCCGTTGAATTAAAATTTGAACGTACATAAGTTAATAAAAAAATATGTATATATACATATATATATTTAAATTTAAACATAATATTTTGGAATTTAAAATTTTAGAGCATATTGTCATTGATCTCACAGGATCTGATGTTTGGTTACTTTACAACTCACGTTACAGTCATTAAAATCTTCAGAGTTATGCATAAGTAAATGTATGTATTTCATTTTGATAATTCAGAGAGACTATCATTTTTTTATTAATTTGTAGTAATATTGCGTACTACGCTTACAAAATAAATTGCTAAAATTACAAAATTATTTCCTAAAAGAAATTCGAGATTAGTGTTCTATAATGTAAACAACTTCGTACCCCAACTTCCGACTTCCCCTCCATTCCCGTTATGCTAGCGGATGTACATTTTAAATACCTTTATTTTTTAGGTAGCATATTTGATAGAGTAATAAATATTTTTTGTTTATTTCGGCCTCAACATAAACAAACATCTTGTTTATTATGGAATAATTTATTGGCCTGCTTAGACTCGAAGAAAATTTGAGAAGGCTCGTCGAGGGATACATATATCGGAATTCAAATGCTGTTGATAAATTTTATTTCAGAGATCCATGCGTTCACAAGTCAAGGACGATCAGCTTAGGGTTGCCAACCATGCTCTAAAATAGAGTATTGTACTCTATATCACGTAGGCATAATCTATAATACTAATAGGGTACGCTAAAATACTCCTATATTTTCTTTTGTGTTGTGTTGTTATGTGCAGCGAAAAGTATAAAAAAATAGCTTTTTAAATTTTTTAAATAAGTTGTACTCTTTTTTATTAGTCCGTACTCTTTATTTACATCCCACGAAATCAGTTATACTCTATTTATTCTAATAAGAGTTGGTAACCCTAGATCAGCTGTAAATATCTAAGCGATCCTATAATAATATATTGTATCTATGTACTGCTGAATATATTGCTTTTGTTTTTCCGTGTGTTTTCTTTTCCTCTCATGTCAGTCAACGAAAACCCGATAGGGTCATTACGTAATAATAATAATTAATCCAACCATCAATTTTTTGTTGTTATGAACTTGTTCGTTATAAATTGTGATATAGGTACAGTTAAAACAATCATCAGTCTATTTTGTTTCATCTCATTAATCCAACCGATTAATTTTTATTATTTTTTGGTGTGTATTTGATATAATCATTTTCAATTTAATCTTTGTTAATTTACTATTTTAATATTTACGTATATGGTATACTTATATTCCAAAATTATTTTTTGTTTTATAGTTCACTGAAATGTGTATTCAAACGAAACCATTATCAATATCATACCGAACTAAGTATGCTGTTTTATCTAACGACAAACACTTAAAGAATTCTAATATTTAATAACTTTAAATATATCTTTATTTTATTATTAATATACTCTATTCTTTCTTACAACAAAATAAGAGTTACCAAGAAGATCGAACTGAGCTTGAGAGTCAAATAAAATATTCAATTCGTTACTAATCTTTTCTACTTATCTACTTACTAAAGCCATTACACCTCCTTTCAAATAGATAGATACCACAGGATATTTTCTAAGAACGACCAAGTTACCAAATGAATACTTAAATTTATTCTTTCTTAGAAACCTATATTCGTCGCTCATCGCTGAAACTCAATCAGCGGCAAATAGTGAGCACTAAAACAAATACAAAGCAATTTTATCTATTTTTTCGCAATGTATTTACTTATATTTTTTTATTTTGAATTTTGTATTAGAAGGAGAAAGCAATGCTGTGGAAACGATTAGAAAATGAGTTTCCTCACAGGTGATATCTCTAACTCGATTTTCCGCTCTCGGAAATTTCTGTATCGAAATCGTTGGAAGCGCTTTCGGGGACATGATTGCAAATGAATAAATAAATTTACGTGCAGATGTCGTTCATTTAATGTACATTTATAAGACGAAAATTATTTTCCTTTGTCCGAGCATCACTTATAAATTACTAAACGGTATGAAACTGTGACCATCGACGCGGATTTTTTTTGTAGATAAATAGTGATAGGCTGTTTATAAAATATTAAAATTATGTGGGGTGTCAGTTTCGCAGAAATCCATAATAAGAGGCTTGCCTGCAACATGTGTTAACGTGTAGTATACAACCTACCGTTGACCCTCTAATTTATTCTTCCCCTTCGAATTCCTACCCGACGATGCTAGAGGATTGACAGATATCGAATGTATGCGATATTTGTCTTAAAGCGTTTTGTAGTGAAAGAACAGATTCGAAGCTCAACGCTGGTTTGCATGTTGCATAATAACACATCTAATACACGTAAAGGTGTGTTTGTTCTCATGTTCGACACGCGCTGACAGCTGTGCAAATTGTAATCAATTTTTACGTAAAGATAGATTATATCGTCAATTAGGATATAGGGTATACATTTTATTTTAAAAAAGAAACTTATAGATACCAGTAAAGATTTTTCATTTACATTCGTCCCCAAGGTAGGACCAAGATCGCATCGGTATTAAAGTTGTGCGCATCGGGACAGGAGCCGGATCAGTAGATCGGAATAGACAGCGAGACCAGCAAAATTATGTGAACGTAAAACGACTCGATTGTTAACGTCATTACGTTATAATTGCGTCAACGTAAGGAGGATTGCCGACGCGCGCTCTCATTTTGTACAATATTGACCTCATAATGATATTTATACAGTCGTTTAAAGCTTCCAGGATTGGGCAGCTCTTCTTCAAGCTTTAATTTTAATATTTCCGATACCCAAATCTAGGTTAAGGCGTCATATCAAAATATAAGTTTTTGAATCGCTGTGTCGCGTTTTTTCCAACTCACTGCTGTGTAAATAGATAGTTCGAGAGTGCCTTCTTTAAATTCCTAAACTTAGGCCATATTTCAAAACGTATCCCTGAAGTGTCGTGTCCTATTAAATATTTTCACCTATATACAAATTTCTGTTTATAATTTATGCGAACCGTTTTTATGGCACATGTCACGTCTTAGCAATTCATTCTAAATTTATTACAGTGAAAATATGCATTTATTCGATTATTTTGTAATAAAAAAGATAAGTTTAATATAAACTTATTTTAAAAAAAACCTACTCATTTACGTTATGTTTTTAAAAATCTCAATTTCCCTATTTTCTATATACCTAAACAATTCATTTCAAATTACTGACAGACTGACTGAGGTACATCACCAATTTCGAAGAATTTAGGCGTTGGCACTGGGGAACATTTTTGCAATAAATGTCGACATAAACCAAACATTTTAAGAGTAAGGTTTTGAAGGTATTATAGTGAAGAACTTATGACTAACCGTTCTTATGGGAAACTCGTAACGATCACGAGAAAGTTATTTGTTGCTTTTATACTATCACCTTCGACTTATCAATCCAGTCATTTCTGAACAGAAAGAAGCCTACCTAATACTTTTTCTATTTACAAGTATTTAGTTAACTTAGTACATTACTTGATTAGTAAGAATGATAAAATGTTCGTTTAGTTCTAATCCTGCTGGCTAACCTGGGATTCTTAACAGAGTTTTATTGAAGTAAAACTTTCTAATAGGGTCTAGTACGCTATCTATCGTGATGATAATGATAGATGAGATCATTACAAAGAAACGTTTCGCAGTGAATAGTGGTCGAGTCTAATTTTAAATAATCATTAATTAATGAAATTAAGACAAATAAATAGCGAATATTGCCATCTCTTATGGAAAGTCTCAAATCTTTGTTAAATAGACCCGGCTAATAGATCATATGAAATGTTGTACATGTACTTGTACAACCTTTTTAATAAAAGACGATTATAATCAATATCATTGCCAGATAATGTAACTAGTTTGCTAATCTTCGCTTGTTCCTTTATTTAGGAAGTTCACTACGAAGCATAAGTTTCTCGTCCCCTAATATGTTCTTAACATATGATGCTGGACCACTTTTAGCTATCGGTAGCCTTCTATTTTTAGGTCATCAGCCAACTGAGTAGGAAGACGTCCCATGCCACGATGCTCGGTTCGTAACCAACTCTCGAAAACTTTTCTTCTTCTTCTAGAAATTATCTTCTCTGTGAACGATGTAGCCTCCTCAATGCCATTTTACTTGAAACTTGCTGGATCTGTGAGTTATGTAGAAATTTATTCGTTTTGGATTTTATCTAGCAGAGAAAGCCAGAACATGAGTCTGGCTTGTAGTTTTGTTAACCTTTAATATTATAATCAATATTAACTCATGGCTCTTTATATAGCACGATTAGCTTTAGTATTGAGACGAACAGTAAGGAACTTCATCTTGCATCCGTATGTCATCGCTATCATCACACACATCATTCTGAGAATTTTGCCTATTCTGTTTTCATGGTGAAAAATGAACATACGAGCCTAGTAAGTGGTCATCGCTTTCCATTGCCACTCGCAACCCTTGAGAAGTCACAACTGTAGGCCTCTTAGGAAAAAATAAGGTATCTGATAGAGGGAGAGTGAGCTGATGAAGGTAATAGAGGGGTAATGGAAGGGATTAAATCATCGGAATTCTAACTCACAGGACGAAAAGCAACAGCGGAAGCTGTTCCTTCACGTCTATATTCTGCAAGAGTATGATATCTCTTTGGTCAAGCCAGCTCATTTTCAGCTCCAGCCCAGTTGACTATAGCATGATTCCACCGTTTTAAGTACTGAATTCAATATACGGCCTTCGATATGTCTTGCGATTTTCCGAATTTTGCTTATCCTAACAGTTTCCCACGTATAAGCATCTCTTCTAAGTATACGTATTCGTTATCAAGTTTGGTAGGAGACTTCTTAACTATCAGTAAAATGAATACAACATAGACTTTCAACCTAGTTTTCACTATGTTCGTGTTTATTTACAGATTCACTTCTTAAGATCCTTTTGATAAACATCTTTAGAAAATGCTCCATCTTAGATCATACATCGTCCTACCATTATCGATATGTTGTCAGAAAATTGAAGGTGTGTGATTCACTATTGATATTCATACTTTATTATAAACATAATGAGTCTGCAGCTTTTCTGCAAGCTATTATCTCCTTTTTAAAGATCAGCACCATCATACCTCTACTCAACACATCAGGCGTTGTACCTTTGTATATAACAGAATTAAATAACATCTGAAAAATTATGTTTACTGATTGTAGCTCTCAAAAATTCGACTGCATTACCATTCTCTCTTAGTCACTTATTGTTTTTCACTTATTTCTGGGCTATCTTTAGATATCGCGCTCTGAATGATATAAATATTTCGTGTGTATAATATCGAGTCAGCTTTGCTTAAGGATCTCTGGCTATTCTGCTATCAAAGTTCTATGTCAATTTGTATACTTACATGATAGCCAATAAGAATTCTATCCATTTCATTACTACTTTGTGTTGGGTTGGTGAAATATGCATTGTTTTTAAAACATCTCCGTACTTTGACTTTAACGTTACAGGGCGATAAAGTGAACGGGTAAGTATATATTACTTTCAACAAATATTGTTTAGTAATTCGGAATATATTATAAGTAACTCTATAGGCAACATTACTATTTTGTTGGTAAGAGGTTTATTGATGATAAACCCAACACCAAATATTGCCTTCGCAGTAGAAGAAAAGGTATCCTATTTCGAGGCTTATCGTATTCTTTCCCTGTCTTTCCCTTCAGATAAACTATAAAATTCTAGCGCAGCTTGTGAAATGTTTTTTTCAGCTTAACAATCTTCCCATAAAACCTCTACATGCGTGCGTTGTATATGCTAAGTCGAGTCGTTGGATATTTTACGTAGGATTTTAGCACTCCCAACCCCACAGTCTCGATACTACCATACAGTCAGTCACTACCATAGCCAATAACTCAAGGCTTTTATTTGGTGTGGCCATCATACGGTGATTACTGTATTACCGTGTTTACTATGCTTGGCTGTTGCTGGTTGGCCACCATGAACATTTAGACTTACTTTTTTCAAGTAGACGTTGATGTCCCTAACCCTGTAGACTGAACTAGTCACTTCGCTTTTCAGCCGCCAGTGAAGAATGATATTTTTTCTGTCTTTACATGAATAATATTCCTAGTTAGTTCTATCGGTTCAGAGTTTTCTCATGGAGCATTATTAGGGAATTTGAATGATTATTCAATTTGGGTTTTGGTACTCTGCCAGTTTTTGAGAGAAATACAATTTTGATTAAACTGATAAATCAAGGTTATGTTCTTCCCTTACAATTGTTTGATGTTCAGCATTATCACTTTAAACTCTAAATGCATGTTTAACTTTGAAGACAAAATATAATATAAAAGTAATATGAATACTAATGTCACAGTTAGGGTTAAGAATATCTTTTACAGATCTTAAATAATTTATGCAGGCGGAATTAGAAACATTGTTTCTCTATAATAGAACAAAAAATATAATAAATACTTTTGTAAAATTAATAATTTTAAAGAACTTTTTGCATTATTTTTAATTTAATTTTATTTAAAAATAGCAAATGTTTATTTTCTTAGAAACAACAAGGCTTATTAGTATAATAATCATATTTCGTTCGTACATTTCCTTTTTTTCGATATTTTTAGCTTTATTGAGAGCAAATATTTGTTATTAAAAGGTTACATTCGAAAAAAGCAATATGTATTTTTAATATGACAATCTAATGCATTTAAAAGCCTCTTATCAAACTCTTAACTGTACAGCTTAGCTGCTATAGATTACAGAGAACTAAGCCGAACTAAACGAAGATCACAACATGCAGTCCCAAGCTCTGATATATGCCTGACAGGTAAAGCACATGCTGCGTCCTTATGTAGGTGAATAGATATTATTTCAGGGCGTTTACAGTATCTCAGGCGTCACGTTTCGGTGTCACACGGCCCGGAGCGTGCTTACCGACAAGGAGTAGTGCTCACATCGGATTTCGTATCATGTGACAAAATATATTTGCCGCCTGTCGTGGCTCAGGAAGGGTGCTCTAAGGAATAGGCGGAATTGAAAAATGCAAAGGAAAATAGACGTGATTTTGCCAAGGTTGAATACTGTGAAGATACTGTGTCTTAAAACATATTTTTCTATTCTGAAGTTGAGTATATATTAAGTACACTAACGTTTATGCAAGGCATTCAATATAAAATTTCACCAACAATAGATATTGTATATATTTCTCAAATGTGAATAATGAATAACAGGTAATACTTTTAGTAGCTAATCGTCGGATGTTATTGGTGATTTTAAAATTTTGACAGTGGAATATCAATTTTTACATTTAAAATAACGGCAATATCAGGAAAATATAATATACAGTTTTTAGAGTTCACTGCGTAAGGATCGATTTTAATATATTTCAATTTTAGTATGGAAATTTTATGAGGGGTGAAATTAATACAAGCGTTAACTCAAAAGCGTTACGTTTATCTATGCAACATACCTTGCATCATTTCACTTTGAAATCATACATGTATGGTATGATGTGGCATGGCGTGACGTAGTGTACCGTAGTATGGTGTGATGTGGCGTAGCGTGGCGTAAAGTGGTGTGATCTTATGTAATGTAATGAAATATAATGTTACTATATTAATATTATATTCTTTTTGAGAAAATAGTTTATCTGTATGCGAAATTTGATTAAGATCCGTCCAACCGTCAGCATCCATACAAATATACGTCATGGAACAAACTAGGCACATCCATAAAAACATGTTTGGTTTTTATATTTTTCATAACTATAGTGATAATATAAGTATAATAATATAATCATAACCATTTACAAACGATTTCATGTCGAATATTCAAAAACCTATACTAATATAATCAATAGTTTTCACGTGATGCCTTGTTGTTGACTAATATGTAAACGCTAATATTAAGATCTGAAAATTTATGATTAAGAAAAGTAGGCAGTAATGTAATAAATACCTGTCAATAACGAATAGAAAAAGGAAACCGGATTCATCTTCCCTTCGAAGCAGTTGCCGAATCAGTTCTAGTGGCTTCCGTATTCACGTTTGACAATCCGATTCTGCAGATCTTGTGATTAACAACAGATATAGTAGACACGGCATGCGCGTAATATTAAAAACTACCAAAGAATGACATCACTTTCAGAGTACAGTTTCCATTTGCCCAATCTGAGTAAAATGGTCTCCTTTATTTCAATGTATTATTTTCCAATCAATCAATACAATCTTACTAACTGCAACGCCAGAATACGAAGTGGTTAATTACCAAATGCGCTCTCCCACGACACGGCATCACCTCGCACGCATCCACAAATACGTTATCATTGAAGGATCCAGAACATCTCG
This sequence comes from Eumeta japonica, assembly GCA_005406025.1. NCBI lineage: Eukaryota > Metazoa > Arthropoda > Insecta > Lepidoptera > Psychidae > Eumeta > Eumeta japonica. The sequence goes on from BGZK01001190.1 coordinate 78,442, forward strand.
ACAGCGTATATCATGTTCCTGTTCCAATCTGAGAAGCAATCGCGCTAATTGGCACTTAATATCTCTTATCTAATACAATCCATGAGCGCCTTTTAAATTCTATTTAGCACACTCAAGTCAGACACGGTACAAAGTGAACAATACTCACATAAATATATGCTGACACTCGTAATGTTAATTGTAAATATGTTATTTTTTTTTATCTTTTAGCGGTTTTCACTGTCTCTTTTCATTAAACTTGGTATTTATAAATATCTATCCTTAAACATTAAAAAATACAACATTTATGACGGAAGACGCTCATTATTGAGACATAACAAACCAAAAAATAAACAATTATATCTGAACTCCTTTACATAATGAATATATATATATATTATAGTTATATAAGTATAGTTATGTTATTATATTTATTATGGTACTAGCGTTCGTGAAACTAAGATACGGTCAGTTTTGTAATATTTCCGATCCCTCAAAACTTCCACAGATTTTAATGCTTATGCTATCCGTTTCTCAATAAAAAGTGAACTGCTTTACTATATTTTTAGGGTTACGTAGCTAAAACCAAACAAAAAATTCTTTATAATTTTTTCATGTCTTTTTGTCTGTATATCACTTCCTTATAACTTGGCAATTTCTTCATCAATTCGGATGAAATTATACAAGTAGGTGTATTTTTTTGCGCAAATTTCATAATTTGTGCAATATCAAAAACTTGAAATATATTTATGGTGATACTATATTCGAAAAGTTTTCTCAAGTGTGCAAAATGTGAATAATGAAAGTAACGATACAAAAATGTGACGTTATATCTGTTCGATTGAGTTTAAATTGTATTGGAAATTTCGTTCTTTTTACTTTATTGATGTGGAACTCTAAATCTAGAAGTCCACATCCCACCAAGGCCTGTTTATTTTTTAAAGTATCATATTTTTATCACCTCATCACTGAAGTTTATCCTTCATGCTAGGGCCGCAGGTTAAGATTCTAGTCTGTATCTTTTCTCATTGGAAAGCAACGCTTTCGGCTACCCCGCCTCCGCCATCGCTCGTCACTTCTAACAGAGAAATATTTTTTTATGGAAAAGTCATACACAACATAAAATAATATTAAGAGTCTGTACAATGCCTAGTAAAAGTTAGATGTTGCCGCCTTAGAGGCGTGGCCTAACTATCGGCTCCGCGCGTAATGCACGAGGCCCCTGCCGCCCACGGCTGCATGAAGTATATGCACGAAAACCAAATATAACGGCAGTATTGCGAACATACACTTTGAAGGCTGGCTTACATTTGCGTCAAGTTCTCTTCTAAAATAATAAAGCTGCAATGTAATGACTTTCCATTACATTGCAGCTTTACGATCTGTCATAAGTCACGTGATCCAGTGGTAAAAGAAAAAGAAGTATGCTTCCACTCTGATATACGAGGCAGCGCCGAGACGGGATCTAGTCGAGCCGCTCGCCGTGTGATAGAGAATGCAGATACGTCATATACTCTAGAGCAGACGAGATATAAGATTACAACACTGCTAGAAAATAAAGACGTAAGAGATAATTGTTTTTTATTTTGTAATATAGAAAATATAAAATATATACACAAAAATAAAAAGCCAATGGACAAGTATATGTGAAAACGTTATTTGAGACTTTTTTTAACGAAAAAGATGTATGAAATTTACTATAACACAAGAAAATGTGTTTTATTAGAGTTATTTTCAGGAGGTTTTTTGGACCGAAATTAATTAAATTTCGTTTTTAAAATAGCCAATGGATAAACAGAGATGCATATTTCTCATTAGATTTTTAGATATTATATTTTTATTCCCGTTATAAGTCTTTTACCAAAAATTTAGATTAAAATTTAACAAAAGCTGGCCTATTTATAATACAGGCTCATAAACTAAAATAGCTTTATGACATTATCATTGCATGTTGTAAGTACGATTCTAACTTTCTAATATTTAAGACTAGCTCTAAAAATTCATTGAAACAGTTTTAGGTTCAGAATGCTACAAAAATAAATGGAAATTATATTTTTTTTATAGTAAATTGCCTTCCTACGTTGTTAAAATGAAACGTAATTTAATGTCTCGCTGAAGACTTCCATAATTAAAATTAAGTGAATAAAATTGCCAAAGTAATATATGCTATCTCGTTAGGCCACAGAATTAACTGGTGTAATATTCTCACTTAACTGCCATCGAAAATATATTTGCTCGAGCATTTAACAATATAGCCTTTAATTAAGTACCTTGCAGTTGTAATGCGATACAATATTGCCTATAACTTCATGAAATTACTTTGCAACATGTTCGGATTTTAATATACCTTTATTTATATACACAGAATTCGCTCGATATTAAGTAATATGTATACAATTAATTGTAGTGAAAAACTACGTTCTAGAACAGAATATGAATAAATTTTTAAATTAACTTAATTCTATTTTATCGAGCAGGACACGATTGACAAATATCTATAAAATACGTATGTCCATCTGTGGTTTCAAAATACTCGCATCTTTTAAAGTCCACATTGTTCTAATATGTTACCAGTACCCAATCCCTTTTTTTAAATGTCTGTCTTTCTAGCTTTTAAATGCTTAGCTAAATGTCTGTCTTGTCAGGACAAATTCCTGGGCAATCCTCGAAACTGTTGAACCTATATTGACTACACAGGTCTGCAACAAAAAAACCGTCTGGATATTTTCAACTGATTCCGATGTATTTAGGTGTTTTAAAAACTAAAATAATTCTCAAAAAATTCCAGAACGTCAGGTTATTTTGCAAAACGCAAACTTTTACTATAAAAAAGGAATTTTTTGGGATAACTTGAAGTCAAATAAGTGCAATTTATTTTAATTATTGTTTTTAAATGTATGTAAGTCATAATTATAATTAGTTTCTTAAAAAAAGAGCGTAAAAATCAAACTTAAACATGTAACTTGAACGTGCGCGCTCCGATAGGTAAAAAGAGACGAGATACAATTACGTGTTAACTCGTCATTGTTTTATAGATCTTAATAGAGTATAGATAGATCTTGGTGCAATGTCGTCTGTGCGCAAGTGTAAGAATTCGTCTAACAGTTTCTGTTATATTTGTGCCAAATATATGATATTAAAGTAACAACTTAATATTACGGACTTTGTGAAAAAAGTGTACTTCGCGTATTTTAGCTTAAAACTTGGAGATCAGGATAAAGTTTCGGCACCTCATAAAGTCTGCAAACGATGTGTTGAAGACCTTCGAAATTGATTTAAGGGCAAGAAAAGAGGTTTCCGATATGCAATTCCTATGGTATGGCGCGAGCAAAAAAATCATAGTGATGATTGTTACTTTTGTTAGTGTAATGTGAAATGGTATAATTTAAAACGGAAGCAGTCAATTTTATACCCCAATCTGCAATCAGCTATTCGTCCCATCCCTCATGGGACCGAAATACCAGTGCCTAAGGCCCCTGCTATCTTGGAAGAGATTCCAAGTTCTGACGAAGATGGTGCTGTACCTGAACCCGATGACAAGTTGAGTTTTGGATTTGAAGATGACAGCAATTCGAAATTGTTTTCCCAGGGCGAGCTAAATGATTTGGTAAGAGACTTGGATCTTCCTTAAAATGCTGCTGAGTTGCTTGTATCACGGCTCAAGAACTTACTTTTGTCGGAAGTGTCTTCCTCATAGTTTAGATATCGTGAGAAGCAGTTCACTTCCTACTTTGCCTAAGAGGACGAGTTGGTTTATTGTACCAATATTAAAGGCTTGATGAATACATTTAAGATCTCATAGGACCCAGTACAGTGGCGTATTTTCATAGATTCTACAAAAAGAAGCCTTAAAGCAGTTCTGCTTCACAATGGCGGTTTCTATGCTTCCATTCCTGTCGGTCATTTCGTACATCTCAAGAAGAACTTGGAATTGGTTCTTTGCAAATTAAAATATAAAGACCACGGTTGTCAAGAGTGCGGTGATTTTAAAATCTTGGGCATGTTGCCCGGACAACAATCTGGGCTTACCAAATTCATTCGGTCTTTACTATCCCATAGACATAAAAATTTCTTCTTGTGTCTATTAGATAGTAGAGACCGAGCAAATCACTGGACCAAAATGTGTTGGCCTCCGAGGATGTTTAACGTTGGCGAAAAGAACGTCCTGCATGAAACTTTGGTGCCTCCTCATAAAGTTCTTCTACCACCGCTTCACATAAAACTGGGATTGATGAAGCAATTTGTAAAGTCACTTCCAAGAGAAGGAACTTGCTTTAAATACCTAATATCAAAGTTTCCGGGCCTGTCGGAGGCAAAATTGAAAGAAGGTGTTTTCATTGGACCAGATATTAGACGGCTTATGGCTGATCAACAATCCATCACAACCATGACGGATCCTCAAAGAGAAGGATGAATTGCTTTCAAAGAGGTCATAGAAAAATTTTTAGGCAATAACAAAGACCCTAACTATAAGCAAATCATTAAAAAAATGTTAAAAGCATTTCAAGCTTTAGGTTGCCTAATGAGTTTGAAAGTTCATTTTCTTCATTCCCACCTCGACTAATTTCCTGAAAATTTAGGAGATGTGAGTGAAGAGCAAGGTGAACGATTTCATCAAGATATCAAGGAGATGGAGAAAAGATATCAGGGGAGATGGAGCGTCTCAATGATGCGAGACTACTGTTGGACACTTCAGAGAGACCTTCTAGATGCTTCCTACAAGCTAAAATGTCCCAAAAGGAGTCTCATTGGGAAAAAGAAATGTGTTTAATACTTACTAGTGAATGTATTTTTGATTAAAAAAATAAGTTTTGTAACGCAACTATTAATAAAAAAAAATTTTCAGTATTTTATCTTTTATTTTAATATGATAACTTAATTAATATAGATACCTATATTGTGAGAAAACGTGACGTTTTACAAGCAAATCAAAGTAATTTTCGCTGTAAGTTAGGTAAGCTAATTCAGATACGCATAGGATATTTTGTATCCCGGAAATTCTGGAATACAAATAGGTTCCTGCGTGAAAATAAAAAAAAAATTGAAATTGCCGGGACGAAAACCGAAAATGAGAGTGAAACTGAAATTCTAATTGAGAGTGGGATTGATTCAGAAATTAAACGAGTTTGGAATTAAAAACGAGACGGACCCGAATCAAAAACCGGATCGGGATCAAAATGGGGAGCTTCATCGAGATCATAATAGCTAGAAGAACCAGTATCGACATCAGCGTTATGAGTCGTTATAAAATATGAATGAATTTATTCTGTGTTTATACCGAAAAATTCTCGGGTGAAATATGAAGTGATAGAATTACACAGATTAACGATCTCTCTTCATATTCTTTTATGGAAATATTTCCACGATGGATGTTCAGTTCCGTCAATTACTAGATAGATAGCGAATAGGAAAAAATATAGGGAGGCCTGTGGGACATAGGATACATGAGAAACATAATTGCGTTTGTGTCACTGGCGTCGCAGATGATTAAACACGCGGCGAGACACGTGCGTGCTCATCACAGGAAACGGATCAGATGTTTGCAGCTCTCACTTTACCTGAGTGTTATTGAAAGGACTTAGAGAACTCGCAAGAAGTTCGGTTCCAAAGCATTCGTTTTTTCATTCAGTTCCCCATTATTTTCCCCGATCATGAATTATTCTGTGCAAGCGGTGAAGTTTACAAACGATGGACAGATTCATATCTCAGTTTCGATTTCGATTGCTCAAATACGTTCAATACGTCTTTTTTTTACTTCGATTAACTATATTTTGCTTATTATGAATTCACGTAATAGCTGCTAATACAAAAAAAGGAGAAAAAAATGAAGGTTTTTTTTTTAATTTTTAAGACTATTGTACACCATGAAAACGGGCCGGCTCAACTGCTGTGATACAACACTCTCACGGAATACAGTCGTGAAGCCATATATTCCTTTTTAGCGTTTCATTCAGTGAGTGAGAGTTTCCACTGAGAGTAGCACACTCTCAGTCCATCACCCTGCGCGCCCCTCCATCAGACGTTCCGTTCCTACCCAAAAGATCGGTAACGCAATAGTGACACCTCTGTGGTTACGAGTGTCCATGGACGGCGGTGAACATCTATGCCCTTTTGCCCATCGGAAATTCTACAAGCAAATCATTTTGAGACGAGTTATAAATTAATGTAATTGTTGTGCAATCAAACACCTCAATCCAGATACCCCTTTTAAAGTTTCTTATGAACGTCTCCTGGATGGTCGCAATGAAGAACAAAATGTAATTTATTTTTCTTGTGTTCTCCATTATGATTATTTTGCCGTAAATTAAATAGATCACCAAAATAAAAAATACGTAATTCGTTCATCACTTTTTTCTAGATTTGTTGAGTTCATTAGTAATGACATGATTAAAGATCTCATTTTTCTTATGAGATTTCTTCTTGGATATCTTATTGGACATTGATTGACATTATGTCAAATTACTCCATGTCGTGAAGGCACGACACACGTGACGCACGCTAGATAAAATATTTGAAACCCTCTTCAAGGCCCGTCTATCTCCAAGGCTAGTAAGTATTCCAAATTTAGGTACGTCTCTGTAAAATAGGTTTCTTAATACGAGTGTCCGTAACTACAGTTCTGAGCGTTTACTGGCCGACATCATCATGATTTTATGTTATATGCATATATCTAGTATATATATATATATATATATATATATATATATATATGTGTACAAATATATATATATTTGTACATTCGTGTGTGTGAATGTGTGCGCGCGTGCATGCGTGCGTCTCTATGTGTGTGTGATAGGCACATTGATTTAATTTAAAAAAGTAAGTAATATTTAATATTCTTACGAGTGAGGATCTATGAGGGAAAATGTTGTAGGCAAATAGAATATTATGTATTGTCCGAACTAAATTGGTACGTAATGAATAAAATAAGACACCCAGAAAAACAGAAGGCATATATTCTGAAACACCAAATTACATTAAATCTCTATGGAACTATCTGGACGCTTGTAGTTGTTTGTACTTGGCTTGTGATCGCTCATTCCAAGTTAAAACTCCAGCAATTATACAGCAACAAATAAGTCGTAAGCATATCACGTCTGAGGTGTTTACAAAAACAAAATGTATTGCATCCTCAAAAATTCCATCTTAAAAATAAATACATTTAAAATAAACATAGGAAGCGGCGTCGTAGCTGAAAGTAGGGACTCATAGGGGGTTGTTCACAATTCTCAATATTTTTGTACTTTTAATTTATTTTTAGCTATTAAGAAAATAATAAAAAGTGAGTGGAATATTTATTATTATATATGAATATAAGAAAATAATCATCTGATAATTATACGCCCGTAGAAGCACACGGAAGATTATATGATTTTCGTACAGTAGTAAAGATTTATTAGACGCGAGCCTTGATTGAAGACAGCAATTAAATAAATTTGTGTCCTCTACAAGGATCTTTAATTTGATCGCTCTTGCGAAATCCAGTAAGTAGTCAGAAAATATAAATTGTATTATCCCGCTACTTACCGGAACTCCCGGTAAAAACTCTCTTTATATACACCGACAGGGTATTACAGTACCCATGTTCCGCTGCTGAACATATACCTTTTCTCTCCACCCTGGCCTAATTGTTAATAAAGTCGCTGAAGATCGCGTGAATTACATGAAGCGTTTGTGTTCCGTTAGTGGTCTCGTTAATGTTTTCCTACGCCATTAAAACGACAAGGTGGAGGTTAAAATTCAAAATATAGACTGTGTAACATGGTAATGAGGAACATACTACAAAATTGCAAAGACCATTCTTATACCGAAGTATTTCAATTATAAACTACTTAAATTGAAACACCGTTCAGCGCATAGTGACGGCATTAGATAAATCAGCTGTTGACGACTACTCACTTGACCAAAAAGGGTACAATAACTGTTTAAACATTTAAACAGATATAAAAAAGTATTCATGAGCTATTTTCAGCTTTTTCTATAAAAAGACTTTATTAAGAAACATCCAGCTTTCAATATCATTCTCCATCTGTAAAAATTTTCAATAAGTATGGTACATAAGTTTCAAAAAACTTCTTTCCTGTTTCTGAATTTCGTAATCATACTTTCGTGAATTCACACCACATTTTAGATAAGATATATCTTGTCATCTAGCTACTTCCACTTACGTTTCTCGTGTTTAGATTGTTGAGGCATAATTAAAAAAATATTTTCCAGAAGAAACGATAGAATCAAACGTATACTTAAGAAAAAACAATAGATTTTCATAAATAAATTAAAAATAAAAATTTTTAAGTATAAGATTTTTGTTAACTTTCTAAAGGATTTTTTATTAACTCACGCCTATTTTCTATAAAGTTAGGCAGAGAACACAAATTTCCACATAATACGATCTCTTATCCTTCTCTGATATACATCATTTTTTTCATGCTAACTCATTAACTTCGAATGCTTAAAATTTGGCCCTTTTTTAACATACAAGTGATTTGATCTACAATTAATTTGCTAGGCCGAACTTGGCGACTCTTTCGTCACACACCTTTGCTGTATAGATTTGTCTTGTCTGCCTACTTTTATTTATCGGTTCCAAACGGTCAAACCATTGAAACACCTTTTTATTATCTAATCACTATATCTCCTTTCAAATCCTACCGTTCTTTGACATCATTGTTCCTACATCTATCTCTTAAAGACACTCCACACGTACTATGCAAAGATCGTATATCCACTGCATTGATTCTACTTTCGTTTTTCTTCTACCGTACCCTAATTTACTGGACATATGCGTAGAAACCCTAACTCCATAACTAAACTCGTTTCTCGTGTGACACTTTTGTTGTTCATAATAGAAAGCAAAGCCACTTTTTCTTCTTTATTTCCCACATTTACTCTATATTTCTATCATATTCACCGTCGTTTGCAAACAAACTGCCGAAGAAGATAAACACTTTCACTTGTTCAACACTCTCACTTTCTACACTTATATAGCATTCAGTCTTTCAACCACCAACATCTCCGTTTTGGTGAGACTTACCTACGTACTTCTTTTCTGAATAAAATCATTAATTTTAGTTACCATCACATACAACTCGCACGCCTACGGCACAAAGATTATTTGGTTGTACAGGACGGATTTAACAGACAGCTCATCCATTCTCAATCCACACGCATACTCTTTCAAATCATGTAACATCTATCCATAAATAGGTTGAATGGCCACGGTGACGTTGTCTACATCTCTGTCTGACGCCTTTTCGGATGTCAAAATAGTCAATGCTTCAGAGCCTGTATCAAAATAAATGGGGCATACATTTATTTTGATACAGGCTCTGAAGCATCTGTATATCAATTGTAGTGACTGCATAAATTTCCTATTCACATCCATATATGGATAAAGTTTTCTATAGATCATTGCTTTTCACTCTATCATAAGTTTTTTCCAAATTTATGAAAGTGGAAAAGACTTTTTGGCTCTGCAAAAATATTTTCGTAATTTTTCGCAGAGATAAAATTTGGTCTGTACGTTCCATCCCTTTTCAAAATCTTACTTTTACAACCTAAATCTTACTTTGAATCTCATTCACAATCCCATCAATAATAATTTTCATAGGCAGTTCGCCAACGACGCTAATTAAAGAAATAATAGGGCGGTGATTTGTGCAAGCCCACCGTGAGTCTTTCCTTTTATAGAAGAGTACAATGACGATTTTGTACCAGTCATTAAATACTCTACTGTGTTTCCAGCATTTACTAAAAAGCTCCGCACCACCCCACCGACCCACCGCCTTTCAGTATCTCTGAAGAAACATTATCATATCCGGCAGCTTTTTAAAATTTTCATACGTTTTACTGCTTTCATAAATGCATCCATTATAACTTCAATTTAATTTTCCCCATCAATATTGTAATCATTTTCATCTTCAACTATCTGCATATGCTAAAAAAACTTCCGAAATAATTCTTCCAGCGCTCTTTGACATGACTTCTCACTTTTAGAAAACATCATCCCTAATTATATTTTTACATGATGTTTGAAATTACTCTTGGCCTTTTTTACCACATTTCGGAAAAATTTTTGGTTTATCCGGAAATCATTCGAGAGTATTTTGTTAAAGCTTTCTTTTGTTCTATTTTTTCTTCTTTTACACATCCTTTAGCTCTCTTTTTTGCATCTTTATATGCACTCTCTTTTAGCTTATATTTCAAAGACTTCATTTTTAACATTTTATACTTTACCTTTGCAGACACTAAATCTAATCATGCTTTCTTATTTACACCAACTACGATACTTCCCACGCCACATACCTTTCTTGCTTTCCCTATTCAAACAAATCTCGTTACCTTCAACAATTCACTAAATTCTAAACGTTAATACTGTTTGATTTCACCAAAGTTACCGTTCTGTTGCTCTACATACTTATTAAAGATTCATCGTATGAAATATAATTAATTGAATTAATATTGTTTTTATGATGGTTACATAATATTCACGTGCCATTATAAGTTTTCGTGTTATGAAGTGACTTGAACATAATAAGCGTTTTCTCGCAAACTTTTAATATTCTGCTTCTCCTTTCCATTATGTAAAATATTTTTCTCTAATTTAACTTATCTTTTTGTAAACTTTAGACCTTTAAAACTTTTCGGTATTTTATAAGGTGATATAATTTTTTAGCTTCACATGTGCGCGTGCATGAGCTAGTTCAATCGTAAAACCGATATAATTATAATATATTTATGCCATTTTTCTCAACAATCTATTGTCATTTTGCAGGTATTGCCATAATCCCATTCCAGTGGAAATTTGAGGACTTCTGATCAAAAAAACTGCGACAAGTAAATTTGACGATCCTCTTTTGATATTAACTTAACTCAACCTAAAGAATTCTAAAGATACCGAAACAGGTAAAAGTCTGAGGTTATAAGCTCAGAATTATATGGTGAATGCATTTACATTTTCTAACCAAGTTCTCAATATTTGCTGAGTGTTTAAAATGTGTGTGGTTTGGCGTTATTATGGTGAAAAACCATACGCTTCTGCTGATCAATTCCAGTCGTTTCTTCTCTACTTCTCGCTTAAGTCTCATCAGCTTTTAGTAGTAAACGTCCGAATTTATGATTTTGCTCGACGGTAAAAGCTCATTATGAATTTTCCAATCCTTTCATTCAAAAAAAACAAAAAAGCTCTTTCAATCCCACCAAACACATGGCATTAACTTATTACGAGTCAATCCCGATATAGTCTATGGAACTTGCTCGCCTTTTAACCATGACCTTTTTCTCATGTTTTTATCGTAGGTAATCCATTCATCACCATTTTTAATCTTTTCAAAATAGTTTCGGTTTCATTATATTTCAATAGAAAATCGCAAATGAGTATAGAATTCATTACATTTATTTCAGAGGACTCGTGTGGGACCCAAGAATCGAGTTTTTTTGTATACCCAGCTTTTTTTTAAATGGATCAAAACTGTTTTGTTTTGAATCCTCAGCTCTTCAGCTATGTCGTAAAAAGTAATATGCCGATCTTGCTCTACTTTTTCCAAACTAACGTCAACTTTATCTGTAATATGTTGACCAGAGCGAGGTTCAACTTAAACGTTAAAATTACCGTACTGAAAATGCTTGAACCAGTTTTGAGCTTCTCTTACCGCACACTGCATTAGATTTACAAACGTCACCAATTTTTTTTAGAGGCGTGTATAGCATTTTTCCCTTTTTTATAATACAACTTTTAAATATATCGAATTTCTACATTAGATTCACTCATTTCGGTTGACTGAAAAACAATAGAATAGTAGCGGGTCACCAATTTTAATTTTAATTTTTCTTTTTTTTTAATGTCATCTATTTAATATTAAAACTAATGAACACACAAACAGCACAAGCAAAGTTGCAGCAAAGAGATTTTACTGCAACTTTTTACTTATAAAATACGAAAGAGCTCTTTCACCAACCTAATATTTTAAAATGGTGTTTAATCTAAGTCTAAGAGAAAATCTAAAGCAACTGGAATTATTTCAAATATCGTATATCTCAATTTTATCAGTTGACTTACTTAGAAATTGGATTAATTTAATGTCATATTGAAGTGGAAGATATTAGTAGCAAATGAAAGAGAAACTAAATTTTAAGCATTTTGAATGATGATATTTGCAGGCGTACATTCTGCAGTCAGTGGAGAATGATAATTACCTTTAATGGGTATTTGACGAGTACTGTAAATTAAAATTATTTAATAAGTGACCAATTACATTTTATAAACTAAAAAAAAAATAAAACTAACTTATATTAATTTACAGATATTAAAAATTTGCACAAAGCTTATCCAGCTCAACGATTGATTTTTAAATTGTGGTACTTTTTGATAACTCGAACTGGATTTCAATCATTCGATTTATTTAGAAGTTATTTAGTAAAATATCGTTTGTAAATGTTTCTCCGACATCTGCCTAAAATATTAAAATGTGTTAATTCTGCTTGAGGTATAAGGTCTAAATTATTTTAAGCAATAAAGCTGATTAGTTAGTGAAATTGATCAGTCAAATATTTTGAAATAATGAGAAGAAAAATCTGAAAATTCCGTTTTTAGAAGCCTGATTCAATAATTGAATTAAATTTTCGTTCTAGTTTGAATTCTAAACTGAGTTAGACTCCCGAATTATGCTAATCAGATTTAAAGCAATCGGTGCTTCGGTGCTGATCCTTCTACACGCACACGCACAATGACAAAAAGATAAACTTCACCGTAAAACAAATTCTTAAGCTACTTAGAATCTCAAAACGTCGATATCTGATAAAAAAAAACGATTTTAGGAAATAAATATGGAAACGACAAATAGCTTAATTTTTGAAGATTTTAAATTTTCATAATGGAATATTAAAAAAGTAAGCGGTCACTAACAGACATTTTAGATAGCACGTAAACATTATCAATTGGTTTTACATGAATCAGTCCAACTCTGGCAAGTTCTTAAAGATTTCTTAACTGCTCAGCTTTTTTAATAATTCAAAAATTTGTTAAATGTAGTATGAACATCTCTAAGTTCACAAAATCGTATTTAAATTCATACGAACAATCCTAATGAGGTGCACGCTATGAATTTGGAAAAGCAATTAATTTCGTATATACCAAAATGCACATTTATGATTGAAAATTTTTCTGTGTGTGATTTCAGTAAGAATTCATATTTCAAATGCTATACGTAATGCTTATATCTCGAAGGATCCTGAAACTTATACAGAAAGAAAGCTCTGAGTTATATGAAATGTATCTTCGAAAAAGTATATTAAGATTTTTAGTTAAATATATTTCAGATATAGTTCTATCCACATTTACGATTGTAAAAGCAAGAGAATAGATCAAGATTGTGGTTTTATCGCTCGTTCGAAAATAAAAAGAAATATCCTGGCCGCTAGCTATTAAGAAATAGCAAACCACCTGAATAAATTCATTCTACGCTAAGTTATTACATTATCAAATTAATGGACTTAAGAAAATTTATATAATTATAGTGACATACTAATTTCACTATATTTCTAACAGTTTTATTATTACAGAGATATATTCGGAGCTAAGATACATGTAAAGAGTTTTCATTTTTAGGCAGAATGTTTTGTATGAGAGATAATTTCTTTTTTTCTAGTTCAAAACACCTATTGGCTGCCACAGAAAGTAATGATGAAAATATTAATATATATACGTACGTTATTTATTATAATTTAAGTTGTAATTATAATCAATGTGCATGAGATATGTGAAACAATAAATTTATTTAAATATAATCTAAATATAGGTATTCATTCTTATTATAAATAATTTTTTTACATTATAATTATTATACTTGTTTATTTATATGATAAATAAATAAGTATAATATTTGAGACATCTAATACACATCGGTTATATGACAAATTCCATTATTATTTTTGGTGAAATTATTTTTTTCAGAAACGGTATATACAGCTGTAATACTTTCTTTCAGCCGGAAGAGCACTGCCTCCCCCTCCGCACCGCACGACCCACAATGCAGTGTTATTCTTGAATAATTGATAACGAATACAACCTACACAACACCGGACTGCGCAGCAGTGCGGTGCGGTAGGGAGTGCCTTTTTCGTCATCTCAGGCCTCGATAGACTTGAATTTGAAAATGAATATTGCCTCTTTTCTTTCACTGACATTCAACAGCCGTTTCATACAAGCTCATCTTTTCAATTCCTTGAAATTTGACTGTTATTTAATATGCTACCGATTTAGTTTGCGTAAGATTTTCTAGGATACCTTTTGCCAACCCCTGTAAATTGCGAATGGAACATTCGCCCCTATACACTACATTTATCAGTCTATTTTCATTAATTTTTCCGAATGGTTAAGCCCACCGCACCGTACCTTTTCCTAACCAGACCGTTCTCTGACATTACTATGGCTATATTTATCCTACGAATTCTCGTAGTGGATGTGAAGTGTTTACTTGACATCTACTATGCTGGGATCGCATCTCACCTTATTCATTCTACTGGAGCTTATACAATTATACAACTATAATGAATAATTGTAGTAAAACATTTTTTAATTCACAATAAGTGAACAAGGCAAGGCCCGTTTCAGTGTCTCTATCGTGTTTTTCCTCACATATATATAAACTAACCAAACAGGACAAACTATTTCACTTCTTCAACTCTTTAACCGTTATAACACACCGTAGAAAATATTTATCAAAAAACAGTTTTTAACTTAGGGACACTGGCTGTGTTTTATTTCGGGTATCTTTGAAATACCCGAAAAAAGTTAGGGTTTTTAAAAGACGCATTTTCCATTTCAAAACCAAAATTTTCCCCAATATTTTTTTATAAGGAAAATTAAAATATTTTGTCAATTTGTAAAATAAACTTATGTAAAATAAAGAAAATTGTGGCCGCCTTTTTGACGCTTTATAGAAGAAAAGTGCTGGAGCTAGAAGAAAATTAAGAAAATAGGCGAATTACATATGAAAAGATTCAGCAAATACTGAAGATTAGATCAGAAAGTGTGCATAAAATTCTACTTATAGAGGATAGTTTACAGCTAGGTACTGCACAAACTAACACAAGCTAGAAACAGATTCAGTAGAATGGTGCCGTGACACGATAGTAAAATTTAAAGTGAGCTCCTCTTGAATCGTTTAGATATTGTTATTGGCACATTGCAACTGCTAGGGTTGACATCCAAACCTATAATAAAGTACCCTACTTTATTTTCGACTAATACACCATAAACTTTAAAAAAAAAAAAATACACAAAAATAATTCGAGTCTTTACTGTGATTTGAAACAAAAAAACACTTTTGCGTAATTACCTAACGTTTATTGTTATGATAAATTAAAACATAAAACGTACTATTAACATTGATCATAATTCATTACGAAACGGGAGATGTCAGCACTGTCGACATCAATTATTAATGATTATAATTAGTTCCTATTAGGTTTTGTCGAAGATAAATTATAGATATTTGTATCAAGTTTTTGGTTGTTACCAATGATTTTAATAGTGATATAGCAGTCACACCTACGAAAGTTAAAATAATAAAATGTAGATTATAATAAGGAATTAACTCAACGGGTATAAAAACTGTGATAGGACTAAGAGGGATCTTCAAAATATGCCAAACGTGAAATGTTGTATGAAAAGAAAAAACCTGAAATTTCCATATAAAAAAAAATTAATTATTTAAAGAATTATTTTTTTTAGATTATAAAAAATATATTTATTACTTTAATTTTTTTTAGGTTATGAATCTTAAAGATTCAAATAAATAAAAGCTTAATTCGTATTTATGAAGCTTTCGAAAACAACAAAATTATGAATATGCGCATAAAGCTTAGAAATTATGAATTTAACACAATAAAAGCGTAAATATATTTTTTAATTGATTTTTACTTACTCAGAGGATTAGAATTTTTTTCAAGAAAAGCTGGCAACCCTAGAAGCAAGATGCTGCATCTTGAAAACGCGCCCGTGCATTCGGAATTCAAAATAAAGGCCTTGCTAGACAGCACACCAATCAAACTTATGGGTTACCCTTATTATATGAACACAAATACATATTTTAATGATAAGTACCTACCATTTTAAATCCATGTACATGCGTCCCGTATCGGCCTCTGATTAGATCGTTATTACCGATATATGAAAATTGGGGATATTAAAACTTGTTAACGAACTTCGGTTAGAATAGCTTTTGTTAAATTCGTTCAATTCTGCTGCTATTTTACTAATTTTCGAGTAACGTTTACAAAGTTAGAGACGAGACATACAGTTAAATTTAATATATATCATAAAGGAAAACTCATAAAATCATCCACAACGCAAATTTAAATATCTATTTCCTAATATCCCACAATATAGATTATCTGAAAAAAATTATCCCTTAAATTTCTCTCTCGCATTTCCTATGAGATACCCGCTTACACGATTTCATTAAAAACAGTTAAAAGATGACGAAGTTATAACGCTGCGACACGCTGATGGAAAGACGGGTAGACAGGAAGAAAGGTTCATTTTCTGCATTTGGTTACGGAACCCCTAAAAGCTGAGCTGTCATCAAGAAAACGTTTATTATAGAACAAACATAAGACTTTCTCATTCTCTTAATATTAATGTGCGATAAAAACAATTACTTACCAACTACGTGCGTTAAACGTATTAAGAATACTTAGCAAATTTACATGTAAATGTACTTGTTTGAAATTTAATAAGTTATCAGTGTTTGGTACTAAAATATGCCATGTTTTTTTCTTACTTTTATATAAAACACATTATTAAACAATATTTAATTGTACACAAGAAGTCCAAAAATTATATAAACAATAAACATGCACTGTTATATAGAAACGACCAAAAATTTTGCCATAACTTATATTTTACGTGGGCTTCCAACGATTTAATCGTTCTTCAAATACAGAGATAAAGAAATGAATGAACCAACCTTTATAAAAAATATTTTTTACATTTCAAAGAAAAGCATAATTTATTAAAATAAAACCAGTTTTTTTGGCGAGTAATAATTAACATTTTTTTTAGTAAAAGAATCATTGCATTATAGAAGTACTTAAAAAAGTATGAATGTAAACTAATACGTATACAATAATGAAATGTCATTTTAAAAAAAATTAAAACCCTTCATCTAATTCGTCGCTGTCGTGGTGGCGTTATCCTTTGGTAATTATGCATTTCATATCATATGTGTATTGATTTTAATGAGGTTTTTTCATTCGAAACGATAGACAAGGTTATTATTTACAGAATTAGTAGTAGATTTTATTTACAAAAATAAACACACCATATTTATACACTTACGTCACAATCAAAACAGAGCCGTATTTATGATTTCAAATCATTCAAGGCGGCTTATTCTAGATAATTTCTATGTTATTGTAAGCATGAAACGAAATCAAATTAGAAACTGTAAATTGCTCCGCCCACAAAAACAGATTACCTCATTAAATAATTCATTTCGGTCTCACGCCATGCAAATCAACGCTGAAAGCGATAGCGCCATTACATCTCATAGTGTATGGTTTATTAACGAGTTCGCGGGGCTCGGGCGTTTCAATTATTCATGTTATTTTCTCGCTTCCACGAAATAGAATTTAGCCGAGAGTATGTAATTTTCCTGGGTAAGAATGTTAAATTACTCTTAAAAACACTCCCCTCGAGTGAGCCGCCGAGCGAGAGGGTTCAACTTCCGTCAACTATTTGATGTAACTGACGCTATTACGAAAAAACAAGTTGTTTCGTCAAATTCAGAAGCGATAGGAGTCGAAGTAAAGCCAATCGACACGCAATCCTTAAGTGTTCTGAAACATATTCTTTAGATGACAGAAATTTAAAATAATCATAAAACAATCATAGCAATATTGTTACTGAAACTGAAAACTGAAATACTTGACAATGAAATATTATTAATGAAATTTCATATTGGTCGTTGAAAATCATTGAAGGAGGTTTAACGAAATTGGCTCACAACTGTCACAGCCAGCTTTCTCGGAGTGGATTTAGTCTGGAATCACATCACTAAAGAAAGTCGGTGAAATATAATGCCACGTTAATAACAATGACTACCTGCACGGGAATTTGGGACTCAGGAATTCGATGGTTTTAACAATGAATATACGAGGATCTTTGTAAATCCTTTGCTATCACCTTGCATGTGATAGAACAAATAGATGTTGTATTAGTATTATGGTCCTAAACTCTTAATGAACTGTTAAGTTCATAATATGAATATATAAGATTTTAATTACAACTTAATACGAGTTCACGCAAATTTCATTTTAATGCATTTTCAACTTAATGACAAACATATTTATCTTGCAGCACAAATAGCAATTTTCGTCTTCTATTTATAGTTCACACAACTTTAAAAGGTCACCACCGTTTTGTACTATGATGGTCTTAAAACATTTTTTTTAAATATTTCTTGGATTTACTATGATTTTTACGTTAATAAGGAAAATATTCGTGATTGGATTTAAAACCCATGCTCAAATAAGTAACCATAATCTAAATTATTATGTATTATAAAAAAAGATTAGGTCAACATTAGGTTTTAATCATAGCTCTTTATTTTTTATGCGTTTGTAATAAAAATGCACTATTTCATAAAATATAGCAAAACTTTAACTGTTTTGCACATTTTAATGTATTTTAACCGTTTTTCATAAAAATCTCTTGCACTCAATTCGACCTTTACCCAGCTTCTATTAGAAAAGTGGAAACAGAAAACGGTGACGTCATCAAATCTAATGTATCGAAACGTCATCCTTCCCGACACGTGTTCGCCGAAAGAGGGATGCTAACGTGTGATGAGCCTTCAGCCCGGTCACAGGGATATCGCGCTATCATCGAGGGCCCTCGAAGGGCCCCCGCCCGGCGAACGGCCGTCAAGGTCGCTCCCTCGCCCTTACCTGACAGTGTAACACTAAATAGCCATTAGCCTTCTCCCGAAGAGAAGGGCTTTATCGATGGGATAGTATCTTTTTCGGTTGTCACAATGTTAACGTCAGGCAGATGTCTACATGTGTATAGATAATCTGAACATATCCCGTATTACGGCCTATGTCATAATAAAATTATATTTTTTACTAAAATGCGATGAGTAAGGTTGAGAGTGGAAATTATTGAGTGGAGATTTCGAAAGTTTTAAGTATTTATTAGTGATACCGTTATTATGGAACATATTTTTTGTGAGTATTTTATTAGCAAACAACATATTGATTATTTCATGAAATTACGAACAAAAAGTTGACTATTTCATAATTATGTGATATGTCTAGGAAAAATTACGTGATTTCTTGAAATCGTTTGAATATGATAATAAAATTTTATGTAAACTGTATGTAACCAAACCAAAAATAAAAAAAAAACCAAAATGAGCAGTCGCGATGCGCCTGGCAGATGTAAAACATCGAAACGTTTTTATGTAAAAAATATCTATGAAGGTTTATTATAGGAAATAAATATTGCATAATCAAAAACAAAATATTCAAGTTTTTTTAAAAAAAAATATTCTTCTTTTAAAAAAAATTATTATCTATTTTTCCTTTTGCGGGACATATATTATAGGATATGTACTATTGAGAATCAAAAGAAAAAGAAATGCTGTTAAGTTTTTTACTATAATACTTAATCCGATCTAATTGAATCCTAATCAGTTACTTCTGTTGTAGTAGTAGTTGATTCGGTCTTAGATTGCGATAAAGTATATGAAATAAATAAACAATGCATGAAATATCGTCAAATAAATACAATAGGCAAAAGAAGTGAATAAATGTATCTCTTATATTTGCGAAAACATGTATATGCTTTTATTCATTATTTATATTTATTTGTTAAAATATATAAATTTCATTTAATTACAACTTGGAAAATCCAAAACTCCAGATTTAACAATTGGAAACGATAGCATAATATTTAACATCATGTACATCGCTTTTTGTTAACACTCAATTTCGTACACCACATAATTTGCGTAACACATCTCGCGTTTCGTTATCGTTATTACGTTGCGAAGTATGAAAATCGATTCTTAAGGAGTAAGTTTCATAAAAGTTTAAAAGGTCACAAAAACACCCTCGCGATTTGTTTTCCAAATCCGCCCATTGTTACAGCCGTTGTTTGTTACGGCCGTTTTTCACTGTATTGTTATTGAGTATGCAAACAATGAATTTGACAGTCATTTTGACAGTCTGAGAAATTTTTTTTCCGCACCTATCATTATAATATATCCAGTTGGTTATTATGATAAATTAATTACCTACGGGCGAAATCTGAAAACTCTAAAGTCGCATCGTAAAATTAAATACTTCATTATTAAACAACGCATTTATTCATTTTCTAAACTCTTGTAACTGAATACTTCATGAACCATTGTTATATAGATTTGCGTATACTGATATGATCGCGTGAAGAAAATTATCATTACATTTATTGTAATAATAATAGTAGTGTATACACATCTCAGTATAAGATTTCGAAGGTTTTATTTTCTAGAGCCGTAATGAACTTTCAGAGCGCGAGACTCGCTCGTATTAATATAGTACATTTTATATAATTATGTCGTTTAACAGAAAAAAAAAGGAATAACTAGTAACACAAAATACGCTTAAATCCATTTTCTAGAGGAATGAATAGAGAATTATAGTCACTTATTAGATTTTTCTTTTTTCTCTCGCTTCACTAATATTCACCAGTAATTCCATTCAAGCTCGTTGTTTTTGGATGCTTAAGAATTTATCCATTTATTATATACCGCCAGTTTGGTCTACCAAATATGTTCTGTATGGACCGCCCCTTGCCCATTTTTGCATCACTTACACCCGTTTAGTAGATTTCTTTTATAAATGAAAATTACGCTCATAATTTCCAAATCGGCAGAACGCCTCCACATACCCTTTTATACAGTAGTCGCTAAATGTTTTATCAAATCACACTAAAACAACACAAATCAGATATTTACTGTTCTACGGAGACGCCGGCAACGTACTGGTGACTCCTGGTTGTGAGTTGCTAGTGTGCATGGGCAGCGGACAAATATATTACACAACTAATAATAATAATTTATTATTATTTAATTTACAAAATGACTAAATTCACACTCTGCGGTTTATTGCACTTTATCCTTAGACATTTTATTTTACGGTTACGGCACACCGCGCCGTCGGACCTGAAGCTACACGTACTTCTTACAAAAACCAATAGGCAATGAGCGAGAACTAACGATATATTGAAATCGTTACGCTATATTGCGAAGCCTGTCCCTGGAGCGTATCTATTTTACCAGACTTCTATTAACTCGCTTTCATGTCTCTCTATTTGTTTGTTTGTTTGTCTGTTCGGGAGGATTTTTTTTCATTTTTGTCTGAGCACGGAGAAGTCAAAAGTGCAACGATAACTTAGGATATCGTAATGCGAGTCATCACGTGCAAGTATTTTTTTTATAAAGTCTGAATCAATTAGAAAAACTGTTCTGCTTTTTGGACCCAAAGAACTATAGTTCATAAAATATCAAAATTATAAGCATTCTGGCAGTAATTTTATTCTATCAGCAATATATAAGATTTGAAATTTGATGCAATACCAGAATGACGTATTTTATACGTATTTTTTTATTCTTTCTCCATAAAATCGGTATGTAAATTGTACATCCATCCATTCCATTATTCATATTTTAATTAATATTCGTCCCTGTTTGTTCTATAAATAATCAAAGTGTCCACATGATGGTCACCTGTCGATATATGTAGTAATTAAACCTCATGCCATACATGTACATTGATTTTATATATATGGTGGTTTTGCTGAATGCACAATTCGTCGAGAATAGTCTTCGGTGGTTGAAAATTTCTTTACATCAGATCCCAATATTGGTTCCGATTTAAGAAATATTAAAACTCCAATGTCAGTATTGCTATTGTGCCAACTCTGTATAAAAAAGCTAACTGCGCATTTATAAGTGCTTGTAAAACATGTGTACTCAAAGGATATGTACTTACGTTGAAGCGATCTGCACAAAGCTGCAGGAGAATTTTTGCGACAATAATCTTAAACTTCTTCTCTCAACTTATAATCATGTCCTTCTCGTATTTCAATCAGCAGTCGGCACTTTATTCCACAACTCCTATCTTTTATTTTTTACTAATTGACAAACAAAATTACAAAGCCCACCTCTTTGTATATTAGTGTAGATGTATTGAGTAGCGGCAAACCGCTGGTGAAGGTCGTTGCCTTCCAAATCTCATTTTAACTTAAGTACAGTTAAACCATTAATTCGGTGCCTCGACGAGTACATTCGCTCTCAGCCCCAAAAATGTCACCACATTGACGATAATCATCAGCAATCCCACACCCGTACCGAGTCAGTGTCACAGCCAATGGGCTCAATAATCAAGTTCCTTCGTCTGAATGAAAGTAGATTGTAGGAAGATAGGGTTAAGTCGGGTGCTAAAATATCTAACACTCGACGTGTCTGTACAGTACATATTACATCGTAATGCTGGACATGAGCATTTTTTATAAAAATCTTTAATATTGCTATTTGGAGAAATGTATTGTAAACGACGCCAGTCGAGTGCGAGGTAAGAAATTCATATATCTTGGAAAATTCTTCTCTGACATGCAAGTGTTGCCACCACACATATTTCTTATGTTTTCATTATCAAATCTTTATAGAATATGAATTCTAATTTGATTGCTCAAGGAGATGGATTGTCTCTACTTGTTGTTTGATTATTCTTGTATTGATCAATGTGAAGGATGTGCATATAATACTTGAAGTCTCTTTAAATATGTAGAATTCTTTGTCAGCAATATTTTAAATACGATCGGAAAATAGGGATTAAAAAGAAGTATGTGTGTAAAAGTATATGAGTTAAAAAACGATTATAATAAAAAATAGCTAGAGGCAGTTAGAGAAAGGGATTCAGTGGACATTAAGAGCATATTTAGAGCCGCATTCTTACAACTTTTAGTAGGGTGAATCGTGAATGCAGCCCATCTGTTTATGGTGTTTGGAACATATCAGAATCATAGACACGAAATTACAATTTACTTAAAACATTGTGTTTTCCCTAAAATATTTATATTATACTTCAAATAAACTCAAGGCATCTTTCATTGTAACGCAATTCAACACTTATGAACAAAAATAATAGAAGCGTAGGTGTAAAATTAATTCCATAATTGATGCCGGTCCTTTATCCATCTATCCGTTGTCCATTTTCACATTCCATTCACTTCCATTCTTCCCTACTCCACACTTTCCACAAAGCAGTCACATTTTAATCCATTTAAGATATGAGAGTTTTCATTTCTATTTTGCCCCGCGATATCCGAATCAGCAGTCAAATTTTATCGAGGGGGCCTCGATTCATTTGCCATGACGACCCGAACTGTCTGCAGAACAATACGGCGTCAGCATACGTAAAAGTGGTTTATGTCCCTGCAGAATAAAACCAATGTGACAGACCTGTGAAAGCATGTCGTGCGAAAAGTAAAGAGAATACGTTATGGAATACGTTATCAAACGAAAGTTATTAATAATTTTATACTTACGCTATAGCTTTTCGCCGCCTTGATATAGAATTTAATTCTAGATCTTTTGTATTTGACGATCTCTGTGTTAAACACAATCCCGACCCGCTCTTGTTCTCGGTTTCAATTGCGGCTTCACTGTCTGTTCTTCTTACTTAAACTCTTCTTGCGCCGATACCGTCATAAGTCCGAAACTGGTCCCGTCGTCGGTTACAAAGCTAATGTTAATCTAAATTGTTTGAGAGCCAGTCCCACTCTTAGTCCCGATTTCAGACCCACACTCGGTTATCAGGCTGAATCCACTCTAGATTCTTTTAAACCCCTTCACATCCTTGAAATCCGTATTTTGTTTTAAAGAAGCAGCTAATAAATCTAGCTCTAATTTCAAAATTAAGGAACTTCCAATTAAGCTTTCTTAAGCCCTGAAGCTCATGTTTGTTTATTTAAAAGAAGTCTAAATACCAATTGTCATGACCTTAACTTTAATTACATCCGTAACAAATTACTTATATAACTACAGGAATATCTTGTTAAAACTTTAGCTTTCTAGATGCAACAGTGTAGTTTAGATGTCGACGAATTAATTTGTCAATCAAGATATATATTTTTGTGTGTACAGACTTATATAGATTACCGTTAAGACGGCAATGTAAAAGAGAAAGAATGTAATATTTTCGTCATGTTCGAACGAAACACATAGGCAAGACCATTCACTCAAACGCTATGACCGTTATTGAACCTGGTGCCGTGAAATAGTGGAGTCCTTCTTATTTTAACAAAATCTCAAATTTCAATCAGTAATTTTGTGTTTAATAAATATGATAAATTATACAGGTGCAATTCCTGAATATGACTAAAGAGAGAAAACTCAAATATGTATATTTATACATTTCACACGTGTACACCACTCCGGTTACTCTTTTCAGTTTAAATATAATATTTTGGAATTATCATGAAAGTCCGTACATTGGTTGAAAAATCACATTTAACACAGTCATAATTACTTACTATTTATATTCGAAGTGGCCAGTATTGGAAGATGGTAACATACGTAAACCACTAGTATGTTAATTTACAACAAGTTATGCTGCGGCTTCATCCGAAGGGACATGGAATGTATTCCTAGATATTACTTAAATCGATTGGTCTTTCATAAGCTCTGTTTATTACCATCTATTTTACAAATAACTAGCTACACCTAGAAACCCAAATTGTAGTTATAAAATAAATGCTCTTTTTTATATCGATCGCTGTTATCTATACATAAATAATGAAAATAGGTTGTCTTTGTTCGCCAATCACGTAAAAACTACTAAACGTATAAACATGGGACTGGGACCATTCGATGCGGAATGATTTGTAGATGGTTCTAGGCTAATCATTTTTCGAATTCCGTAAATCCTTTGCCATTTTATTTATAATAAAAATTATCCAGCGAAGCGGGCGGGACAGCTAGTTTTCATTTTATAACTACAAACTGCACCTACGACAGTGGACAGATGAATGTTGAATTTTTAGAATTTTTTCTTTCTTTTTTAAAATCCTTCAAGCGTTTTTAAATCAGCGATTTCTCTCTCACACATTCTGATCTATAGTTATTCCGTTCTAATATATTGCATTGATTTTTAGTCAGTCGTATTATGTGCAACAGTGCCCAACAAAAAAGTTATACATCAATCGCACGTAAATGTTACGCGCACACATAATTTTCATGATCCTCGATCCATCTGTTTTTAAACTATGACAAAGGGTTGCAGAATTTTTCATCGATTTTCTTAGGTATTTTATTGAATGAAAACTTTAATTATTAAAGTTAGCAAGCAAACTGTCAACATCAGTTTCGCACGCTTTCACATTTTCTTTCATTGAGGAACATTTACAATTTCGTGTGATCCTCGTCATACAATAGCAGTATGAATAGGGGGTTGAAAATTCTGAGACTCTACTTTGGCTATACCTCTTTAAAAAAAGTGTAACAGGCAATTTTAAGAACTTTTAAGGAATTTTAAGTGGTCATTAAATTTCTGCGTATGTTTCTAACTTTCAATATTATAAATAATCTCTTTTTATCTTTCTAACTTTTAACATTATAAATAATCTCTCCTTACGTTTCTAACTTTTAATATTACAATTTTTTGTAGCTGATGTCACATACATGCTATAGATGAAACGGTTCTCGCATATTATTTCAACGAAATGTTATATGCCCACTTCCATTTTTTTCATTTTTACTTTACACAAAAGAAGTTAATGTTTTTTTGTTTATTTATTTAAAATAAGTTGATTTCATAAAAAAATCGTTGGAAATAAATATGAGAAGTGTATTTTTTTTTTCCAAAGAAAATAAATTACTAAGTTAGAACACACAGCATTCGAGAAACTTGTATTCGATTTAGATTCCTCAAAAACCTGTATTAGATTTGTTTCTAGTTTTCGAATAATATCGAAAGTAAATTTAATTCAAAACTTATTTTATAACCTTAAAATTGTTTAACTGATCATGTCAATAATATATCAATTTCAATCCTTAAAAAACTTTCTTTGAATCCCGCAAAGCTCATTGAAAATTTAAATAAAAGATTTTGTTTGAAAAAAGTTTCCAAAAACCTGATTTCATTTAAATAAATTCTAAATTAACCAATTGAAAAAATTAGTTTAGAATTACTCGAATTTACAATTGAGTTTGCAACATTCGAAGAACTTTCACTTTAATTTTGAATTACCAGATTATGATAATCAAGATTATGCATATTAAAAAAACTTGAACGGAGTACAAAACAAATATGCCAAAATTTGTAACACACTCTTTTTTTCAAATTCTTTCGCATCAACCAGCAGGCCGGTACACTAATAAATGTCGTTTCTCTTATCGCTTTAATAAACGTTGTCAACGTTATAAACTGTAATAAATCATTCGTTTATCGTATAATTATTAATGACACGATAAGGAGTGAGGTGAAATTCGACAATCGACAAGTACCTACGACTGAAAAAGCACATTGTCACCTGAATTTATTTCGGCATTCTCTGGTCGATTTCATTCGCTCCCCCACGGATATTGGAATAATGCCGGATAGTTGATACGCTTCGTCTATTTCCGGAAAACCTTCGAGAAAGTGAAAAATCATTTGCTGACTAGTCGAGGTTCTGATTCGTTCTTAATAAACTAGTATCATTTATGTAGATACGTCTTTATTAGATATACATCTATTTAGACAACAAAATGTTTCGTAGCAAAATTTAAGGAATTCCATAGTTCGTAATAATTTTTAAGAAATTATAATATTATAAGAACATAAAGAGCTTTAATCGTACTAGCTTACCGGCGTTGTAGTACTTTCAATATAATTAAAAAAGGGTCCAACTCTTTAGTCACCGTTAGTCGTTATTACGCTCGCCTGCGACTCCGATAAGGGACGAGTTCTCCGTTAAGTCTGCACCAATGAGGGCTTTTATAACTCTTCTTCTTCTGCTAATTCAAATATAATGTATCGTTTATATGTTAACATTAGAGGACAAAAATATGATGAGACTAGCAAGTCGCAACGGGCTAACCAAAATTGCCAAAAGTCATTAAATTCCCAAAAAGCATAAAGTAACGAACTTATAGTCTAGTGCCTTCTTTTTATAAGAAACTTTTGTTCTTCTGTGAGATATTTACATGGGTTGATGTATTCATACTCGGTAGAGTGCATGATTCAACAGTATCCTTTCTGACTTTCCTTTCATATTAGGTGGAAGAAATTTTTTTTGTATTTTATTAATAAAAAGTTAAAGTAAAATCCCTTTGGTTGTGCAGTTTGTATCTGCCCAGTTTTGACACTATTAAATAGATAAAATTAAAAAAAATAAGATGAACAAAAAGTAAAAACGGTGTCTCGCCGTTTTTCTATTGTTTTTCTGCCCACCAAAATGAGTGAATCTAACGTACAAATTCGATACATTTGGAAGTTTTATTACAAAAAAATGGAAAAGAGCGACAAAACCACTGGATATATAGGCCAACGTAACGCAGAATAGTACAAAACTGATTCAAGTGTTTTCAATACAGTAATTTTGTTGTCAAAGATAAACGTCGCTCTGGTCGACCTGTTACTAATAAAGTTGATGCAATTCTAGAAAAAGTAGTGGAAGATCGGCATATTGGTTTTTAAAACATATATAAAAAGCTGATAATTGACCACAAAAAGTTTTGACCCCGTTGAAAAAAGCTGAAGATACAAAAAAGCTCTATACTTGGGACACATATGAGCTCACTGAAAGAAATCTGATGAACCGTATACTCATTTGCGACTCTCTATTGAAACGTAATGAAACCGAACCTTTTTGGAAAGATTGATCACTGGTGATAAAAAAATGGATCACCTACAACAAGAACGTGCGAAAAAGATCATGGTGACAAGGCAAGCAATCTCCACAGATTATAGTGACGCCCGGATTAACGCGCAATATATGTATGATAGGATTAGAAGGGCGTTATTCATTATAAGCTTTTACCGCCGGGTAAAAACATCAATTCGGATCTCTACTACCAACAGCTGATTAGATTCAAGCAAGAAGTAGTGAAAAAATGGTCGGAATCGATCAACAAAAAGGGTGTGGTTTTTCACCGTGATAACGCTAGACTAAACATATGTTTAGCCACACACTAAATATTAAGAGATAGGATACGAAGTGTTAATGCATCCACCATACATCCCTGACAATGTTATCTTATATTTTATCTGTTTCGGTCTCTTCAGAATTCTTTAGGTAATGTTAGGTTAGGTAGAGGTCCATCAAAAGAGGACAGTCAAAACTACTTGTCGTAGTTTTTTGGTCAAAAGTACCAAAATTTCTACAGCAATAGGATTGTATTTAGGGCCTACAAAATGACAACAAGTTGGTGAAAAAAATGACATGCATACATTAAAGTTGAATGCAAATAAAATATGGTGAAAACTTATCTTGAATTTGTGTATGAAATACAAAAAAAAAAAAATTTCTTCATCCCTATATAATCGTCTTTTATTATAAATACTATAATAGAGTTGATTGACAAAATCACAAGATCTATTGCAATCGCTAATATAATTTTTAAGGCCTTTATTAACGAAGGAATAGATTAAACTGATATTAAATCAGCCAAAAGATAAATTTGGAGATCAGCAAGAAATCCTAGTTTTTACATTGGCACGGCAGACGATAGAGGAGCGAACGAGCACGTCCGCATTTAATAGTTTTACAGTTGTATTCGCCTGACTTCAAAATCCAAACTAAAAACATTATTATTCTCTAGGTGATCGCATAATAACGTTTGCGTTGTATATTTTAATATGGTGTTTTGAAATCGGTTTATGAAGGATAATTTTGAAAATCCAACTCTTAAAGGATTAATATAGACGATGAAGTGTTTTATGCGTAAACCATTGGGTTTAGAAAATAGAAATTTTGTGCTAAACTGTCTATTATACAGAATATAGTTTTAAATTCTATGTGGCCGAAACCCACAAACAAATGATCAGAATCGAGGCTACGATCGAAATCGTAATCGAGAGCGTTCTAGGCACCTAAATCAAAATAATTATTAAACCAGAAAAAAAGAAACACATCATGACCGACAGAAAGACCGTTCCACATAAGAGATACAAAAATTAATTAAATGTCTATGGGATCAGAATTTTAAACAGAAGCTACTATTATTATAGCGCATATTATAATCACTTAAATCGAATAACCATACGAAGAAAGATACCAAAGATTTTATTTCCAACACTATTAAAACTACGCCCAAAGCGAAAATTGTTGAGCAAAATAGATTAACGACCAGAATCGAATTCAGCCTTAACGTCAACTTCATTAGTAGTTTGCGCGTAGTATCCGACAACCCGGAGAGACTTCATTGTAGAAAAAAGGCACAACGGAAGAAGAAATAATGCATAATTGCACGCGATATACACAAAAAATAATCGCGACGGGGCATAGTTTTATTTTACAATTAAAGTAATAAAATCATCTTAATGTCTGGAACGATTTATCTAAACGGATTTAATTAATATCTCCATCTCGAGGTACGAAACCCTTAGGCGGTGATATAAACATTATTCACTTATCAAAAAGTGAGGGTCGACCCTTCTCTTTCTAATTCGGAGCCCTTGACATCTGCGACGGTTCGATTTCTTTTTGTAAACAAGCGTAAGAAAGAGATGGGCATCTCGATCCCAGTTTATTTGTTACTTTTCTCTTTTCATCTGCAAATTAAAGCTTAAGGTAATCCGGAATTTCTGGAAATCTCTCGAAATTTCAGCCAATATAAGCGTACTTTAGCACAATTGAAATAGTCTCTCGGCCAATCTTAAGATGGAGCGAATCTAATGAAAAATCATACTAAGCAATATTTTTTTACTTTCGCGGAATATCCTCAGTTTTTTTTTTTTTGTTGAAACCATTAAGGTAATTACTTTGTTAGAACGGCAACGGAAAAGTTTTGTGTTAAACTCTAATTTTGAAAACCTTTTAGGCAGTGACGACGTCATTTCAAGAAAATTTATTTTTTAATCTGTTCAGACAAAAATGTTCAAACGCTGGAATATAGACTACTTTCAAGCTCTCTAAGAAATTTGTGCTTAGGTATGAATATTGATGTTTATAACAGAAAAAATGTACCAATATAATTTACAATACAGTATGTGTACAATGTATACTTACCGTATACAATACAATAAAAATACAAGTATAACGAAAAACTTTCCTTTATTATATGTATAAAATAAGCAAAAACTACACAAAAACAATTGTAATGTTAACTGATGGTTAAGCCATTTTCTTAAGAAAACTTATAAAAAATTGCATAATATTATATACCTTTAATAAGGTTTTTGTGCATATTGTCCAATACGATAAATATAAAATACGTGACTATTATGTTAGATTTAAAATTCAATAAAACAGAAACAATACACTTAATAACCTATTCGTTTCAATCTCGATCGATTTCGTATTTAGATATTGAGGTATACATACTGAACTGGTAGATGTCTCGTGAACGCTGCTCAACCAAGCTGAATCCTTCGTGCAACCTCTTTATGAAAGTTGACTCTACATAATCGGACAGTTTGGCCTAAGTTAGACGTATTCGCCAACAACTTCGATTGGAAAGTTCTAAACTATAATTGGAGTGGTTACAACGTGGGCATTCGACACAATTTTCCTTTTGCCTATGTTCATGTCTAGACCCACTATTTAAGAAATGCTCAATTAAGTTTCTGAACATGCGAATAGATCGTTCTGTGTTTCCGCCATCATCACGTTTCATAAAGTCGTCAATTAATCATAACATAATTGCATGTTGTATTTTACTTTATTATTGATCTTTCAATTTGACAGATTGAGCTTCTAATGCAGCGATAAAGGTTTTCCGAAATACAATATCTCCCTATCTGGCACATTGTCTCACAATTGGATTGGCATTGTGCAATCATTTTGTAGTTGGACTGATATAATTGTTTTTGTATTTACAACGACAATAAAATTTTTAAAAACAATGTAATATTAGGTCGGGGAAAAAGTTTTTTCGTATTTTTTTTTCGTATTAAATTTAATTCTGTGTTTACTGGTTTTTACTAATAGCCATTGAAGAGTAGTTTCTGACGATAATCACACTACTATCCACTAAGTCCTAATCGACAAGAAGTGCTGTGGCTTCCATCATCAGCTCAGCCGCATGAGATGCTATCTACAAGACGTAAAAACTTGTTAAGTGTAACATGTGAGGGTGACCTTCGATTCCCCTGAGATCTCATCATCAGATTTTGACTTGGTGGCTTTCAAATAAAAAAAAGTTCGAAATCGGTTCACAATTGACGAAATTACCGCTGAACACACATAAATAAAAGAATACAGACATACGAACATAGATCCTGCTACTTTTTTTGAATTCGAGTGGCTGGATGTCGTCAAACCTATCAAAAATAACGTTTGTTCTAACCTTCGCGAGCAACACATACACTTGTACTAACTCCATTTACTGCATACACGTTTACAATCTATAGAAACTCAAGAGTATGTTGGGTCTTTAATGTTTAATTTAATTTAATTTTCAAAAATGATTTATTTTTAAAATAGCGTAATGCAATCCACTTCACATTTCAGACGTTGCACCTTCGAAGATAACGGAATTCATTGACATTTGGAGAACTATAGGCACAGGTCTCCCATCTGCTCCCTACAATCATCATTCCTTCCTCGTCTAGTGCCTTATTGTTTTTAAATGTTTGAGAACCATGCCAAACGCATACAGGGTGACCTCTAGAATGTTCTCTTGGTACTATCTGGTCTGAAGAACCTTTAACTTTGCTGATTATTTGTATAACTGCTAATATAAATTATAATATAATAATAATAATAATAATATCTTAGGACATATATACACAGCACCGTCTGGTCCCAAACTAAGCAACGAGGCTTGTACAATGGGTACCAGACAGTTGACATACTACATACATACTTTTTTTTTTTTTAAATATATGCGTATAATACATAGAA
Organism: Eumeta japonica; assembly: GCA_005406025.1. NCBI lineage: Eukaryota > Metazoa > Arthropoda > Insecta > Lepidoptera > Psychidae > Eumeta > Eumeta japonica. The sequence goes on from BGZK01001190.1 coordinate 110,519, forward strand.
ACACCCAGACTCAAGGCAAATATTAATTTTTAATCAATGCAATTATCGAACTGCTTTAAAATTTCTGATTTCGACTACACGAGCCTTCATTAGTTTTTTATCTTTGGTACAATTTTTTTTACAATTTTTTTGCATAAATCTTAGAGTCTTCTTTTGCTCAATGTTCTCTTCGATACAATTCGTTTTGAAGCGAGGTACATCATGTTCTAAGACATTCTAAATATGACTATTGTTTGAGTTATACTAACGGAATAAATCTATTGAGCGAATACGTGTCATGCATTACTAACCAATAAGGTGCGCTTTAGAAAATATTATTATGTCACAATTGATGGCACTAATAATGAGAAAAAATTATCTCCATCCAAAATTGACAAATTTGACGAACCTGGAAAAGTATACAAACATCGTACCATGTGTGAGATCTGTGGTCTTTGCTTGCTCTTTTGAAAAATAGTCTCGAATTTATACATAAAAAAAGCCTAATTGCTGTATTAAAAATCAGAATACATATTATTATACGTTTGTCCATTGTTGAATTATTGTATGAGAAGATATCCAGACAGACCGACAGTCAGAATATAGCGTGTACTTATCCTGAAAGTTCAAACCTTTCAAATTTCATAAAAAAAGTTGAGCGCTTTAACTGTGCTAATGTAACAGACGGACAGGTAGAATTATTAGGATATCTTAATAATAAATAGTAAGAAATGCGCACTGACCCTCACCAACACTGAATCTAGGAATATGTGGCAATGGTACGTCGATGATCGATTCACCGCTACATCACGGCTGATATATTTTTCAACGCAATCCTCAATGGCCCGATAGAGTAGGGCGGGCGGCGGCGGTGGGCGGCGTGACTGCCGCTTTTACGCGACGCACTCTTTCGCACTAACACATTACATAGTGTTTTCGGCTAATCGCGTACTAGTTACATAGTAACAGCGTCCGATAGTTTTACAGTACCTAGTCATGTTGACTTTAGTCAGTCAAGCGAAACCTTCGGCAATACAAAAATCGAATAATTGAGGACACGTCATAGGTATACATTTTGGGTGGTTAGAAAACGAGTTAAATTTGACTGATGAAACCTTGCAAGGTTAGTTAACATCTCAATTGTCGACTATAGATTCGAATTAATTTTGTGTGAATCTATATTTCACTGCTTGATTTGTTATATGGTTACGGTTTGTGCTTCCAAAATTATCTTTACTAAAATTGATAAACAAATACCAAAGCTTGAGCACATATTATGTTATTTGTTACTATTGTAGTTTATTTATTTGTTCTCAAAATATGTGCCTTATATTGTTACTGTTGCTTTATTCCCGATAACCGTGATAGTTACTTTCTACGTACACTGATAATTTTTCTGCTTCGAGCAAAAAGCCAGGTCACAGTTGAAAATTTGTACAAAGGGGTCATTGTATTCAGATTAATAATAATTTCGATTGAAGAAATATAAAACAGTGTCTTCATGTGCAAACAAAAATCGAATTTTTTTGCATACGAACCTCCAAAATCGTCTTAAATTCTTTTTGACATTTACATGTCTATGAAATCATAAATGTCTTAAATGAATTAAACGGAAGAAATAGTTATTATTAATCTTGTTCCAGAACAAGCATATAGTATAAAAATCACGTTTTACATTAGTGTAGCTATAACCTCCCTTCCTATTTCATTTAAATACAGCCATTTCGGGACAGACACCTCACGGGGAAAATGAAAGTGGAATACGAGTACACTCGGACCTAACTATATCTGCGTGTACCCACATTTACGCATTTTATTATTTTTCTACCATTTGGTGTACCTAATAATAAATAAAAAATAGAGCTATATCAGAATTCAGTTTTTATAGTAATTTTATTTAAATCGCTCTTTTTTGCAGTCGAGTCGTGGATTTACAGGAGGGGGGCTATGTCCATCAGGGGACGTCCCGACTACGAACTAAAAGTAGTACAAACACATCATTAGAACAATTATTAAAACTGTACAATTTTTTTTAATAGAATAATTATTTTTCGTATCTCGCTTATTTATAAAAAAAATATTTTAAAAAATTATGATGTTATTTATAGCCTTTTAATGCTGTAAATAATATTTATAGTATAAAAAACCGGCCAAGCGAAAGAGTCAGACTCGGCACCGAGAGTGCTGTATGAGACAACAATATACTTGTGCTAAATACTTATAAGAAATTATTTTCATTTATTTATTTGCCGATTCTTAGCACGAGCCTTACGCTCACTTCGCCGATTTTTATTCATCGATTTTTATATAAGCTTATTTTTCACTAGGATTACGCCAATTTTTTGAGTTTGATGCTTGCATATATTACTGCTTTTATAATAGAGCAAAAAATAAAATAAAGTGATACGTGCTAAATATGCACTCAAGTACCTAGCAAGTGTCAGTTTACACAGAACATTGAAAAGAACAGAATCGAAGCAAATTTGTTATGCTAATAGGTTTTCCTGTAATCTATAAGTAAAAACTATTTTCTTAATTTTTTTTTTCAAAATTTTAAGTGCAGTAGTTTCGGAGATAAATAGGAATGGTCAATTTCAATTAATTTTCTTAAATAACTTTAAAACTATTTCCTTTGAAATTATAACAAAAAATATATATATTTCGAATCCACACAATATGCGTCTTCATTTGATGTCGCATGGTCTAGTTTACAAAACCTTTTTTCTAATTTTTGAATTTACCGGCCAAAAGTGACCCTCATATTTAAAACTCCATTAAATGTGACTTTACACGTCCGTGTTTAGGTCACAGAAATATATATATGTTTTAGTATATATATATATATATTTTTTGGTCAAATTAATCAGTAGATTTAGAGTATATTGGCTGTGACAGACGAACAGACACACTACTGTATGTCTGTCTGTAGGGTTCTGCTTTTTTTTCATTTAGAATTATGGAGACCTAAAAGAAATAAGTAAGTGTCATTAGATTCAAATAATTAAGCATTCAGTAAGCAATAATGCTTCGGTAATTAAGAGCATCGCGTTCAAATATGCACGACAAATTGGAATCCTGGCCATGGGCGAATTGACGAGTTTCTATGTGAAGTCAAATTCTATACCACTTTCTCCGTGTCTTACAGAGCAAGCAAAGCTGATGGTTCCGGACGTAGTCATTGCGTCGGTGATCGTGATCATTAGCGACTCTCAACTCTCACGAGACCGACAAGAAGTTCTCAAGGTGCATTTACCTCAATATGAAATAGTAAAATTATAGAAAAGTGTACCTGAGCAGTGATCTGATTAAAACCTGAGACAACAATATAGGTAAGTCTTTGAAGGCGATAAGTATTTTATTTAACATTGTTTAGTGATTCGATAATTCAGTTTCATAATCCATCCAGCATTCAGCTGGATCTTTCCACACTTTGTTATGGAATACCTGTCTTCACTTTATATAGATTGATTTCGATGTCGACCCTGATACCGACCCCATTATTTTTATTTAAATTCCAGTTCCATTTTCCATTCTGATACTGATGCTGTGCACTCCCGATTCTTATCTTGTTGTCTTTTCGTTTCCGCTTAACTGTCAGTTCTTATACCGACCCTGGTCCAGAGCTTAAATCCAAATGCGACTCGACTCTCGTTTCGATGCTGGCTTTGCTGTCGATTGCGATTTGGCTTCCATTTCCGATTTCAATCCCCGTCCCCCGTTCAATTTTGATTCTAATCACGTCATCGTATATGAATCCACTATCATTATCATTTCTTATGTTCTATTCTAGGATATAATTTCCACTATAGAAACTTTCATTACAGTCTATTCAACTTTTTACAAAAAAAAAAGAAACTAGCTTGGTTTATTGTAGCAATGATCTGCACCTTCCTTCACCCACATAAATACAAAATAAATTCCCTCATTTTGAATATTAATTACATTTTATTCTATTTCCTGACTTCGCAATCAATCTTAACTCCCTATTTTAGTTCCAATTTTGGTCCCGCTCTTGATTACAATCCCAAGCTTGTTGGCAATCTTAGTCATCTTTTAAATATTGCTCATAAACACAATATCCAATAGACATAAAAAATCTAATGGTTTGTAATCTGTTCACGAAGTCGTAGCTTCGGGCTAAGCTTAGTAATGTTTAAAGTAATTAATTCATTTTATTATTGTATTACAGAATTATCGCTTAAATTTACACCAACGTTTATGTTACTCTGTTTGAATTTGCGCCAATTTCGACATTTTTGTTAAGTACAAGAAGCGATTCGGAAACGATGCACAGGTAAATTCAATTCTTCAGCTTTTATGCTTTTTTAAATATGGAGTTCTTTGTATATATAAATATATACAAATAACATTTTTCCTCTATAAAAACAAATTTTGCCTGTAAAAGAGTAAAAAAATCACTGAAATTACACCTGACGGACATTTTATTATCTAAATGTAATATTTGTAAAACGTGTAATACGTTGATTCCGAGATCATTAATTATAAATGCTGAAAAGTTTCAAATGTATATTTTTACTTTTCGAATTAAAATCGTTTGGGAAAGATAGATAATAAGACAGACAGACAAATAATGACACTTTTGAGAATTGTCCTCATCGTCTCAGTCTGATCCAAGGGCATTTTATTAAACGAAACCGTTCGTTCCCATCGGGTTTATATGGGTGAAACCGCGTGGCGTGCTAGCCTTTACAAGCATTCTGTGGTTATCTTGAATATATTAATAGTAATAAATTCCAACGTATGTTTGATGCCCTAAATTTAGGAGTTACTTCCCCGCTTCTTTTACTCCATCATCAAATCTTAAGTGAATAAGATCACTTCGACTCTAAATTCTCCCCAATCTAAAAGAAAATGAAAGCAGTTCTCATAATAAAAAAAAAAACGTAAATCCCGTTTACGTTAAACTGATTAAGTGAAAAAAGAAAATTGAGCTGTATAATCTAAAAAACTGAGTTGATAAATGTTTTTTTAAACCTAGGTACTTAATCAAATAATAACACTTAGATATGGTAATATTAAATTTAGCTGAATAAATTATTGCCGGTCGAAATAAACAAAATTTACAAAACATACACACTGATTCAATCCATATCTATGTTTTGAGAATTTTGTGATTTGTGAAATTCATACACTCAACTTACAAATCACTCACGAACCACGTCTAAGCAACTGCCTATCGCCCGCTTATTTAAACGTGAATTAGCAAAAACAGCTGTATTCGATTTCCCGCAACTCGTATTTGTATTTGCAATTCTGATTGTTTCAAAACGAGAAAATTCAACAAACGTAAATTGAACTTTTGCACTGTACAGGCCCGTCCCTAACTAGGGCTTCTTAATCTGCGTTAAATAATGGGCTACGTCTAAGGGCACAGTTTCCAAGAAACTGTCCACACAAATTTAGTCTGAAATACTTTAATGTTCCTTTGTAGAAATAATATTTTTGAGACTTAGAGATCGCACTCAGGAGTGAGATATTATATATATGAAAAGTGTGGATGTTAAACATACTTGCAAAAATTGTTATACGTATGACGTATAACAATTTCCTTCACATCCTTACTCAGTAAGAAATAAGGAATTACAATTATTTTATTGTTAATAACAATTTTAATATCTAATTTAATTCGAGAAGCTACAGATTTTTACCTTAAGATATCTTAAAAATCTTATTGATCACCTCTTCCACGGCCTCCTATTAAATTTTTTTTTCATAAAGCCTCTTTGAAAAATCTAAAGTCGAAGTTTATCATCAAAATTGAATTTTGACCTTATACTGCAGAAAAGGAGAACAAGGAAGAGACATTTCGGCCTTCATCGCCTTATGTCTTCTCTCGATAGTTAATTTATACAATTATTTAAATTTAAAATTGTTTTTGTATCTTATTTAATCTTAAATTATGACCATAAGTGAATTACTTAAAAAAATTATATTCATGGAATAAAATTTAATTTTTCCAATTATTATTATACAATTTTTCGAATACTTTGTGACGACCCTGTCCTATGTAGTATTAGCCAAGGTGAGAAATAGTAAAAATTCGCAGTATATAAAAAAAATAAGATTAAATAACCCCCCATTAATTGCAAATGACTAACAAAGCGATGCAGTTTAGAGATGAACGTGTCTATCTGTTTGTATTACATTTAAATTCTGATCTTCATTTTGTTTCGTCTTTATCTCATTGTCCTCAATGTCCTCAATGTTGTGTTGTCGATAAGGAAAACAGTCATACGTAAGTACATATGTCAGTGTTTGGGGACGCGCATGTGTCAACTATTATAATCCAAAAAAGATAAGAATGTCAACAATTTGACTGCGGAACTCTGAAACTGTTTTGATAGCCTTACCAATTTTCTTATAGGTCCGTATATATGCATACTAATATGCTTGTAAAATCCTTCACCGTCGCATGTCTTAACGCTCTGTGTTTGATAATTTAGCCTAATGAATGTATCAAGTTTCAAGCTTTCATTAAATTTCTCGAAGTTGAGCGAAGAAATTGATTTCAGGTTATTTTAATAAAAAAAAAGGCGTTATGAAAGTACGACATAACAAACTCTACTTAACACGATTGTTAAGATATTGCATAAATCCAAGAATGGATCATAAAATTTTATCATAAGGGTCTATAGAAAAATCTTGGAGAAGTATTGGCTTAATTTGTAAATAAATTCGTCCTTTTTTTTTCACGAAAATTCACTCGATCATCCATAAACAATAAAATATTATATATTCCTTGATCTCCTTATGTTGATCGATAATGTTGTCGATCCCGCTCCCACTTTAAGCGAAGCCGGGGCGAATTTTAATATTTAAATTAAAGGCTATATTTTTCAGAGATCGTATATCTGTATATAAATGATACAATCTTTAGAATCGGTTCAGTGATTCGGATCGATGGCACAAATACACAGACGAAGTTGGAGACAAACGCTAGTTTTTAATTTTTCTAAACACTTAGTTTGCGCGACCAACAAACATATCGCTAAATTTACAAAGCAATCGAAATAATAGTTTGAGCACGCAAAGAAGGCGAGTGAAATACAAACTAATGTTTATATATTGCACAACCGCTCCACTCTTTCCCTGCTTTGAAAAACATGATTAACCTTTTATAATAAACAGAATCGATATCAAATTTCGCAGTGATGCCTACCTCTCTCCTTATTTGTAGAACCTTTTTAACCATATATTATAGCATAAACAATATCGAATTTCAAAAAGTCCTCCCTTAGTGGGACGATTTTTTTTCGAGAAATTCGATTTTCCATAGTATCGACACTCATTGATTCGAATCGTACATGCAAATTTATTTCTGCATTAAAATAATAAAAGCCTTGTCACAGACAGACGGACATGTCATAAATTTTACTATTTGTATTTTAACCGCTAATACAAAAAAAAACATATGTATCAGTAACATAAATGTACACTCATCAATACAGAAACATTTGCGTTAAACACCTTTTTTGTGCTACTAATGACAGGTTATCAGATTTACTGTCAAGTACATAATATTTTTATGTATAACAAGAATAGAGAAAAGTACATTGCGGCGGCTTAGCCATCTGTAAAGGATGAATGAAAGTAGACCGACAAAACAAATCTATAGGGCGAATGTGTGTGATGGAAAGGTCGGCCAAGGTCGTCCTAGAAAACCTTGTGCAGACCTAATTGGTAGTATTTTAAAAAAAGGGACTAAATTTTGAATCCCCGAAACCGACGAGCTTGTATGAAACGACTGATGGATGTCAATGAAGCAAGAGAGATATACAAAGATGGTAACCATGTGAAAATCTGCCTTTGTCTACCTTTTTCAGAAGTAGGCGTGATTATATAATAATAATAATAAATAAAATGTTTATTTTTTTTTTGGGTTTGAGGTTGAAATATCTTGATTGGATAGTCTTTACAGTGCATAAAATAATAATATAGTTGATTAAAACATAATTATTGAATTAGTTTTTTTAATAGTTGCAATTATCTATCAGGATAATTGCAACTTTAAGTAAATAAAAGCCTTTTAGTTTTCATAATCTATACATATAATAAAACCGTAGGACTCGGTGTGTCGGTACATTAAAGGTATGTATGAAAAATTGAGAAAGTGTGAAAGAAAATATTGATAACGATAAAAGAACGAGAGAATAAAACGATTTCTAATTTTTGTTGTCTATCTGTCGCCGCATATCTCTGAAATTATTGAACGGAGTTTAAAGCAGTTTTCACGAGTAGCTAGACTTTAGCTTGAAACAGAACATAGGTTTCATTTCATTGAAATCTAGAGTCGAGAAAAAAGTATTTGTATTTAATGATTCAAAGGATCAGTCCGAGAAGTTACAAGGCAAACAATTATTGCTATCGTCGATGGCCTATAGACGTCACAATATGAATAACAACGTTCAAAAGAAAACCTACTCCCTACTCCCTACCTTCTGATCAAGGTGCTACCGACTTATTGAAAAACGGGGAGAAATCGAGAACGAGACCGACTCTAAATCGAGCGCAGAACCGAAATAAAAATCGAAATCGAGAACGAGATTAGGTATAAGAGCAAAATCGTTCAATATAAAAGATGAACAAATATATCAAACATGCACGCGGGCGAAACGGCTATCAGAAGTAGGTTTTGTTATTGTTAGCTTCAGATTTTACACTACTATGGATATCGGATAATTTATATATATCATTTTTTTTTTTGATAATATAAATTACTATATGCGATTTACTGACGGACGTATGGGTAAAAGCTACTAAAAAATATTTATAATAAAATTATAAATAATATCAGTTGTTTTTACTATAAGCTTTGAATTGATTCTGCATCATTATTTTTTTCGGTTTCGATTGTATCTGTTTATTTTTTAGTAACTTATATCCTCGCAAATATTATTTCTTGTAGTTTTAATAAAATTCAAGATGCACCAATAGTCTCCTATAAAAACAAAAATCTAGAAGCATTGATAAAAATAACAATTTTCATTATCTCTCAATTTTTCACAAAATTTTTAAGATAAACCGTGATGAGACTGTAATCTCATATTACAATTATTTAAAGCCGAGAAAGTTTTTTTTTTATGAGTAAAACAGCCATTATTATGAAAATACAAATACACGATAATATGGTTAATAAAGAGAACTTATATCGTCGGGAACACGCGTTTCCTAGAGAAAATAAGCAACGATAGGAAAAAAGTATCATACTAAATCGGATGTATGTAATATCTCCACGCTCCTCTGGGATATAGGTACGAGTTCATATTTGTGTTTTAATAAAAAAAAGTTATCACGATCGATGCGTGTTCCCACGAAATGTCGTATCATCGCCAAACCCAACAAATTTATACACGGGGATATTCGACGAATAAATAATAAATGGAAAATCAACCGAAGTGTTTTTTCCATAAACATTTATAATTTCCATTTTAGTTTCCTATACGTTCATTTTTTTTACGGGTATTAATCAATCCTCTGCAATCTCGAAACAGAAAATAATCTCCAGACCGCCGCAAACCGGGAACTTGTTATTTTCAATTTTTTTTTATCCGTTCGGAACATTACGACGTTCCGAATTTATGAGAAAAACGACTGTGACAAAACTCCGCCTACGACTTATCGACCGCATTGAACCTCATATGAAGCTAAAGTATTTGAAAAGGAATTGTTATTAATTTTATGGTAATAAAAGCTTTAAGTTTGATTGTACGTCTCGCAGTTTCTTCTAAAGCTTGTAAAAATACATGTATAATTCTCAGGAATAGTAATATCAAGCAATTTAATTAGGGCGTAATTATCTACGTCTGCACTTCTAATTATCAATACGCTTGCAAAGAAATCTGATTCTCTATGAACGACATTGGGTGATTGACAACAGTCATGAAAATTATAACTAATATTAAAACTTTTATTTTTAATTATATTATACATATTAAGTTAAAAAAGTTTTTATTTAATAAAAATATATTTTTGATACCACAATTTAAGTAGATTAAATTACACAAATTTTATATTTTTAGGGTAGATGTGTAGTATTGATTAATTTTGTTATTGCTATCAAATTTGAAAGTTTGAAAACATATGAAACTAAATATAATATATCAATTTGTATTTAATATTTTTTGTAGTAACAGCCATAATCATTAACACTTCAATCCCATCGTTGGACAAATAAATTCATATATTGTCGATAAGTAACTAAAAAACTAATTTAATAATCGCTTACCCACGCGAAGGCAGACTTTTCCAAACAAACTATATCCACTAACTTTTTCCACAAAGATAACTTTTTGCAAACTTCACGACAAGTCCGAGCGGATGATGAGCGAATAAATTATTTGGAAATTCAAAGTTTGCCAGCGAATTGTCGAATCGATAGCACTGCAAAAGTTCATTCGTATCCGGCGGCCGTTAGCGGCGGCGGTCGGTCCCGCGCGCTTGGGCGGGCGGCTGCGACACGACTCGGGCCCCCGCCCGCCCAGCGCATGCGGCGTGCTCGCCCGGTTAAGGCGCTGACGATGGGCGAACGCGTCATCACCCTCGTCGAGGGTCCAATCATCACTTTTGCATCTGTCGTTCTAGATACTACGCATGCTTTGATGATACATAGCTCTGGATAGATTTCATTTGAAACTATAGTTTCAAATTAAATTTGTTAAGTGACCCGGTTTTATTTGCTACAAATCATTAATATTGTAATAGTAAAAAAATAGTCCCATTGCACTAACATGACTTATACATTTAATAGTGAAACTATATATATAATTCGTGGTGCATGTATTAATATATTCCTATTTTTCTCGAATGCGGCGAACTTAATAAAATGCAATGATTGCTAATACAATTTTTTTAGATATTATTTTGATTTGGGGTATGGGGGAGGGTATATGTTTATGTGATTTTTCCTTTTGAAATTTCGCAGATTTCTTTTTCGTTTCAAAAATATATCAACCAGCTCTAGCATGGTAATAAAAACTCAATAGAAACGAGTTTAATTCCAGAGATGAGACGTAACTAGTTGAATTTTTCAACTCTGAATACCTGCGTTGAGAAATCATCGAAGCCATCTATTAAACCGCTATTACACTCAAACAACGAGACGTTTTAACCAAATTAGAATAATAGCAAAAAAAATCTGTATTATTAATCTTAAAATAATTCATGAAAAATGATTTCTTATCAATTGTTTAAAAAGAAGCTCCAATATATGTGTATATATTGGAGCTTCTTCACACATGACGTAATTTAGCGCTATTTCCGTCTCTGTACGTTTTAGACTTTAATATATGCCCGTAGGTAAAGAAAGGCTCGAGCGATATGCCACTGTACAAAGTACCACATTAAGAGTGTTTCTGGAAGAGTTCCAGCATTTTTATATCACATTTCAGTCACTGGATATAACAATATACGATATAAAAATGTTATTTAACCACTTTATTTTTTTAACCGTTACAGTCATATTTTTCATAGACTGTTAATTCGTACGTATTCATTAGGGTGTCCCTTAAATTTCAAGTATATTTTATTTTTACGCATACATTTTTAAAACTTTAGTAACAACCTAATAAAGCACAGAAAAAAATATTATTCCGTTTTATAAACGATAGCCTGTGCCGACTTGCGATTGAAACTTGTACATACATGTTGCGCGGGAATTGGCGCGGCGACCTGTAACTACAGGTTTCACTTGTAATTATATATGTGATTTTTAGCTATATTGGTGCAAGTGATATTATTTACTTTATACCTAATTATGTTGGTGCAATTACGAAGTGATAAACAAAATATTTTCCTCGGACTTATTAGTTATTAAATAAATGGCGCAAAATTACCATCTAATCGACAAGTTCTCGCTGTGTTATTTTACAATGTTCGCGAAGTCAAGCTTACTGTTAGTGAAAGTGAAAACCTTGTGTTTAGGGAGTGTATTATATTTTGGAAAAAAGCCAGAATTTCTACTAAGACATTTCCTAACTGTGTGAAGAAACTTGTACATTTACATAATGTTTGGAGAGATCTGCAAAAAAAATTGTAAAAAAAACTCAGATGATATTCAGGGACCGTGAAAATTATTTTAAAATAAAGCTTGATAACTTGTTTGATATTGCACATGCTGATGCCTTTGAGAAAACGAAAACTGAGGAAGAGAAAGTGTTTCTGAGAAGACAGAGAGAGCCTGGTCGACCGGAATGCTTAGGTGGCGTCGACAAGAATTTAACGGACAAAGAAGAAAGAGACAGGCAAAGACGATTTGAAGAAGAGGAAAGGATTGTAAGAAAGAGAGATTTAACGGTTATTGCGTCTACTTCTACAACGAATATGTTGGAATGTACAGAACATTCTGACGAAAAACAGATTCTGAATTCTGAACTCAGTTTGCCAGAGGTTCCCTGCTTTTAAAAAGCTTTAAAAAGAGGCAAAAAGAACCTTGTAACGCCCAAACTGGTGATAGCTTTAGATCGATGCCAGTTAGGCATAAGAGACTAAGTTGACATTCTTCATGCGTAAAAAAACTACTTTGAAAAGAAGTTATCCTGGTTGATTATTTTTATTTTATGTTTTTAAATAAATGTTAATGTTTATCCTTTTTTAATTGAAGTTTTATTTACCTCTAATATAACTAGCACACAAATGTGCTAGTTATATTAGTTCTACAATACACTGAAATATTAGAACCAAACACGATTTTTGATAAACTTTGTAGCTCTGTCGGCACGGGTTAGAATCTAGCTAGAAAGACAAAATTTTATATTTAAACATGTCTTAGCGTTTATAAAAAATGTAGAGTGTATGCATTTGGACTTAAAAAAAATTCAGGTCATATAAGGGATATAATACTTCTTCGATAGTTTGTATATTAGTAAATATATAGATTCCCATAAATTAGATATTTCAATGTTTCGTTCTTAATAACTATGTATTATCAACATTTAACACTTAATATTAACACAAACAACCGATAAGATACAATCTCATAGAATACAGACGTGAAGTTATATCTTTTTCTATTAATCTTTCTTCCAATGAGTGAAAGTTCCGGTGATCAACTCTTCCTTTCGTCACTCCAGTGCTTCCTTCAACGCTCCTTCCCCTCTACCGCCCCACTATCCTTCCGTCAGACCTGCATCAGATATTCTATTATTATAGCCAAAATGCCAGTAACGCATTTTTGACTTATCTGAAGTAGCCGATGTCCATGGGCGGCAGTGACCACCTGCTCTCATTGACATAGGTTCTGCTGGCGCATGCTCGTTTACCCCTTGATAATGTTACTAAACAAAAAAAAACTATGCCGAAATGATTCTAGCTGCGACATTTTTTTTGGTAGAATACTGCTTCGGTTCGAGGCAATAAAAACAAAATTTTTTTTTGAGGTCCGAGATCCTTTCGAGAGTTCGAATCCCGGCATGGTTTTTGAAAGTGTTACGCGGATCTCCGAAACGCTATGCGGACGTTTCGCTCCGCCTCCCGCATTTCCTCGCGGCCGCCTTTGTTTTGATAACCCTTCCGATGACTTTACAGAGTACGAGAATACTTTTCTCACCGTCCCTCGGAATCCATCCCTTGCCCTTCCGGATCTAATTAACCTTTTTCCCGGTCGCACTTATAAAACATTCGCTACGGGAAATCCGCGTATAAAAACGAGAGCTGTCTTATTTTAATTATAAATAATGTACTATTCTCTGGGGGTAAGTGATCTTACTGCCGAGTTGCATAGAAAAAATAGATGAGGAAAAGTTAATCTTCACAAGATTAACGTATTCTATTAAATTATTTATTTGTGCTTTGTAGCGAGAAGTTCTAATGAACGGCTTCTGACTTTTGTAGGAATCGATAAAGAATAATTTGACATAAAAAAACCTTTTTATATTTGTAAATATTGTAAATGCAAAATTGTACAGAGCGATATCCTTGTTTCGTGTTGAATACAAATCATTCGTGGCCGTGGGGCTAATTAAAACTTTATGCTTTCCAAAAAGACCCAACGAGTCTGCTTTAATGATCATTGTTGAATATGTGTTTGTTGCTACACCAGCGTCTGCATTCAAATTATTGTACAAAACAAAACGTATACTATTATTTTCGCTCGAAATGCAACAAAGAATTATAACTCTAATTTTGCGTAATATAAATATTATATAACACTTGAGAAATATTTCTAGTTTTATAAATTATATTTGCTTATGTCCTCCTTATTTATCCATATAAACTGAAATAATTATTTTGAAAAGTTTTATCATAATCTTGTTATTAAATTAACTTCCACCCGCAACTCCTCTGCCGTTATTCAATTTTTTGATGGTTTTCGCGCCAAAAAATGACAACTAAAAGTGTAATTCTATCATGTTATTATAACGAAAACCGTTAACGAATTTCAAATTACTTGTGACGCCATCTATTGGTATTGAACAGAAAAAAAAACAAGTGCCTTTAATTATGCCTGTGCTGTCCGGCCACGTTCACTAAACTTATCGAACACTTTAGGCTGACGTCACAGCCGGAATGAATCTTATATTGCTTACTATTTTATATCCGAATATATAAGTAGAATAGTATCATTACTACCTATTGTTATAGTGGATAAATAAATAAATACAGTAAAAAATGCTACTAAATAAATGTATATTACAGTAAACAATTTTAATAAAAATCTATAACTTTATTATGATGCTGTTTTGTATTACTTTCGCTTTGTGTGCCAGGTGGCGGCTGGTTTCCACAAAATTCGGGCAAAGCCTAATCTCTCTAAATTCACTCATTTTCCTTCCTAAATTAGTTCTGTGGCCCTTCAAAGTTTTATTTGACATGTTTATAATTTTTACCGTACCCCTGATTGGTGCATTTCTATAATATATCGTATTTAAAAAAATGATAATTTTGCAATAATTAAACAAATTAATAAAAACACTCGTCAAGTATGAATTGAATCCCCATCCTGAGGAATATTTATCATTTTAATGATGTATATAAACATTTCGTCCAACAAGAATTACCACAATTTTTGCCTGTTTCGAAATCGATACTGACAAAATATTACTTGTGGAAATTTCGAACATTTTATTTTTTTCAACAAAACGTTGAAAACAAATTTAAAGGTCTCAGTTTAAAAATCTTAAATTTTCACTGCTAAAATTTAAAAATTTTCTTTGTCCATACATCGGCTTACGTCACTGTCCGTCGCTGAGATCTAGCTTCAATAATAGGACAATGCGAAGTATCGTACAGGTTTTAATTTATTTGCGATTATTAAAATATAAGGCGAAAGGACCACATTTTTTGTTGACTTTTGTTAAAAATCTTCAAGAGACCGTATACCTAAGTATTCAATGTTAACTTCAACCCGATACCTCGACGCCTTCTTGAGAAAGGGAGCTTTCACGGACAGACAGACGGGCAAAAGGGCAACGAAGTGATCTTATAAGGGTTCCTTTCGAGATACGGAATCCTAAGAGTCGTAATACAGCACATTAATAACCTTCAAATAAGAAGCTATTTCTTAATATTTGTAATTATTTTCTCGTCTAAATTTGATTTATATTGTAGTACAGCTAAACACAACCATATGGATGAATATTCATTGATAATGTTTGATCTGTATTCGCATACGGTGCATTTTTTTTTTCCTGTAATTATTACCACAGCGTGCCTGATTCATCGCTATTTCATGAAATCAGTTTACACTCGCCGGCGAGCGAAGGCTCGACGTGGCGGTTTACTTTATTGAAAAAACAAAATACATAAAAGGGGTATTCATTTATTTTACATTGTCAGCCGACACGAGACTCGAACCAAAAATAAACGCCGAACACACAACAGGGACGCAATAGCGCAATTTTCAGGTGACGTGGTCCTATATCACGGAAAGTCGCCGGTGCGAGGCCCGCCATTTATACGAAAAATTTCATCATAATCGGTATTTAGCTGTAAGCGTTCCGTGTCAAGGCTTATAAATTACAACCTAAATGCTGAATCAAAAACAGATTAAACATGTGGTATTCAGAAAATTGTTTTTCAGAGAATCTAAAAGCACTAAATCAACGTTCATGCTATTTATCCGATTTAACAATTGCTACCTACACCTTTATCCATACTAGAGTAGCTTATATATATATGGTATAGTATATTATATTTATGGAAAATGCAGACTACAATTATGTAATTAGAGACTATATAAATAGGTAAAACATTTTGTGAAATATCGTGATAGATATTCGTTTTATGGAGCATTTATTCTATATTTGTCAGTTGTAAAATCTTGTGTGTCTATCTGTCTGTCTGGTGATCCTCTTATAGCTAAACAACGGCTAGTTCGATCTTAATGAAATTCGGCATACCAACAAGACATGAAGCCGCGAAATGATATTTGTTTGCTCGTACGGGCTGATTTCCGAACAGGTTGTATAATTTTTTTATAGAAGTAGATTTGCTGTAACGCGAGGCAGAAAATACAAAGGAAAATAGCAAACATCAGAAAAGTACCAGCAATGTCAAAGAAAAAACCGATATCGGCGTCGAGAGCCGCAACGGGATAGAGGGAGAGAAACCGGGGTCAATCGAAAGCGGAACGGGGGACATTTTTAAATTTTAACTTGTGCACGGAAGCGGGCGGGAAATTGCTATTAATACGAAAAAAGTAAAAATATATACATTTTGTTTACGTATTCCTCTACAATCATGCTCAAGCCGTTCGGCGGATGGTAATTAAATTTTACATAAAGCTAAGTTATGACCTGGAATAACAAACTTTTGTACAGAAAAAAGCAGTAAGTTTCACCTTATGTAATTTATAAGTTTATTTAATTACTCGCATTAAGCGTTTTCAATATTTTTATGTGTAGCATGTTGCAAACACTGCCATAAAAGTTACAAAGTAGCCAATTACTAGATTAAGTTTAATCAAGTATTTATTTTTATACTATTCTTAAGGGGCAAACGACCATGCAGGCTGTTGGAGAGCAAAATGGTCACCGCCGCCCGTGGACATCCACAACCCTAGCAAAGTAGCCAGTGCGTTGCCGGCCAGAAAAAAGAGTACGTTCTCTTCCCCAACACTCCGTTATCATTGTTTAATTGGAATACCGTTGATAGTAAATGATTTCAAATCCTTACGAGGGTTTTAGCTTTTGTGATAACATAACTTTTGTCTGTATATATGCAATGAAATATGTATTGCATTCGTTATAACATAAAGAAGTAGATAATATATATGCGATTCGATTGTAATGAATATATTCATGACCATCGAATTGCATATATATATTATCTATTTCTAGAAATGTCTTTGTCAGAATAATAATTATTCTTTGCTATCTAGTTACATATTCAAGATAATTATTTATAGTTCATTTATTTAATATACCCTTTTATATATCTTTTTTTTTATTAAATGTTGTCTCTATTTTCCATCGCTAAGCTAAATGAGTTCGAAAGTATTGAATTTGTACTCTGTACATTTCTTGTGATCTTCTTTCATTTGTAACAATAAATTAGCTCATGTTATATATATCATATTCTTATTTGATCAGCATATGTATGTAAAATTACAGTTTAATGGGACAACAAGTATTGTGATACTGTCAACGTGCACTCTTTTTAGTCTGCGTACATACGAACTGGCAAACCGAATTTATCAGATTTCGAGCAATAAGCTATATAGCATTATTATTCACTTCATGCGATGTGATAATAGCTGATTCTATGAAATATGTTTTATTCAATCCACTAATTTGATAAAATATACCTAAATATTTATATGTACGAAAGGAAAATCTGGTATTAAAAATATCATCGTGTTCTGCCATTGTTGTAGTACTACGCCATTCTGTATTCAGCACCCTACTGTATCTTACCTAAATAGTAAGATACTTTAATTCACTGACATGATTTGTTTAAACCACATCCCACGTTCGTGGTTCCGTCCATCGTACCGCACACCACTGTGCTTTATTACATTCAACGCCGGAGCATTGAGGGAACAATATCAGAACCTAATTAGATCAAGAATGGATTCGGAATCAAAAGTGGGACCGCGATGGGAAACGAATGTGAGAAAAATTGGCTTCGAGGATAGAATTGGCGTCAGACTGACTGATCAACTCGCAGCCAAAATGGCATAGTCTAGAAAATTGTCATTTCGCGCATGCTTTACTTTAATGCAATGTAAGCTAGCACTGAGGCGTTTGGAAGCTCCATCTGTAAGGTGTGAAAAAGAATGAAAAAATCCTGAAATAGTTCTGTTACTTTTGTACTTAGAATCAAAGGAAATTGACGTCTGGACTTTTGTTACAAAAAGAGAAATCGGTGTTTCATGTTTTTGTAATTTCAATCCCTTAAAATCTAAATTGGGGAATAATAGTTTGTATTTTGTTTCCATTAGTTTTTTTAGAGCCAATTTTTAAATATATTTTATCATTTATAGATGATATATACGTAAATCAAATATTTGACATAACGAACTTAGAGTAGGACCGAAATCGAACTTTAGAACGAGACGGGTTTCCAAAATGACAGAGGAATTGAAATTAAACACGAACGGCATCGGGATTATAATTGACAGAAAGACTACTCCATAGAAAAGACAAAGCCGCAAACAAAAGCCAGTTAATAGATAAAATTTTGTTGCGGTACGAATCGTCAATTATACGCAATGCGGCACGCACGCAGAAAATTTATGATAATCGTATATTCGCAACATACGAGCAGTTAATCGCCCACTTTACTGAGCCTAAATTTAAATCGAACAGTGTTTGCATTTTTCTGTTTTAAGTTAACCGAGATTTCGCCCTCGTGTATATAATTTGGTTTTTACATCAACCGATTTCGCTGTCAATCCGATTTTAAGCCGGTTCAATACTCTCGATTTTAATTCTGAATCCTCTGTCAGGTCCGATGGCGGTACCCCTTTTGCTTCCAATCCCTTCTCGATTCTATTCCCACTCTTCTTTCACATACTGATACAGGTCACAATTCCAATCCTAGTAGCAATTTTGATTCAAATCCCAGTTTTGAATCGAAATTTCGATTCAAATCCCAGTTCTATTCCAATTCCGGTTCTTCTTTCAATTCCAATACTAATCTCAATTCCTATTTAGTCATCGCTGCTAATGTAACCATTTACTACTTTCACTGGATTTCCTTAAGTAGAGTTCTTCTAAATCCTATTCTATAGCATATAGGTATATCATGTACTCGTATGTAGACTACATACAAAAATTGATAAATGCAAAATTATCTCATATTTCAGGAGATATCTACTACTACGCAAAATTTCACTATGAATCGTTTAGCTTTTTTGGAGATTAGCCCAAATAAGCAAACAGTCATGAACTTTACCGATTCAATACACGTTTTCTCATTAGCGCAACTGCATGTTCTTACTGTATCCCATTAATAGATTTCTTTGGAAATCTAATATTTGTATTTGGTCTCATGGCGGAACTTCGCAGAATTTTTTTCATACTATGTTCTCTATGGCCGAGGAGGCTCAGAAAATAATAGCATTCAGTTTCAAAAGTTTATATATGTATGTATACATGGGATATAACGCGGCTTGTCATCACAATAGCGCCTGCAATTCTCAAGGGATCTTAATGGAACTTAGCACACTTATTCTATAGGCAATCACATTGAACGATTTTTAAGATGAGCTGATTCAGCTAATTAGTTTAGATATAGTGCCAATTTGAAATTTCGAAAATTTTACGAGAAATTTACGTCCATTTCGGATGCCGAATGGCGTTTTTTTATATATAATTCCTTCACATTTATACGGGAAATACTCCACAAAACAGAAAGCATAATTTTTTTTATGGAATATTGACTAATTGCAAACTCTTATTCAAATCCAAATCGTCAGTGTCAAAAATAAAGTAAAAATCACGTCTGAGACAAACGATTTTCTTAGACAAGTGGGACAGATGGGGTCTCATTCGCCACTGGGGTGTTATTGCATTCACAACTTTGGCTTAAAATGCCGCTGCGGCGATTTATGATATCGTATTCGTATGCAACTCACACGCACATTACATTTCAATCGAATTTAACATATACATATAAAACTAAACATAATTTCTTATAACTAACCCCTACCCGGGTAATAAAACAAAGCAAACAAAATATTTTAATAAAAACACACACATGTACAGTAAATTACAAAACAATTCTTAACCTAAGCCCGTATAAAAACAAAAACAATATTTTTAACATCCGATTTAACATTAAGTGCGCGGTTGTCCGTAACGCCGGCTGTTGGGTTGTTCTTTTTAAAAACAGAGAGGTCAAGAAGAATTGTATTACTGCTACTCCAAACAAAGAATTATTTTTGTAGATTAAAAAATGGTTTGTTTTGTTTTGTTTCTGCTAAATACATTTTATGTTTTTTTTTTGCTTCTTTAAGCAAACGGCATACGAAACACTAGTGATGGACCGTAACAAATTAACACTACCATACTTTATATTGTTCCAATATAAATGATGTAAATATAATATGAAAATACAATTTCTATAATATACTTTCAATACATAATATTTTTTCAAGATTATTCAATACGTTGTTCAGTTATATCGACAATAAAATAATTATAAAAAATTATTAAGATAGATTAGATTCGTCATACAACATATATTTAGTACGAAATTTGAAACAGATTGTTTATTTTGTTTCTGTTGTTTATGTGGAGAGGTAGAAACAATATCATCAAATCAACATCAAATCAAAAAAGTCCATCAAAGAGCGGAACGAGTATCGTAAAAAGCAACTACTCCGGTTCTCGCGGTAACAGGCAATTGTCACCTTAGCCACTGCGGTCACCGACTCGTAATAGGCGAGTGTGATGATTAATGGCGAAACCGCCCCTATATATCATAGGGACGGTTTCGCCCATCAAATAAACGTCTCCGAGTCACTAGCTACCTCGCTGTGGTCATTACACGAGGTGCAAAGAACGTCCGACTCCGAAAGCCTGGGTACAATCTGTGACGACACGTCTTGGTGATATAAAATAAAACCGTTTAATAACGTACGCTCTTTGATATCCGATGAGAAGACTGCTGAGGAAGAAAAGACAGCGGACGAGTTGCGGTGGCTTATTTAGATTTATCTAAAGTCCAAAGACATGGAGAAGACACGATAAACCTCCAGCCAATCCCAAATTTCTCTACTACTGGCAAGGTGTTGAGGACGGATATTCTTTCACGAGAAAGTGGTTCTGTAATGAAACGCCGTGGTCGTTACACTATTCACAGATATACAGACTGGCTTCGCCCTTTTCGATGGCCGCTGCTTCCATTTTTCATTGGAGTTCTTCTCCCGTTGGCCGCTGCACTTGAACTGACAAGTTAGACCTTTTTTTTAGTTTTCTCCTTGCGAAGAGAGAGGGATAAAAAACCTAATGAGCTGCCACGCACTCGCATGCGTGGGGTGTGTCCTATTTTCACGGACCAAAAAACCTCCGAAGCAACATGTTGGTTGGTGGTTGTCCATAGCTGCAATATATTGGCGCTTTGAGGACTTCGTCTATCGCGGTCCAGCGGCATGAGATGCCGTCAACGCGTAATTGCCCTATGGATGCCACAAGGTGGACATCTCGACGTAGGAAATGACGTGGAGATTCAGCACGGGCTGAATCCCCTAGCATAGTGCCGGGAGCGTGGGGGGTGCACAGGGTGGGAGGCCGTTTAAAGTCGTGATATAAGGAGTTGTCTGCACCTAGATTTCTGACATATTTTTATTGATTTCTATCAGCCTTTCGGCCTCAGAGGTGAGCTCGTCGGGCGGATCTGAAAGACTATTCCGTGGCCTTTGGATGAAATGGTGTGGAGGAGGTGCTTTTTATGATAGGACTGACTGTAATAATGGGTTTGGGTGATTTGCAGCTATATCAAAGAATTTTTTCGACATATTTTGCATGTATTTGGAGATCGGTGGGAGTTCTAGATCCCTATGAAGTATTTCATTCCGCACGTACCAAGGTGCGCCGAAAGCTCTTCTGTAGAAGTTGTTTTTCAAAATTTAAAATAGGTAGAGTGTGTTTAGATTGGTGTGGGCGAAGACTGGCGCCGCGTACGTCATTACCGGCCGTTTACATTCCTTGTAAAGAGTGAATTTATTCCTAAGACTAATTTTGCTCTTTTTACCGATCATATCGCTAAGGCGTGAATATAATTGAGCATTTTTTCTAACACACTTGATGTGATCTTTGAAATGAAGATATTTGTCGCACATGATTCCTAAATATTTGTAATTGTGATGCCACAGAATAGATGAATTACACATGCGAAAAGTTGGGGAGTTGAACGATACAGATTCTTTCTTTTTGGTTTTACTGTAGCTAAAGAAGATAGCTGCTGATTTTTCCAGGTTTACATTGATTCTCCAGGTTTGGAACCAACCGGCCTTCTGGAGGCGAAGAGTGATTTATCTAAAATTACTACCGCGCAGGTATAGAACAGTGTCGTCGGCAAAGAGCGCGAGTTGGACGCCTGTTTGCAGACGCGGGATGTCGTTTGTGTACACGGAGTACAGAAGCGGGGAGAGTGTGGATTCTTGAGGAACTCCGGCTCTAATCAGTCTTTTGGCATATATACTATTCTCATGCCGGAAGGAGAAGTATCTGTTCATTATGTATTGACGGATGATAAAGACAAGATGATCTGGGACTTATAATTGGTGGAATTCATAAATTAGGCCTGCATGCCATACTTTGTCGAATGCCTTAATGACATCGAAGAAGGCTGCAATGGTTTTACGTTTGCGTTTAAAACCCTCCGAGATGTGTTCGACTAGTTGGTTGGTCGCAAAAGTGATTTAACCTGAATTCGAACTTTTGGTTGATAATCAAACTGTTTCCTAATAGGTGATCACTAAGTCGTGTTTTGAGAACTTTCTCGAATAGCTTACCTAGACCGCTCAGGAGGCTGATCGGTCTATTAGACCGGATTAGGCCGAACTTGCTCCAGCTTATATAGCCGGGGGTACATTACCCCCTCTACCGTGCGGCCGGCCAGCGCCCCTGAAGGAGACCTGCCTTCTCTTTATTTATTTTCTATATAACAAATTACTATATTTACACAATCAACATAATAAAACTATTAAAACACTATCTATAATTAATATTACTTATTTTTAGACCGTGACCTTGTACTTATAATAATTTATGCGCCTATATCCGTGTATAAACAGGTCGCGTGAGGACACCGCAAATTTGCACTGTCCCGTGTTTTCCCTTAATTTTTCCTATCCATATCTTATTGATGTCCTCCATATAACCTTCGTATATGTTAGCGAGTTGGCTGCAAGCTTTAAATATCTAAATATTCCAAAACTGGGTCATACAGCTGTACGATCCCATGCTGCCACCACACGATTCGGTCATTTACCTATCGAGTATACGCCAGGATATACTTACAGCCTAAGGACGAACGTTGAACCGAATATGTTCATCTAATCATTATTAGGGAAAATAAAACAAACCAAAAGTAATTCTTTATTGTATATTCGAATCATATCTGGGTACCCGCATCGCCTATCTCCTCTCTACCTGCTATGTATTTCTATCTCGCATGCATCCCTTTCACTTTAGGATGATGCAATACCTAGTGAAATTGCATCATGTATTTTACAAATATGTGTCCTCTATGTTATGTTATACAATACGAACTGAAACAATCTGAAATTGACTATATTATTACGAAAGGAAAGTTTCGTAATAGGTGCAGTTTTATGCACCTATTACGGACACGGTCGGTATAACTTACAACTTACAAGATATGTACATCATTACGTATCATTTTGTGAGTGAACCATACAATTATATTTTTAGTACGATCGTTCTATAATGAAGCTATACAAAATCAATATATTATTTTACGATAACGTTCTGCCTTATATGCTTCAGTATGCATTTACTATCAAAATACGACTAAATTTACGAAAATATAATTTAGCTATTTTCAAATACCACTTAAAGCAGCTATTTCTGGTATCGTCGTCCGCAACACAAGGCGAAAAAAATACATCAAGGTGGTGCCAGTTTTATCATCTACAAGTCTGTCCCAAGACATACAGCTGAACATGGGCAATGTTTTGAGCAGAATGACGTACCTTATAATCAGAGTCATTAAACGGTAATCGTTGTTGGTCATACAGGTTTACATGGCGACTACAATACATTCTGATTATTCTACTGCCAAGCGTACCCTCCGACAGTCTTCTTATTTCTTATCGAAGGGCTCAGATTCCAAACCTTCAACGTTTGCCCAGTGCGGATTGCAAACTGGCAACGATAAGCTTCACTGATGCCATGACACAGTTTGGGACCGACTGCTGAACGTGCTGCACAGCGTGAAGTTTGATTTGACTTAATTTAACAACTAATGCACGCGATCAGAATAAAATCCTGTATTTTCTAGTCAGAATTATTTTAACCACTGAATCGGAACAGACCTTATATGCACGTAGATATTTCGAAAGTCGAAACCTCGTCATCCCGCTACACAATAGTGTTGGGCAGCTCAACGCAATGTACAGACAGAGTCTTCGGATTTATGTATTGTATACAAATGTGAATTGGAATTTAAATCCCATATTATACAATTTTTATTGCTTTATGTGAATTAATAAGTTGTAATTAAAAAAAATATATTTACGTTGTATGTAATGTATGTGTTAATTTGAAAAACGAAAAACAATACATAGTATTTTGCACAATAATGCAATAATACCTATTTACATGGAAAGCCTGCAACAATATGAACTTATAATTTGTATGTAAAATAAAACATGTTATTGTTTTCAGTGATGATAATTAGTTAAATATGGAAATATCCCGTTTTGCACAGAATTCGATAGATTTTCATTACAAATTATAGTACTACCTATCGCTCCATTAATTTTATAAAGAAATGTAAATATCTTTCTTAGAAAGAAAAGGAATTGCTCTTCAAATTATTATCGCGAATGTCCTCTTTTTAAAGGAATTAAAATACAGGAATAATATTGCCTTTTTTTATGTTAATCTCCTTTTTAAAAGAATTCCCTAAATTCGGTGTCGGACGAATTTGTAAGGATACGAATGTTAAGGATAAGGATCATTTTTTATTAAGGATATGAATGAAGAAATTGTGAGCTTTACTGTGAAAAATAATATTGCATTATCAATTAAAAAAAAACTGATTAAGGTAAGGGTCGGACTTCTGAATCCAGTTTATTCTTTACCAACCAACGAAATTAAATAAAATTTGCAATTGCATTAAATTCATTTCAAACAACTGTCAAGTTATTCTTCACCAATTTTAAATAGTTAAATTAAAATAATATTGAGACCAGTAAACGTGTTTGAATAATAAATACTATTCTACCAAAATACACATACATGTACATGTGGACTGATGCTTGATAATTACTGCAATGTATCGATTACGTACAGTAGTAATATCGATTGTGTAAAATAGCAAACAAATTTTGTTCTAAATAATTTTTGCGATTTTATTTCATTATTGTAATTTTTCATTACCTTGCAAACATTTTTTATGCACAAAATGAACGAACTTGGAAGCTAATATATAAAATAACGAAAAATTCACTCAAGAACATTTATTGTATTTTCTAATACCGGGTACAATAAAGTGCGCGAAAAATAAATTTTTCATACCTTGTTTTTATTTATAGAAAGCCACCGCTAATTTAATTATGTAGTTGATGTATGGCGATTCGTATAACGCGTTTTTATCAGAATCAATGTAAATATTGTAATTATGTAATAATTTTATAACGCTGTGACAGGCGGACAGACAAACATGAACCAACTACAACGGTGTCGAAATTTTCGCCTTCGACTACTGCCTAAAAATGGTAACAGCGAGTATCCCGTATTTATATCATTCTTCATTAATAACACCTCCAAAAAGGTTTTTCTAGAAATAAAACTAAATAGGCCATAAATATAACTAAAGCGTAATGGCTTAGCCCATTCGGTTCAATTCGTGCTAGTGACGTTTATAACTCTAATATTTTATAAATACTATAATACTAAGGGGAAGGAAGGCGACAGCACCTTCTGATGCTGCAGATCAAAACGTATCTTAATTGATTTTATTTTTCTAGTCTTTTTCTCTGGTTTAAAAAATATCAAGTCACATTTCGTCATAAATTTTCTAACACAATTCAGTTTTTACAGATATCCTGGGATAGTACATCGTGAAAATTTAGAATGGAGACTCGTGTCCAACAGTGAACTTCCAAAGGTTATGAAGAATCAAGTTCAGTATTGATTCTTGAACACTATATGACTATAAGCACTATTTAAGTGTGAACGAACAATTGCATAAAATTTTTCAATTCATATCGAAACGTTTTATTTCAACAAATATATACATTATACGTTGAATATGCAACCAAAAATTGAAAATATCCTCATAATGCATATGCCACGTTTACAACTAATTAATTAAACAAAATTTTCATTTCAATCCAATGTACTCTACACGCACCTAACATATACGATATTTATACATCTTATTATTATATCTCGCAGAAAATTACAAATTCTATAGGGAACTTTTATTTTCTTTCGCTAACAGATTTTTCCCTTATTCGAGGATTCCCCTCGGATCTGCAAAAGGCAAGAGCAAACAGCGCCCTAACGACACCGTCCGAGGCCAGGCCGGATAACGGACGGTAAACGAAGATTTTTTTCTAATAACGAGCCGGCTTCCGCGGAACAAAACTTTTCTATTACTTTCAAAGGCATACTCTATCGTGTCGTAACGTTGTGTATGCATATATATATGCATACACAACGTTACAATAAAATAGAGTATGTCTTTGAAAGTAATAGAAAAGTTGTTCTGCGTAATCCGCATGTGTGTTTGCGTGCGTGCGTGCGTGTGTGTGTGTGTGTGTAACCGGGAAAGTTGTTTAAGCTTTGCTTGAGACTTACAAGTTCGTTCCGGGTGTAAAGACCTTTGCAAGGGAATCGATGTCGATGAACTCCCGTAAAATTACGTCGCCTTTAAATATTATGACGTTCATTATCATTTGTTTCATTTCACCAAACTCGGAAAATGGGAAAAGTGTTAAGATTACTTGCGTATTAGTTTGACTATTTGTCATAGCCTAGATCTTTACTTTTTGTGATAAAAGTCATCAACAAGTCTACAACGTGGAAAGTTAAAAGTAACGATAGTTATTAATAATAACGGAGGTCTAAAATAAATCATTTGAGATCAAAAAGTAAATTAATAATTGGTACCTAAACTGCTTGTCTAATTAATCAATGAGATTTTCAATTTTAAATTCCTTCATTTTCAATTTATTATATAACATAAGGTCAAACACATTATATTTACAATATCAAATAGATTTTTGTATTGATTGTCTAAAATAAGAGAAGGAAAAGTGCACAATTAATACAATTTTATTTGATAGATGTCTAATATAAAATCATAATATTAACTAACATATGATAATAAATAACTTATGACTGTTTTTCCAAAATTGAAGGCGAACTCCAAAAATAAGGTAAAATAATTTTACAAAATATTAACAGAAACAAGTAATAAAAATTACATTCTCTGTAAATGTGGTATTCGAGAGTAGGCTGACAATGAATCTCTTTTGACCTTGCATGAAGCAAAAATGATACTAGGCGTTATGTCGTCGTATTTCTAGGTGTATTCCTTTTGATGTGAATACGTCTAATGCACCTCAACATTGTACAATATTTTTTTATTACAATATTTCATAATTTTTGTATGATGGACCTGCGCTTAATAAAACTCAGTTTGAAATAAATTCAGTTTAAAACATTAATTTATAATAACCTTCCAATTACCCGAATATTCTCTTATATATACTTACATGTATCTACGTAAAAATTACAGCCGTATCAAGGATACAGCTAACCAGAGTTTTTGAAAAATTTGTTTCTTTTTTCGTATTCATTGTCATGCTTGATTTTTTATTAACATCTACGTAGGGCGCATTGAAAATTTCTGCAATAAATGAGAAAAAAATACTATGAATAGTCCAAAATGAAATTATTGTTTCTCAAAATATTTTCCGTTAGCATAAATACACTTTTTCATGGGAATAAACCAATTTTAAAAACATTTATGCCACTCCTCCCTGGTGACCTCGGAAACATATATTTTCATGTTCTTCGACAGCCTCTTTTGGTGATAAAAATCGGTGACCGCGTAATTGATTCTTAATTTTTGCGAAAAAATGAAAGCCACAGGGTGCCAGATCGGAACTGTGTGCAGGATTGCTTATAAATTCTACATTTTTCTCCTTCAAAATTGATTTGTCTCTTTGGCGTATGAGAACTAACAAGCATTGCGTCGAGTTGTAAGAAGATACGACGTTTACAGTTATTTTTACGGAGTTCGTCAATAACTTTCGGCAAACAAATAGTCATGTACCGATCACTGTTCACTGCACGACAATTTTTCACGTACCCAGTTTTATTAAAAATGAATAAAAGTCTAAAAAGAAATTACGCGCTTTTGTAGATAACCGAACCAAAAGGTAGAAAACAATTTTCAATAAATTTAAGTTAAGAATAGACTGATCAACATTGTTATGAATCTTTTATTGACAGACATTGATAAAAGCAGAGGCATTTTGAATATCTGTATATGTATGTATATAAAAGATTTCTACTTATATAGTGACTCATCACGATATCTCAGGAACCATAAGATCTAGAGACTTGAAATTTGGTAGAAATATTCTTTGCGGCGAATAGAGATCAGATAAGAACGGATTTTACGAAATTCCACCCGCAAGGGGGGTTGCGGGAGCGTTAATTTAAAAAAATTACATTTTTAAACAATAGCTCTTATAAAACTTGGCCAGAATATTCTTTTTGGCATGTATGAATTTCCTAAGAACGAATTTTCTCGAATGAATGAATCCACCCCTAGAGGGCTGTGCGGGGGCGTTGAAAATTTAAAAAATTTAAAACTTCCAATCTATAGCTTCTAGAACTGTAACACTTAGCCAGAATATTTGTTTGGCATGTTTGAATTTACTAAGAACGAATTCTATAATATTCCACCCCAGAGGGCTGTGCGGGGGCGTTAAAAATTTAAAAAAAATATATCTATGGTGTTAAATTATGTTTATGATATAGGCCTCCTGGAGATCAAGCCATGTAAAAAAATTGGGACGCATCGTAAGACACAATAAATACCTCTTAGGTGATGTGAAAAGCTGTATCACTATTTTTTAAATAATTAATAGTCATAAGACCCTAAACTATTATCTAATTGTGCAAATTTCGTAAAATCCGTTTATAGTGAATAATAATGCAGCTTTTTTCATCTAAAGAAAGCTATTAAGGAAACCTTCAAATGAAAATGAGTTTTTTTAAAATTATCAAAATATTTACGAATCACTTAATTCAAAAATTTAACTTAATTTGTCACTGCATTTTACGCCACGCGAAGCGGGCGGGAAACAGCTAGTATCTTAATATAGAGCAATGAATTAAAAGCAAGATTGGGATTGAATCAGAAACACACATTAAATCGGTGGAATTAAAAAATAAAAAAAAATGTTTCTCCATGTACACCAAACCGTCGGTGAATTTAGATCGTAAAAAAAAATATTCTCATTGATGAATTCTAATTTACGCCCAGAGAAACAAGTGGGTGACGACCGGTTCATAATATTTACACCCACATAATTATATTTGTTTACGTCCAATAATAAAACATACGTACCTGTAAATTATTACGAACACAATTATATAGACGCTGTGTCCTTATTTATCTCGGCAGTCGGGGATTTGCGAGTGGAGCTAGGCGAGTTTTTTGTTTAATAATCAATTTCATTTTTTATAAATATTGTTGAAATTGCGTGTGCATATTTTAATTTTGCCATAATTTCACCCTAGTCATTTGCTGTTAACACGTCTATAAAAATATAATTTCAAAATTAATGCAAAATTTCTGGTATGCATTCTTAAAATTTATTTACCTTAAGTCAGTGAAGGCGAATCATTTTGATTTGCGGAATATTTTTCGAAAAAAAAAAACGACTTAAATACAGACAAATATCGAAATTTGGCTGTTAAGGATTGTTTTGATTTATTTTGGCCTTCGATGCATGGAAAGGCAACACGTTTTCAAAAAACGTTTTCTCACTTACGCTTTTAATGTATATGCTTAATATAAGTAGAAATATAAAAACACGACTATTATAATAACACGAAGTTCTAATACAAATCATATTTAAGTTTACCGGAAACATTACCTTAAATATGCGAGATCATGACAAAGGGCCGTGTAATGAATATTTACGTAACACATTATAATATTTTGTTTGTATGTAGCCCTTTCGTAGCTAAAGTGACGCGTGTGGTTATGCACATGACTGTGAAATATTTACGAGTACGAAGAGATAGTTGGTCGACTTGTTCGAATTACGACCAAAACCGGGAGCATCTCTATACTATATACATATATATATATATTCTAAATTGACACTTGTCAGTTTTGCTTGCTCAGTTTCTTTGGAGTTTACTTCCTTCAACACTTGTCAGTGTTTAAAAACTTGTTCAGTTTTTCTGGATTTTACTCCCTAAGAATAAAATTTTCATATGCAGCCCGCATTACGGAATCAGATGGAGTGCGAAATCGAGTGTTCATAAAAAGTAAAGTCCTTCCGTAATATTATGCCTCCGGTGCAAATATGAAATATATCGGAGATATTCTTAAAGAGTTAAACTCCAGTCGGGCGTCGGAACGACACGCACAATTTTTTTTTTTATAAGCCTGTAGCCGTTTTCCCTTTTTTATCATCGGTACGATTTTAATTAAATATAGCTATTTAGGCCCCGTCTCGTGCAAATAAACGGACGTTTGCTTTCGCCTTTTATTTGCACCTAAAGCCTACGGTCGTAATGAAGGAGTATTCAACGTAAAGGACTGGGTGTAACCATCCGCAGACACCGCTCGGAAAGAAAATATTTTTTTGGCTTTATATGTTTTAATATAGACCTAGGAATAACGGACGTCGTCACAGAAACATGTATTAATATTACAATTTCCTGTAGTTAAAATAAAAATAAATTTACATAAATTAGGAAAATTATTTTAAACAAAGCGCCCTAGACATGTCCTCGTGCACATATAGCTACGTGCTACTACTTCTTTTTTTTTTCTTTTTGATTCCTTCTCTACTCATTCCATTTATAACACAGAACCTACGAAATATAGTTAATGAGGACTTGCTTGTTATTATAATAAATGAAATTGATAGAATAATGAAGGTGTGTCACGAGAAGCGCGTTTGGTCATTCCTAATGGCGTCCCGATCTCAACACTTATGTATGAAAATAGAACCAATGCGGCGGGTCCGCATATGAGATTTTCAAGGATCTCCCTGGAAAATCCTACGCTAACCAAATTGGTGATTTATTAAACAAGAGTCAGATTTTAAGCACCCGAAATCAAGAAACTTGCATGAAAAGTTTGATGAGTGTCAGCGAAGCAAGAATAATATGCAAAGGTCACATACCATATCGAAATCTATAATCTTTGCCTGCGCTTTTGGGAAATAGGAATCAGTTTATATTATTATATCGTACTAAAAATGTATAGATTTTTTACTTAAAGTATCGTAAGCATTCGTATTATAATTCCTTTTCTACTTATTCCCTTTATGTTACAGAATCTACTAAAGAAATTATAATGTATCACAAATATAAGTACTACCTTCCTACCTCCCTACCTACCAGAATATACGTACTATATTCTATAATTATATTTGACATTAAGAAAAATCACATCGAGATCATTTTTCCAAATTGGAACTATGTGCGTTAAAAAAATAAATTACATCAAAGGATAGCCCTAACTATGCTAAATCTAAAGACCTTACAACTGTCCCTTGCCCCACAAAAATTTCCCCAGTTTTTGGCCCAAAGGCCCCCCACCCTGGACCAAAAACTGTAACGTTCTGTTTTGCCCCATTGCGGGGGAAAATGGCAACGTCAGTTTTGGGTATATCCAGTCTTGTCAGTCATGTCTTTAGTATACCCAGGTGTTCAATATTTTTTCCATTTTTGTATTTCTGTGCATTTCACAGAATTTGATGAAATTTGATATGGTAATAGATTACACTTGGAAGTAACATATGTAATTGTTTTTATCCCGTTTTAATGATATTTTGGTATTTTAAACAGAACCGGAATCTAAATCGAGTATAGAACCGGAATCCAAAGCAGGAATCGAAAGCAGAAACAAGATTCGAATCATGACTGACAGCGTGATCTGTCGATACAAAAGACATAGGAATTCATTCTATGTACACGCGTGTGGAGCTGCGTGTGAAAGGCAGTATGCAACAAATTTTCTTCGGTAATAGTATTCTGGGTGCCACCCCGACAACTAATATTGAGAAAGAAGAATATACAAACTACGAAAACATCACAGCTTTATATCAAATCGAACGACAAGTTCGACAAAACCTTTCTTTGACAATTACTATTTTATCCGTTGTTATGATCTGTAATAAAAGTCAATATCAAACAGGAGTCTTAATCTTTTTTGGAGATGAATTCCATTTTTTGATTTAATTCCTACATGATTTTATCAATAAAAAAAAGTACTCACACACTTTTGAATTAAATAAATGAGTTTAGATGTGACCTCTAGACGGACTACAACACAATCTTGTGCACTCTTAAATGATATTGAAAATGTTACAAAAGAAATGCATTTAAATTGCTTTCCTATCACAATATATATGTATATGTATAATGTATATATATATATATATATATATATATATATATATATATATATATGTGTGTGTGTGTGTGTGTGTGTATATAAATCAAATAGATGAAAAACATCGTGTTAATTTTAATCAAATCGAATCGTAAAACTTTCGAAATAACTCGCGACGTATCATGCAGAGGGTGTCATCGAATTGTCGATTTGCATGGGAAATTCAAATTATCTAGTAAGCGCCTATATTAATTTTAAGATGTTATATTTACTGACGTAAAAACGAACTTAATATTGTTAACAATAACCTATCCTTTGGCAATACATACACAGCCCTAATAACGGGTGATGGTTAGGGGTGGAAAAGAAATTAGGACAAACGCCATTGACCGCGTTATTTGAAACGCAAAACTAATTTATTTTTCGCATTAAATTTAGTTACATTACAGACGGGTTTAGCGATGACTGGCGGAATGTAACGACGTTATTTTCATGGAGATTTTTCTTGTCATCAACCGTCAAAGTGATATAGATGGATGGCCTAGAAGTCCCTTTCGTTAAGAATTGGAACATACAATTTAGGTCTTAAGGTTGGTAGGCTTTGGATTGGAGTTTCTTATGAGATTCTTTAGTTAGGGCTTTTAAAAGGTTTTTGTTATATTCACAATTGTAAAGTCGTGATCTGTATTTCGTTGCATTCTTATATTGATTTTTAAAAGTCGGAAATTGTACTTGCTATTTATTATTACTTTTGACATCCATCCAAAAGATTCTAATGAAAGCTAGTATGACTGTTCGAAATTAGCTTCCACACCTTTTCTATACATATAATAAAATCGTAAAGGAGACATGTCCATATATTAAATATTTTTCAAAAAAACAATTTATTCACATTCTCTTTATGTTATCCAGGTAAAAAAATATTTTTTAGAATTCTTGTCTCTCTGTTTACCAGTGTGTTTGTGCGTGCTAATCTCAAAGACGACTTAAACGATTTGAATGCGATTTTCGCTGATGTATTGTGGCAATCTTTCCGTAATATTTAATATTTATTTCATTTCAATCGCTTCACAAAAAAATTAAGTTAATTTTCTTTTTATGTAATATATGTCGATAAAATTAGAACAAACATATGAATTTTTTCTGTTCAATTCCCATTGTCGTATTTACCGATATATAAGTGACATTTAATGAAAAGTGTACATATGCCTATTTTGAACGACTTTCTAATTATAGCTCAGAATTCGGTCAAGAAAATAAAAACAATTACATTGTCGCCGACTTGAACTGTAATTTTCTACAATATTCAATATTCATACAACATACAATTAAAGCGTGAAAAAAAACAACATTAATTGAATTAAATCGAAAAGTTTACTTGGATACTTATTATAAAACTCAACGCCTCTCTCTCCGTCTCTTCGTTTATGTCCTTTATGCATGAGAGCCACTTAACCGATTTACAAAGTTTTTTTTTAAAACAATAGCTATGTTAATTGGCTAAATTTTAGGATATATTTTGTCACATTAAATAATGTACGAAATAAGCAGTGATGATAATGGTGAATCAAATCGGAAAAATACTCTTTTAGGGCGCTTAAATGCTTTATGCTGAGGAAACCATAAGTGATATATCAAATTAATATACGACATAATTGCAGATTGTAAAAAAACTACAAAAAAATCCGGAATGGCGTATATATCTATCTTCTAAGAATGATTTTCAAGTATTATGGTCTTTGAAATAACACCTAGCTGTCGAGAATTGACTTGCAGCCATTAAAAAAGCGAGGAATATTGTACACAAAAAGGCCTTAACATAAATAATATATATATATCAAATTAGGAAAGAAAAACGGGACAAAAACGGAATACCATCTAAAAGTATGTTTAAATTAAAAGTACTTTTCTTATTATTGTTTATCTCGTAATTAGCATATCCAAGTAATATTCTACTTTTTCGTAAAAAAAAAAATAGACATCAAATCTATACTCCACGCGAGCGGAGCCGCGGGCACAGCTAGTATATCACATCATAAGATACATTTTGTTAAACATAATTTGCCATTCTAGTGCCAAACGGTCCTCGGAGCGCTAAAAACCTCGTGTTACTCGAAGGTTAGCGCTGCCAACACATATTTATGAGTAGTCTATCCTATTCGACGAGTTCGAACTCGGTGGGATTGTGCACCGCGAGAATTGAATAACCATATTTCATCTCCATCGTCAAAACAGCTCAATGGTACCATAATATTATATTGCCGTCTAGTTTATACATATACGAAATATTAGCCCGATGTAATTAATAGTCCAAAATTCGATTATAAACTTTTATTTCTCTTCTATTTATTGATATTTATTGATAAATTAATTACATAGAATAGTATATTTCTTTTTCGGTACTCCGGATCTTCAATCATACAGGCGACAGCGATACGATTTATATTTATTATTTACTATTCAGCTATATCAAAAGTTTTAGAACTGGCCTCTTAGAAACTGTAAAATAAAAAACATATTTGACTTTAAAAATTGAACTCTTTTCCAACCTTATTGTGTACATTGCATTCATCTGTCATTTGTTTTTTACAAATTGCGGCAAAAAGAAAACTGTTTGTCTGAAACCAACATGAACTTAACGCGAGAAAATTTTTGTGGAATGATTTTCTATGGCTTTTGTTACCATTTAAGCCAAAAAAAGAAAAGTATAACAATCTACGGTCGTCCTTTCATGATGGAGCTCCATCCCTCGCCACTGTTTATAACTGATTTAACAAGTTCAAACGTGGTCGTAGTAAACTAACAGACGATCCTTGTGAGAGACATCCTTCCACGGCGATGATCCAAGAGAGCATCAGCGCTGTGCGGCTCATGATAGAGACTGATAAAAGAGTGACCTTCCAGCAGATTCAGACATACTTAAGCATCGGTATAAGTCAAGTGCACAAAATCCTTTAAGAACAATTAAGCACTCAGGTAGCTTTATACTTTGGAAAAGGATTATGGTTGGATGGTACGTAAGAAATTATTCCAGGATTTTAAGCGTGTGTATGCAATCGCAAAATCAATGTTTATCTGTAATAAAATAAAAAAGAGCACAAACATGGTAAAAACTACTTGGAATATAATAAATAGTGAAACTGGAAAACGGACATCCCGATATTTAGAACTATAATTAAAATTTATTACAAAATTTTAAACAAAGACATAAAAGTTGCCTTTGCTTTTGTAAAGCTCTTTCCGAATATTCCAGTTTCAACTACATAATCTCTGAAGTCATCGCTAACTCTCGCCGAATCTTTGTTGAAACGTAACGTCGATGTTTCTTGCTTTTCATTTGCATTTACCCACGTCCATTGTAATGACATTCTTAAAGCGTTCAAATGTATAATAATAAAAAAAAAAAACGCCAATCTTTATGGCTTTTTCGTAAAAATGATTAATTCAATGATAGATTGCATTGCTCTGTTTAGTAGCTATTTTTAATGCTTGCGTTGATTGTGGTATGTTTCCGGATGTAATGAAGCAAAGTCAAATAATTCCATTATTTAAATCCGGTAGTATGTATGACCCTACAAACTGTAAACCGATATCAATATTACCAACGCTCAGTAAGATTTTTGAAAAGTTTATTTTAAATCAACTATTGCAGTATTTTTATAACAACAATTTGGATTCACAAAGGGTCGCTCAACAACCAAAGCCGGGTGTCGAGCTTATCCAGCAGATTTTTTGATGCCTGGGAGAATTCACGGGATGCGATTGGTGTCTTCTGTAATTTATGCAAGGCATTTGACTGTGTTCATCATGACACATTGAGCTGGAAAATACATCATTATGGCGTCACAGGTCGATTTGTTGGACATTTAGAGTCTTATCTAAGTGATAGAATTCAAAGGGTTGACATTAATGATGAGAGGTCATCCGGATCTGCAGTAAATATGGGCGTGCCACAGGGTTTAGTTTTTGGATCATTTCTATTCCTATTGTAAAATCATCTACCACATCTTGTTAAAAATGGTAATAGGATTGTACTGTTTGCTGATGATACCTCCTTACTTTTTAAGATTGATAGGCATCAACCTGCTTTTGATGAAGTAAACAGTACCATCTCTGGAATCGTTTAATGGTTTAGTATTAATAATCTTCTGTTCAATGAAAGGAGAACAAAACTTGTAAAATTTTCCTTATCTAATTCTAAATTGATCGACACAAATGTAATGGTCAAAAACCAGGTACTGGATATTGTGGATACGACCCTATTAACATTAGATATAAAAACGATCTTGTTGCTCATAAGACCCGTCTAAGTAAAATTAATAAATAATTTAAGGGGCTGTGTGTGCGCTTTTCTAATAAGATCCCAGCTGAAGTTCAAAATTTGCCATTTGCTGAGTTTAAACGTTTCGTTAAAAGAAAGTTATATGTCAAACGGCTATTATATATATGGATATCTTAATGAAAAAATCCCCTGTGATTGAACTTCTAGTCTATCAGGTTATTTTATATTATTTTTAAATTTCGACTAAATTATTTACTCAATCCTTTATATTGATGAGTAAAAAGAGCAAGCCTTGAGTTTCTTGCCCATTCTTCTCTAGGTGAATCAGTATTTGGAATAGGTGGTAATGTTGAAAAGAATTTATTAATGACGTATTTTAAGTGTAATTTCATTACCTACAAAATAAAGATATTTTTGATTTGATTTAATTTGATATGAGGTAGCCTCTTTCTTCGGAATGACAAGTCATTATGCACAATTGTTTTAGAAGAGATAAAACAGTCACTGCAGACTCGTACACTTACAATTGTTTACCTCTTGTTTTGGAAAAAGTTTGGGATAAATGACCTCGCAGTAGAATTCTCCTTAATCGTGACAATGCTTTACTACATAACGCCTGACAAACAACTAACTATTTGTGAACGTTAGACATAAAAATTAAGGCTCAGCTGTCTTACACCCCCGAACTATCAACATTATACTTATATTTATTTTCTAAAATAAGAGAAAAACTTCGAGGAAAGTGGTTACAGATGCCCAGGAGATGAGACGTCAGTTTTATATGAAGAGGCGGTCGAAGCGACCCCTAAGTGTAAGTAGACAGAGTTTCTTTCAGAGTTTCCATCGAATGCAGCGATGTATTGATCTCGACGAACACTATTTTCAAAAACGATAATAATTATAATTACTTGCTAGTTTCATCAATTTTTTGATTTTAGAAGAGTCAATTTTTACTTTCAGATTGTCCCATGTACATCAGACTCCTTTCCTTTTAATTATTAATTTTTCTTTTTTATTTTTATTATTAATTTCTTAGGGTCCACGTTACTCTTTCTAGACATATATTGTCTATTTTTCTCTACTTTTGTTTTACGAATTAAATAATATTTCACTGTTTGACATTCACAAATAGAACTAACACTCGCGCATCCCAGCACGGAGACCGCGTGCCCAGCGTGCTTTACATCATCCCCCCTTCTAGAAAAAAAACCTTGTAAAACTAATTTTTTTTTTGTTTATGGACCCCATGGTAATTGACATAGTATAATATTTTATGCCCTATCTATAAGTGGAACATCGTACAATGCAAGTAAAATGTTACGATCGCATAACATCTATTGACATGACTTTCAATTTATTATTTCACTTACAAATGATTACATGTTCATCATTTACGTCTAAGCCCTTGCAGCCAAGCTTCCAGAATGTACTCACCTGTTAAAACAACTTCAAAAGACAGACGACCTCTCAAAAAGACTAGACATCCTGCTAATAATTGAAAATTTTAATTTCAAGTAAATAAACAATGTTCAAAACAGTAGATTTCTCGTAGGCATGGGAGGCTGCGAGAAGATGTCGGCCGCCTCTTAGCCACAATCGCTCTGCCAGCATCGTTCGGGCGTCGCTCTGCTATCGTGTCTTTTCAGCATCTGAAACTATATGCCTTATGTGAGAGAAACCAAATCTGATCATACCATCGGCTGTCATTCAACTTCATCCGCTGTCAAAAAGCGAATCGCACAGGTGAACCATCTTTAATAACATAGTTGCATCCCTTCACAAGCCGAATCATCTTTTTATACTTAACCTTTCTCATATAACCTTTCATAATTTTAAAAAATCACGGTGAGCTTTTCGTTGCCTTCCAGTTTTTCTACCGTGATATCAGATGCCGAGCGCGGCGTCAGCCGTTCGAACGTCCATCAGTCGTCGTATGTAACATGTAACACAACAACAAGACACATATTAATTTACAGATCAGTCAGGTTCGTGCTGACATGAACATTATACAATTTTTTATCAAATAGGATTGTAGAACCAATAATTATTAAAACCCATGCCTATTCTAGCATATCATTATGTATTAATTTCGAATTCATGTTTGCAATAAAATGTTCGTCGTTAGTGTCATTACAAAATAAATATAACTATTGTTATGGCTACCTACTTTGAATCCTTCTTTGTACTATTTTAACTTTTAGCTTTTAACTTTTATTTACGCTTTGTGTATACTGTTTCTGTCTACATGGACTATATCTCACATTCGCTTATTGAGTGGTACGATTTTAAATGTGGAGCTAGATAATTTTTCTGCATTTTGTATGGCTCTTTATAACATCACATTAGTTTAACGGTTTTATCTACAATCCTTCTAAGCACGTATACCATTACCAAGTCTCCTACGCAAAACTTTGAACATTTCGTAAGAAATGTTCAGAGTTCAAAGTAAGGGTAACCTTATCATACCTAATTTTCTGTTTTACCTGCTTATTCCCTAATGTTTCTAACAACCTTATTAATAATTTTATTTACAAATTCTTGTTCCTGAACCACATTATCGTAAGATCGATTTATATTTCCTAACGGAGCATTATCCAAAGAAAAGTTTCGCTCTCAGCCGCACATTAACAAATATGAGATCACCTCTGTCGTGCTCTGTATAGTTATATTATATGAAAATGCTAATAAAGCTAAAACCATGCACTAATCTCTGTGGTTACTGCTAATATACATCAATAAAGTTACCAAGGCGTTCGATGAAACCTTTCTATCAAACCACTTGTTTGCAGACAAAACGCAATAGCAAATCGCGATATTGCCCCAAATACTTTGATCTTACAACTTTTGAGTTAAAAACCGTCTCTCGGTCGGATTTTATTTCCTGTACTGAAATATAGCCTGATTGCTCACTTTCTTTCTTTCCAAGCCAGCACAACACCATATTACGTCTTTCTCTACTTCTTTCTCTGCATTCTTCACGAAAAATCTTTTTGTTAATTTTTCCAACGTTTTGGTTAACCCATAATGCCTTCCTTTTCAAGGTTCATCATTTCAAAACCTCTTCTAACGTGCTCCTAGATAAGACGACTACCTCTTTCTTTCGTCTTAACCAATTTATTATTTTATATAAAATTTAATTTCTTTAAAAAATATCCCGATATATACCTCCATTCCCACCTAATACTTTTACAGCCAACCTACAAAATTAATCACCCCACTGCTTTTCTACTAAGTTCTCTGCTGAAATTTTGTGCACCGTTAATTTGATCTTCTCCTCGAAGTAAAGTCATTTTTCATTACTTTCTTTAAGCGAGTTTCTAGAAACAAAATCGACTATTACATTTAGACGTCCCGATGTATATACAATAATAAAATCATGTTCTTATGAACAAATCGTCCACCTAGCTAATTTATCGTTAACATTTTTATACTCTTTTAACTAATATAACGCCTTAAGGTCTGTTACTACTTTAAATGTCATTTCCGAAATATATTATCTAAGATATTACAATGTCCATAAATCTCCTCGGGTTCTGTTGTGGAACGTTTCTTCCCTAAGTCGCTGAACTTTCGCGAAACGTAAACTAGAAGACGCGTCTCCTTCGTCTTTTTCTCCTTTTGCATCAATGATGCACCTAATGCTTTCCCACTAGGATCTACAAATAATTGTGTTACTAACACATCGTCGTTATTCTCACATGCAAAACATTTCGTAAAAACTCCTTGTAGCTTTTTCGCTGACAAACAGACGAATAAAGATTCGTCTGTCTGTTAGCGATAGAAACTGTAAATAAAGATTTACATTCAAATCACTAGTTGTCTAGCACACAAATCAAGGCTCGATTACATACCAACAAGTACTCTTAATTCTTATTCATCCACTCTTCGAAGCATGTCATCACGGCTGACGGTAACTTCTATTCTGTGTGTCTGACACGCGGAGTGTCAGACACAAACAGTGCACACAATCCTTTCTTACTAAAAATAAATTTATTCTTATTATCTATACATATAAGCGAAATACTTATTACGAGATCTCCTAAACTGTAAGTCCGACTGACCTGAAATTTGGCATAATCACTCTTTGTGGGACGTAAATACTCACTGAGAATAGATTTTATATAAATATTATCGAAAAAAATAATCATAATTTTTGTCTACCCGGGCAGAGCCACAATAAAAAATTAATACTCTAATATATCCGCATTTTGACTCACAGAAACCGTACCAAAAAAAAGAGATGTAAATGTAAATCTTTAACATTTCAACACGTGTGCTTAAGCTTGGTTTTGTACACACAATTCTATTGACGCAAACCTAATAAATTTCAATATTTCTCCATATACTCCTTTTAACACCACATGGGAGTTTGAAAGTTCATAAATCTTATTAGTATCTATAATGTTTGTTTTGATGCAGCTCACATTAGCCCCAAAATCTAATAAAGCGTGCACATTACCTTCATTCAGAGTAACCTTTACGTACGTGCTACCCCCTACTTGATTAGCCGATAGAGTCATCGGATAACGACTACGCACCTTGAAATTGGTTTACTGCTGCTGCCCCCCCTAGAATTTCCCTGATGGTTTGTCGA
Organism: Eumeta japonica; assembly: GCA_005406025.1. Classification (NCBI taxonomy): domain Eukaryota; kingdom Metazoa; phylum Arthropoda; class Insecta; order Lepidoptera; family Psychidae; genus Eumeta; species Eumeta japonica. Next base: position 152,131 of record BGZK01001190.1, read on the forward strand.
AGATGGCGCTGAGGCTCTCCAGTCTCGTTTGCGCCAATCTTGATTCGGTGGTGCCGCCTTTCGTCTCGGGTCTCCGTGGTTGCGCAACCAGTAGAGCCGAGCTTCTGTCACTGCCGTCTTCAATAACCTCACCGCGGTCATATCTTTGCTCGCCGAGCATTCTTTGGGAGCTTCCTTGGCTCCACACTCCAAAGTCAAATCGTAGTTAGCCTTTCGATTTTCCGAATAGGCCTATTTGTTATTCGTGATTACGTTTCAAGTTCGCGAGCGAATTATAAATTTGCGCCACTTTTCGCTTTTGCAGCTAACCTCTTCAATCTATAAAAATATTTTGATAGGTCTGCCTCTTCCAGCCTGCTGTTGTATAAAGGCTGTACATTATTTGTTTCGCACTTAAACTCTTCTCTGAACTCTCTTTATAATGTCTTTATACGTCACTTCACAGCTATTACTTGCTTTTAAGAAAAATTTGGCCGGGCTCACCGCATACAGACTTAAGTCCGTTTTTTGTTATCGGTTGCTTCAATTTTTTAACAAGGCTAGCGTCTCTTAGCTGATACAAAATTCTTCGAAATTCTCGTTGGGTGAGCCTTGAAAAATATCTGCCATTTTATTATAATATTATTATATTTTCGTCTGTAATATCGCTTATGTGCTTTCTTGCGCGTCCACCAGTGTAAGCGGTTCGTCTGTGGGCTCTAGTGACAATACCTTTTCGATAATCGGGATTCAGCGATATAAGTTACGTTTATTTGTTTACTTCTCAGCTATATCCAATTAATGCATATGCTTTTAGAATGATACTATTTGTATCAAATTCTCTTCTTTTTCATTACTCTCAAGGTCCACGCCACTTTTCGTGGACACACCTGATTTTTTTCTATTTACTTTTGTTTCGCGAATCAAATAACATTTTACTATTTGAAATTTTTCATTATATTAATATTAATGACGTCAACCTTAACAGGATCATACACATATAATATATGTAAAACTTAATTTTCCATACATAATATTAATATAATATTTCCGGAGTATGTAAATAAAAATAAAGAATCAAATATGGAAAAAGGCATTTTTTTTATGTACATAATATAAAAATATCTTTAAACCACATAGATACCGAAATAGTCTTGGAAAGAAAGAAAAATTCTGTCTAAATAAAATACGTTAGTGTTTTCAATTACTCTCTACATTATTAAGTTAGTATATTTTTTCTAATTCTGTGCATTTGTACGTGAAAATAAGTTATTTATGAGTTTCAAAATCGACTAACCCTCCAAATTCGGAGAGTCATTGGTTAGATGACACTCAAACATTGCAAATAAGAAAATATGAATTTTATTTATGTTATTCTAAGCATTTGTTAAGTAGATACGAATTAAGTAAGATATTTGAAGAAATATGGAACTTTAAATAAAAATATGAAATTCGAAAATTTTTAATTTAAAGGACTGTGTTCCAGCAATCTTTTCTAGTCCTTTGAATTCAACTATAATTTATAGCCTTTTAAGTTTTACACGTTTGCTATACCTATAGCTATTTCCTGCTTTACGTAGTGAAAAATTTTAAATACTAACCATTTTTATACAAACTATTTTCGGGGGATCCGGACTCATCTAGCAAATCTTAACTGAACTCGTTGTACAAATTTTTTGTGGAAATCGAATTACAAACCTTCGGAGACAAAAAATACATTTATGTGCCTGAGCACTCATATTCCTCGACAGTCCTTATTATAAATAAATAATTAAATTCGAATATTTTTTCTACTCGCGCCGTTATGCATGAAAACGTGTGTTGTAAAAGCAAGCTGTTTGTACAATAACATGATGATTGATATCTCGATTTTATTCTCATGTGACATTAGCAAATGTGTTATTGAACAAATAGTTTTAAGAAACTTCATCTCTATTTGTACAGTAATTTATTTTAGAATTTTATGAAAAATTAAAAATTATATGCAACTCCTCTTTTTAATAAATCCACTTATCATACTTATGACACACTTTTATGTAACTTTCACAGATTCCTGCACTGCACGTTTTGTGTTACTTTCTGATTGTACAACAACCAGAAAGTCACACAAAATGTGGACTGGGAAGGTTGCACAAATTCTTAAATTAATGATGTCAATAAATAATATAGACAGAAAAAATTAACAAATGTCAATAAATAAACGTAAGTGAAACACAATTTTTACATAGTCAAAATTGTTGAAAAAACTGTAAGAGGGACAAATATTAAAACATTTTTTTTTAATATTTATTCATATCTCGTATAGTCGTCTATTGTGCATAAAGGTACTAATAGCTTACTCAGCTTAATAATTGATCGGTAACTGTAAGGTCGGGTACCAATTGTTTTTGGAGAACTAAAAAATGTGTCCACACAAAATATTTTCCATAAAGTAGAACGCATTATATTTATTTATAAATAAATAATAACCTAAAGCTAAAACACGACATTAGCTTCTCATATTTAAGTGAATATCGTTCTCCTGTCTATGCCTTAACAACTACAGCAAGTCATTTTCATAAGATGATGAATTATGAAAGACATACTGATCTCATAAATATCCTATGTATTGTACGTCTTTTGTCCCCACTAATATACCGTATTGACAAAATTCATAGATTTAAATCGTTAGATGGGCTTGTCATAGAAAAAAAATGGCCAAATAAATAATAATATTAAACACAATTAATTATTCGAAATCGATAACGATAATTTGTATTCAATACCTATATGATTTACATCATTAATTTTCTAACGAGTAATTCAAACTGCACGAGACACTATCGAGTCTCGTGCAGTTTGGATTATAAGAAAATATAGCAGAGTCTTTGTACTGAGGGTCTACCTATACAAAGGCTCAAATCTTTGGTAAACATTGTGTGACAATCTTAAGCGGTTTAATAACTTGAATTAGTATTTGAAGCATTTTTCTTAATTTTAAAAGCTTTCTCAATGCTGCTATATATGTTACATTTCTTAATTAAATGTCATAACTTAGGAAATAATATGACATACAAGGGCAAGGCGCCATCTCGTGCGTGTGCCAGGCAAAACGCATTTTTCGCATTTCATCGAGCGTGTCTACTACGCATCCTATTTCCCGAAGCTGAGATCAAAAGGGCATATTAATTTCGTCATGACTGCCAGCGACTCGATTGCCGGGTCGTGACTTAAAATTATGCGAATTGATTTTGCAGTCTATACCCGCGCCAGTGTACAAAGTTCGATGATACTTCAATCGTGCGAAGAGAACTTTGTTTGTACCTGATGTAAAATGAAACATTGATGTATTGATTGTTGGAGACTACTAAAGCTATTTGAAATAATAAAATTATGTAAAACATCTTACACGAATTTGTTACTTTTTGTTGTACATTAAATTTTGTAGTTTGTTCTTTAAATTTAATTTGTTTTTTCATAAACTACCGTAATTCTGGCTGAATGTAGGTTTGTTCTAAAATACCTACTGAAAATTTTATTTGTAATAGTTTTATTCTACGGAAAATAATTTTTCTCAGCAAATGCAATAATTTCATCACTTTTGAAAAAATGATTCACATAAAGTATAATTGACTGGTTTGCAAGTAGCATAATTATTATGTATCGAATACCCGATAACATAACTATTATGTATCGTAAACATGACTTAATATAACTTTTAAGACAGTTTATATAAGTATTTCCTGTATTTTATTAAAATTAAATTATTGTTTTTTCGCGAGCGTCTGGATTTGTATTTGCAGCACTCGCCACATTTAGTAACTCTTCACAAAAAGAGCATATTGTTGATTTCCAAATACCAACACTTATATTAATTTTGCTCTTATATTCATTCTGACTAATTTTTTTTATATGATTTACAATAGGCAATCGAGCATGCAGGCCATCAGAAATCAGATAGTCATCGACACCCACGGACACCAGCAACCCCGGAGGAGGCACTTGTAGTGCCTCCTCCGGGGTTGTGGGTTTGTAGGTACCACGCATAATCAATGTCTCCTCCCCTCTTTGCATCGTACACAAAAACGAAGAACACTACATTGTACTGCGAGTCCCCGTCCCTGTCTTATTGATTACCGCGTGATTGATTAGAATAATTTGTTAGGTGGTGGCAGATTTAGTTTTTCTTAGGAGCAGGATGGATGCTTGTTCTCCTCTGAAGACACGAAATAAGAAATTTTCAGACATTAACACTGCTTGTTGAAGATTCAAATGAATATTCATGAAAGTAAATAAAAGCATTTACGTCACCTCATTTCTTTTTTACTTCACGTTATCTATATGAAATATATTGAATACAAGATACTATTAAAGTAACTATTTGGGATATCAGATATAAGTTACTTTTGGAAATGGTATCTGAAATGTTAGATATAAAATATGTATTTTTAAATACTTTTTAAAGACAAAATAGTTCTTTTTTATCGAGTTTGAATTCATCACATGAATTATGAATAGATCGCGTTGATCGAGCAAACGTGAAAAAGCATTATATTTTTAAGGTTTTGATTGAGACTTAAGTAAAACAAGTTCTTCAAACATTTCACCATTGATTTTCCATCGATGCGGTCTCATCATCGTGCCCTCAAAAGGGAAAAGCCGCTGTACATACGTAGAACTTTGCAAACAGGATACAAGATAGAATCGATTATGCATCTTTCCGCAAATATTCATCTTTTCCTTCTTTTTTAGAACAACTTAGCCCAAGAAACCATAACAAAAATATGTCATTGATAATATGTTTAAAAGTAACATAAATTAATAAATAAAAAACCCTGCTTCTTTTAAACTGCTCAACTGATAAATTTCAAAATCAAATCAACTTTCTTTACTCACGAAACAACGTCGATCAAAGTAAATCGCAACAAAATCGATTGGTTTTTTTGAGAGACATCGTTAAGTTCGCATAAAAGTGTTAAATAGAAATGAACTTCTTCTTTTTAAAAGCCTACGTGAAATGCCGCAAAGAGGATTTATATCGAAAAACAAATTCTAAAGACATCGGAGTTTAAAAATTCAAAAATAGCATATCTTTGAATTAAAACTATATTTTTCAGCTTGGAGAGCTCGAAAAGCACTAAAAATCGTCAACCGTTTTCCTACTTTTTGAGTTCGTAAAACTCGAAAACTTATAGACAACTATATTTTTTAACTCGAGGAGCTCAAAAACTCATGATAAATATAACAGAGGGAAGTTTCAAGGGTGGCTTGCAAAGTCAAACATTTCTCACATTTTTTTACGAATACAACAGTGAACCGAGACTAACTCAATTTACGAGCCAAAGCCAAAGAATCATAAACCAGTAGCTCATAGAGTTAGAAATAAGTACAATTACTACGTACCATTTTGTTTTCCTAATTGACGCCGTGATGAGAGGTCGAAAAAAGCTCTCACAAAAACCTTGAAGGGATAGATAGAAACAGCTCAATGAAGTAAGAAATCTTATGTTATTGGTCATAAAACTAACATTTTGCGTTAAACAAAAGAATTTTTAATGAACAATGCAGAGATCTCACGAGTCCAAAACTCGAACGTGCCAGTGAGCAGACACACACTTACTATTGACAAATTTATTCAATTGAATATTTTTGTTTAGGCATCCGCATTATTAGGTTCGAATGTTTAACGACGAAATTATGAAAAATAATTTATATTCAGAATAAATAGATATGAATTCGGAATAAACATCGCTCAGAAAGATAACATCTCTGAGAATACATCAAAGCAAAAATGTTACTGGCAACTTAATATACTTCAAGAAAATACATTTTTTTCACGGTCGCGATATAAATGCAAAATACCTCTGTAACAAAAAGGTTTGATTGTCGCAAGACATCTAATTTTCTAGTTGTTGAGCTTGTTTTCGTTAAAATTTTGTCCTTAAGTCCGTCTAAGTTGCGTAATGAGCTTTATATTACAATGCGAACTTGTATTCGAACGTAAACTAAATAAAACACTTTTTCGTCACTTCGACCACGGACGTGGAAAGTTGAGCGCGAGTGTTCGGTAAGCTTCACGAGTTGTTACTTCGCAAGCCGAGGACGCGACTTTGCCTTCAGTGAAGAACTTGATTTGTTTTTGTATGTTGGCAAACTTCAATTGTTATTAACTGTTACTAAGTCAAGAAATTAGCAGAAAACATTGCGACAAATATAAAACCTTGAACTTAGAAAGTTAATGGAAAAAGAGACGCGAGTTATAAATAAGTTCCTCGACAATGGAATTTCGCTCGGCGTCTTTCGAGTTTTCTGTAGAAATATGACAATTTCTCATGGGAAAAGTTGCTTATTTTCATTTCCAAAAATAAATATTTATATACAAAAAGCATATACAATACGTAATATGCGAAATTTGCTTGTTACCTGGTCTCACGTTCATAAAGTCAAATAGTATTATCTATTTAATATATATCATGTGGTGCTTCTCTATTGGTGACAAAGTCACGTTAGGCCTACGGGTATCCGTCACGACATCCAAAAATAATTCAATCACCTCAAAATTTTATGAGATTTCACTGTAAAACAACATTTATAAAAATATTTTTTAAACGCGTTTCTTCAGTGAAGGTGTCTTCACTGTAGATAATCTTGAAAAATGTTATCAAATTGCAAATTTCCATCGAAACCGTCAATAGCCGTTTCAAAAATACCAACGTATAAATTTATATGTACAACAAGAATTTCCACCTTACATTAATAAGATGCAACGAAAACAATTTAAATTAATTAGAGGACATCGAAGTTGTTATATCGTTAAAAATTCGATCGTAGGTACTACTCTCAACAATTTAGGAACAGTACCTATTAAATGTTCATAATTTAAATGTTTTCGCGTAAGTTTAAACTAGAATAATGGCTGTTGTCTAATTTGTATCCAGATTATCTCCCGAACTCTGTACTTAGAAACTTCGATAGCTTTTATCCGCGGCTTCGCGCGTCTTCAGTTCTTAGCCCTCCAATTCCATTATTCCTTAATAAAATTGTTTCAGTTTAGGACTTAAGATATATTATTATTACCTATAGTACGCTCAAAATGTTTTAGCATTTTTGTCGTGAAAGAAAAAGCGACGAATACTATCATCAATAAGGATTCCCGGGATATTACATCGTAAACATATCTGTTACTCTCGCAACAACTTAACATCTTTTCAATGACATGCCGCCTTAAATTCGATACCGCTAAAGTTTTAAGTACAGATACTTCTGAAAATTCTGCAATGGCTAACGTAAAAATGCTCAAGTATTGACAAAAGAAACCGGCCTAGTGCGAATTGAATTCGCGTGGAGAGGGTTCCTTACAATCTCCTTACGTTATCTACCATATTTTCTAAATCTAACCCTGCCTTTGTGGTAGCCGAAACAAATGTAAATGTACGTTTGTACATATAACATTGAAAGATTTACTATGTTATTTTAAGATCACATACGTCTTGTAGGTTTTCCTGCAACCTATAAGTAAAGTACTATTTTCTATATTTTTTCAAAATTTTAGGCTCAGCAATTTCGTAGATAAAAGGGAAAACGTCAATTTCCATCTATTTTATTAAATTAAGCTATGTTTAATATTGTACAGTAATAAAAAAAAACATATATTTGTTCACTCAAAACAAGCCTTTTCATTTGATTTTTCAAACGATACAGTTTGCAAAATTAATTTTAAAATTTTTCTATTTTGTTGTCTAAAAATTATCCCCGTATTCAGAATGCAATTCTTTACGTTACACATCCGTGTTTGAGTTATCGTAATTTATAAGTGTACTAATTTTTAGCTTAATAGGCCGAATGGATACGGAACAAATTGGCTGTGACAGACGAACAAACAGCAATTTATTTCGTACGTACGGACCCTTAAAAATATTGTATATACATTTCATAACAGGTATTTATTATATATGTTTGGATTCGTCTTACAGATAACAATGGAAACCTTTTGAACCGTCTTCGTTGCTTACGAACGGATTAGGGTCTTTGAAGTCTGAAAAAGGAAGATTATGTCCAGCAGTGGAAGTCTAATGGATGAAACGATCACGACTTGCATTAAGCGTCACACGCCTCGATGCAGTATGGATTTCAAAAACTTCCATTAAATGGTACTAGTATACATGTATTCAGTAGCAAAGATATTAATTAAAGACGTTAATATATCTATTTAACAGATAGATATATATTCCTCTTAAACGCTATAAGGATAAATAGTTTCTCTCACATTATCTTATTCTATATGATATTTAACCATTGACTCTATTTTATTCTATAAATTCTATTATTTATTATACTTATTGATATTAAACCTAAACTCGCGAACACCGCGATATTGCGAACCGAAAAATGATTGTTAGTGGTGTGCGTGAATTTGTCATTGTGTTATTCTTTTAAACATATGCGCACGAACTTTACAGTATTTTCGATAGTCTTTATTGACTATATTCGTGTAATTTTTAAGAGTTTATGTAATGCTATGCGTGTGTGTATTTTTACAAAATACGCATTATGTACGTACGTATGTGACAGAATTGCAGTATTAAAAATCTATTATGATCATATAATATAAAAATCAGTATACAGACCAAGAAAATAGACCTTTCAATACAGATTTGAGATAATACTTGAAATTTTGCATGAATTACATTGAATGATCTAGAAACGAACCGTAAAAGTTTTTTAAACGGTTTTATTTAGCTCACCCCGTTTGTTTTATTTATTATTTATTCTTGGGTCAAATTCAGTAATTCAAATTTCACCCTCTTCCTGTCAACCGATTAATCTGAAATTTTGTATACACTTTGGATTTTGGTGACAATACAATTAAGTTTATTCATTATCATTATAAATTCAAGATGGCCGCCGCTACAAAATGGCGGATAATTTATTTTTATTATTAATCCCATCAATATGGGTATCAAATGAAAGGGCTCAACAAGCAGAATACAATATACTATAAAAAATTGAAATCCAAGATGGCGGCCGCTACAAAATGGCGGATAACGTAGGTTTTATCAATCCCATCAATATGGGTATCAAATGAAAGGGCTCAACAAGCAGAATACAATATACTATAAAAAATTGAAATCCAAGATGGCGGCCGCTACAAAATGGCGGATAACGTAGGTTTTATCAATCCCATCAATATGGGTATCAAATGAAAGTGCTCAACCAGTAAAATACAATGTACTATATAAAATTCAAATCCAAGATGGCGGCCTCTACAAAATGGCGGATAACTTAGGTTTTATCAATCCCATCAACATGGGTATCAAATGAAAGGTCTCAACAAGTAGAATACAATTTACTATGCAAAATTGAAATCTAAGATGGCCGCCGCTACCAAATGGCTGATAACATTTTTTTATCAATCGCACCAATATGGGTATCAAATAAAAGGGCTTGTCAAGAAGAATACAGTGCACTATACAACCTCAATATTTAAGATGGGCGCAGCCACTAAATGGCGTATAATCACTACACAAAACCGCCAGTTATAAATGAAGAGAGCATCGATACCGATGCTTATGCACCGCACGAGCAAACAACAAGAAGGCGTCTTATAACTTTAACAGACAACACCAAAATGACTATTAGAAACACGCCAGCTGTAGTACGGGTACCTAACTTCGTAGCAGCTTCTGATCCAGAGTCATATTATTACAGTTTACTAATCCAGTATATTCCGTATCGCAATGAGGCCGAACTTTTAGGAGAATTTAATAGTGCCAGAGATGCGTTTCTCGCCAACGAAGAAAGTTTAAGACAAACAAACGCCTACTTGGAAATATATCGTGAACGTGACAGGCAGCTTGAAAATGCATTCGCGCAAGTACACGCATTTCAGATACTGGAACACGCAGAGCCGATGGAACTAGACCATGAAGAAGAATTTCCTTATTTGCCAATGAATGAAGACCAGTTCTTACAGGCTAAGCAGTCTATGAATGCAGGACAAAAGGAAATTTTTACATTAGTTACCCAGTCCATACAAAATCAAATGTCAGGTGCTGAAGAACGTTTAAAAATATTCTTTACAGGAGGAGCTGGTGTGGGCAAGACTTTTCTATTAAAGTTAATAAGAGACCAAATTAATAGGTACTACGCAAAGGATGCAGTTAAAGTCTGCTCACTAACAGGAGTTGCAGCTAGATTAATAAATGGAGCTACGATACACAGTACTTTAAAATTGCCTGTACAGAAAGACGGTCGCATAACAGGTATGTCACCACTGTCCGGAAACTATTTGCGAATAATGAGGCAACAATGGCATCAGACAGAATTTTTGATTGTCGACGAGATTTCCATGGTGTCTTATCAAATGTTATGCATGATGGACGCTCGATTAAGGCAAATTAAGAACTGTGAAAATGAGTTTTTTGGAGGAGTAAACGTATTACTTTTCGGTGATCTTTTACAACTGCCTCCTATAAAACGATCAGGAACACCTGTTTTCAAACAGCCAGAACATCTCCAACCAGCTACACATCTCTGGCGTTTATTCACGCTGTGTGAATTAACTGTAAATATGCGTCAGCAAGGTGACCAGACTTTTATTGATATTTTGAATGCTTTAAGAGTCGGTGAGCTAACAACCCAACATTTTAGTATTTTAATGGGAAGACTTCTTCAAGACACGAGTGATGAGTTTGCAATAGACAAAGCGTTAAGGGTATACCCCACAAATCAACAAGTTAACGACCACAACTCTGCTGTATTGAATTTGTACAGAAATAATGGTGCTCGCATTTACAAAATAAAAGCGCAGGATCAGCTAGTACACGCCACACGAAATGCAGACAATGTGGATATAGCTACTATAATACCAGCTGATATCAACAAAACTGGGGGTTTACCAGCGGAACTGAAAATATCTGTGGGGGCAAAAGTCATGCTACGCTCCAATATTGACGTTTCAAAGGGATTAGTAAATGGCGCTATAGGCTACATCAACGAAATCGTTTGGCCTCAATTTCGTCGAACTCAGATGTATGCAACAGATGTACCTTCCGTCCGAATTGATTTCGCAAGAGACGGAGTACATCTTATACACCGAAAGCCATACAGTTTCCAGCTAAGTACAATTACGGGACGGCTGAAAGAAGAATGTTGCCTTTAATACTATCATGGGCTTCTACAATACATAAAATGCAGGGCAGCACTGTGGATCACGCAGTCGTATACTTAGGTGCGAAACTGTTTGAAGAAGGTCAAGCCTACGTGGCTCTTAGTAGAGTAAGATCTTTGCAGGGACTACGTATAGAGAAGTTGGACTGCAATAAACTAACAAGAAACCTTGCAATAATGAAGCACTAAATGAATTAAACAGAATGCGAAATAAAACTAAAACTAGAAAATAAAAATAGGTAAAAAAACTTTTTAAGTTAAACGGTTTTATGTTAAACATACATTGCAATGTTTAAGATAAATGTACTAAAAACCAAAAAATAATAAAATAGATACAGTCGTGGGAATTATAAACATATGCATAGACTAGACTAAAATAAAACCGTGGGGCACGTCAATTGTCTACAAATTATCGACTTAATGTGCGATAGAAGAATCGTTTAATTCGTCGTTAGGCAGTTGGCCCGCAGACGGTGAGGAATTACTTACTATTTTCTTGCTCATGGAAATTCCAATAGTTATACACTCCATGTAAATAAAAGAGATGTTTAAACTAGTTTATCGTTGGACATTCACACTGCTGGCTGGCGAGGAATCGTTTCACTGCTCGTAGTTTGTCTTTAATCGACAAAACATATGATAAAAGTACTACTCGCTCACCACTATGAAACCCTAAAACTCGCTTACAATCGAGCTTGCTAGCTTGTTTCCACATTCTAGCCCTACTTATCACACGTCCATCGTTGTCGGTTGAACAACTGCCTAATTATAGTGTAACATTACAAAACAAACATTTTAATCAACGATTGTAGACAATTGACGTGCCCACGGTTTTATTTTAGTCTAGTCTATGCATATGTTTATAATTCCCACGACTGTATCTATTTTATTATTTTTTGGTTTTTAGTACATTTATCTTAAACATTGCAATGTATGTTTAACATAAAACCGTTTAACTTAAAAAGTTGTTTTACCTATTTTTTTTAAAAATCGCCCCCGCGGAAAAAAACTTCTTTATTATTTCTGGGGAAACGGTAAGGGCTGGAAAAAAAATTTTCAAAGAACATGTGTAGAGCACCAAATTTTATAAAAAAAAATATCTTTTTTTATCTCTGTTATGAAAATTAACCGAGATAAGGTGGCTAGAAAGTTACAACGATTCAAAATTTTCATTCATAAAAGGGCAAATGACAACACAGACCCTCTCAAATATTTCTTACATCTAGTCAGCTACTGGGACAAAGTTATTAAGGAATAAGCAGTACAGATAGTAATTTCTGTGCCCTCTAATGAGTATGATGAACTTTGCGGAGTATCCCTTTGACCTCCGACTACAATGGCGTGACCGTTTGGAACGTAAGCAGCTGCGCTTGAATTTTGTATATAGTTAGTGTGTACATTTTATAGATCTTCAATAACGATGATTGTGATTCAATTTACTTCTTGTGGTTACAAGAATGAAATATAATAAAATAAACTAACAACTCAACTCAATAAAAAATATCTATCATAATTAGCTTAATAAATTAATAATAATCTTGGATTATAATGGAAATAAAGTAGTGACATGGTAAATCGTCGGTTATATTTATATAATAAATCGAAATTAATATAAAAACCCTTCAAAATTATTCTACAGTAATTGCGGAATGCAAACCATAAATGAATAAACTATATTTCAATGAATTTATAATAAAATATTGATTGAAATCGAATCTTACTATAGTTACAAATCTCACAAATAGAATTTGCTATACGTCTTAAAATAATATTGATACGATTGGGAAACAAAAATGAAGACTGGATGGCAATACAATCAAGCCTCTATTACATTTATGTATTTACTTATAACGTAGGTTAATATGAAAGTTCTTAGAAAATCACAAACTGAGCTAACGAACAAGTTTTTATTATTATTATTTTTTAAATAATACCCGTTGAGATCAATACATAGTTGCATACAATGGAACCATTCAGAGAAACACTTTGCCCACTCGCACTTAGGAGTCGCTTCGTCGGCTTTTTCATATGCAGCCACTGCTTCCTTGACGTCCGCAAACCACCTTCCTTGAACTATTTTTTTGTATTCTAGGAAATAAATAAAATTCGCAAAGTGCGAAGTCAGGACTGTAAAGATCGTGAGCCTTATTTCTATAACTAGTCCCCAAATACTTAGTTGTTTATATAGCGGTATGTGGTGAGGTGTAGTCGTTATCAACGATAATGCTACTGAGAGATCGTTTTTTCCGAACTTATTTCCAAAACAAAAGGTGAACAAGTAATAGTGTACCAGTTTACGGTGACTGTTATTTTTATCTTCTAAAATATTTGTTACGTAATGACCTGTCATTCTGAAGAAAGGGGCTTATCATCTTTTTTCCAACGCTTCTACCTCGTTTACGTTAGTAAGTACCTCCTCCAAAGGAAATATTCTCTTAATAGGCTGCCTTTTTGTCTCGAGATCCTAACAATAAATACACCTTTCGTCGCCTGTAAATCGGTCATCCACAGCGTTTAAATTACCACCGTCAAATCTTTGCATCACTTCGCGGTACCAATTAATATGACGAAGGTTTTACGGTTCAGTCAAATTATGTGGTTATTCATCGAGTATAGTATTTAGACCGCTAAATGTTCATAAAAGGTTTTGTGCACTTAACTCATACCGATGCTTGTCCAAATCTGCTGGTAGGTCACTCTTTTATCAGTCTCTATCATGAGCCGCTGAGCACTGATCCTGTCTTCAATCGTTGCCGTAGAAAGATATCCCTCACGCAGAATGTCAGTCAGATTACTGCGACCATGCAAAAACTCATTAAACCAGTTATATACAGTGGTAAAGAATGGAGCTTCATTATGAAAGACCAACCGAAATCTGTTATAACTTTCTTATTTACGCCATTTTCCCCCCTTAAAATTGTAGTTTGTTTCCCCTAAACTATAGATAACTGACGGACGCAAGGCGAGACAAAAATAACGCGGGAAGAAATGTCATTTTTGACATTCAAACAACGTAAGCAATGTAGTGTGCGGTCAATGCGTGAACGCACGGACAAAAATAAAACGAAACGTGGGTCGGTGAGCAATTTATTCAGTTTTGTATAGAAATATAATTTGCGGAAGTAAAAATAATACAACGCAACAGTGCCACTAGACGATCGCGGCTGGAGCGCCTGAACACTTGGGACGACGCGTCAGCGAAAACCAGGTAAGCCTCGAACTCACATTCTTTAAACTGTCAGGACGTATATATTCTTGTTGGTTTAAATGGCAACGAATGTCATAGAAAATCGAAAATATTTCTACAATAATTTTCTAGCACCAAATTCATGTTGATGTTAGACAAATAATTTTCTTTTTGCCGCCAGTTTGTAAAAAAAAATGATAAATAAATACAATATACATAGTGAGGTTAGTAAAGAAATCCATATTTTAATGTCTTTTATTTTACAATTTCTAAGTGGGCTGTTTTAAAAATTTTAGGTTTTACCTATACCTACAATTATACTCTATTACATTTAAATGTTAATCTATTGCAAATGATAGAAAAATAAATATAAAATTTAGCAATAATGTAGAGCTGATAAACGAAACAGTCTAATAAGTACATAAAACTGAATATGAGCTTATACGATATTCATTTTGCTGACATTTTTATTATATCGGTAAACACGTGAACATTGTTACAAATATGAGTAATAATATTCCATTTAGAACGTTCACGAGGCTGTACAAGGACGCCAATTTGTACTGTTACTTTGAATATTGATTTCAAAGCTTCTAATTTACGGTGACTTTAACAGCAATAAATGGAGTTTTCATGCCTGGAACAATTGTCCATCTGAATGTAAGTGATAGTAAGTTAATTTGATATCATGAATAGAAGATAAAATATAGTAATGGAATATTCTTTCATCGTCTATTCTTATTTTTGAATAAATCTCTATTGAAAAGTCATTACTTCTAGAGCGCCTGAAATTTTTTATAGTAAATCTATATACATTGACAGTACAGTTGCATAACCATTAATTTTTAACACATATAATGAGTGTGATAATGCAAATTCGCTTTTTGAACACATAGATAGCATACTGCATTTTACTAATACGTAATTATTGTAACGACGCGAGTGCCGCACGGTTCTCAGGCAAATTCGTATTAAAATACAAGTCTTTTTTTTACATTTAGCAAAGACGTGATCAAACTCCTGCTTTGACGTTCGTGGCTACCACCTAACGTAACAAGTTTCGTTAATCGACCGCAGAATATGGGAAGGTATTGTCATGTATTTGATAATAAATTTTGAAGAAAACACGTCAGTGCTTCCATGACTGGAAGGAGGACTGATGAACATTTGATGCCCCAGTATATTTTTCTATTATATTGGTTAAAGTCAAACAGTGGCTTCTGTACCACTAATACACCTGCCCTTGTGCCTGCAAAACTTCAACTATTCTATTTTTTATGACCAAAACGATAAATATTGAAATCTAAATGCATATATATATATATATATATATATAACAATAGTTTATCATATTATAGGAAAGTGACACAGGAAATTAAATATTATATCACCGTTAAACTCCTAATACTATTAAATGGAGATATTTTAATATGCTTTATTTCTAAATATCACATGCCTACAGGGCAAAAAAATCTTATAAATATTACTAGACATTTTTAATAATTATAAAGTGTGTCCACATTTTAAAACCTTTATCTATCCGCTACAAGTGGACGCGTACGACGGATAAAAAATTGCTTGTTTGTACGCGACACTGACATTGCGAATCTCACTAAGTACGAGGATTTTGACTACTACAGTCAGTTCAGACTTAAACGTATTAAAGTCGTACTCGAGAGCACTATTGCTATAAATAATGTTTAAAAGAACACTTCACAATAGTGATTGAGATGATCATAAAATCAGTGATTCTAGAACATAATTAGACATTTCGATTTAACATATGTGTATTTATTTATCTTTTATCGTCATTTGCGAGGCTGTAACGAAACTTCTTGTCTTAAGCATCTGTTACAGATCAGCAACTTAGCCCAGCTATAATCACCGCGATTTTGCTGTCTGTCTGAGGCTCTTTGGGAATGAAAATGTGTAATTACCTTTATTGATATATCAAGTGAAATATTCCGTATTTTTCGGTGTTCACGAAATCCGAGAAATACTGCTAGTGCAGAGATCGCTATGTACCTAATAGAAAGTGAAAAATGCTGAGTCCATGCGGTACTCATGAAGTTATACGTATGTGTAGAGGCGCAATCTCAACTTGGTGATTTAATCGACTCGATCCCCCGCCGCACGCGCCGTTGTGACGTCAACGCGTCGACCTATTTAAGCGCACTCCCCGCGCAGGAGCCAAGCTTTGAGGGTTTTTTCGTCCGTGAAAGTCAGACTCTACCCGCGCACGCGGTTGCGTGGGTAGCTCATTAAGTTTATTGCCTCTCTCTTCCCGCAAGGAGAAACTTTTAAAAAAAGCAGGAGCGCTAGTCACTATATTAATTAGCGTACCAGTCGAATACACAGGGGCACATTATATTCCTCGTACAGAATCGCGTAAGATCTGCATCCTTATCTAGTTGGATAGTTGGTACAAATATTGTATCGTGTTAGTGTGTGATCCCTGTTTCACATTGTATAGTTTGATTGTAAGTTGCATTTGAAGAATAAATAAATTTTATCTTGAATCGCTGAATGTGCTGACTCAGTTCGAGGTACGTTATTTTGGGGTTCACCTGGCACAGGTGAAACGTCATCCCAAAAGTCCAGGCGCTCGGCGCGTGATGGTCTAGTGGCAATTTTTTTTTTGTGTTTCACTCCCACAAATTATATTTTGTATGAAAAACCGAATTAATTCCGCACCGGCCCGCGTTTTTTGTTTATTCACTCGTCCGTCGAGCAACCGCGTTCAATGTCAGACTACAGGTGACAGCCGCTTTTCCGCCTTTGTTTCGACCCGCCCCGCTCCCGTCAGTTGTTTATGGTCAAGGCGAATAAACTATAATTTTAAAGGGGGAATATGACACAAGCAATCACACTATCCTTTTTTATTATCACAATCTTCTGGAAGACGTGGGTAATATGCAAATGTCTGATCTGATCTTCCCACACAGGTGCTAGATCATAAGGAATGCACATCGCACATCACCAGTAGTATTCTCATCTGTCTATATGAAATTCACAATGGTGACGTAACCTAACAACCACATATATGTGACATATGTCGCTGATGTAGTGATCACATTGTAATAGTCACCCCAAGAGACAAGTACTGTTTCCATGGCTTCCTTGCGGTGATCAATATCTATTCACAATTATGATACTTGTATATGCGACAGCCTTTAGCTGTGGTGCTCACAATAAAAGCAAGTGACAAATTCTGCTGCCGCGCTATGACCGCTATCTACTATTTTTGATCTGTGTTTCCTGCGGGCGAAGTCTGTTATTTATGTTTATAAAATAAGGAAGAATAGATCAAAGATTACACTACGCTTTACGTTTAAATCAATGATTATATCACACTAATTATAAAAATCAATGTGATATATTCTGGACGAATGATTGATTCATTGCAAATGAAGTAAAGCTACAGACTCCTGGTACCATCATTAATGCTCGATTATTGCAAAAAATTCTATATTAACAAACGCCGTTTCTAGTGAAGCCCGCCACACTTCACCGTATGGAATCGCTAACGATAAATCGGTCGTTTTAAGTTACTTGGTACGGGGCGCCACAGAGTAAAAATGGATTTGTAGAAGCACACCAACGATACTCTCAATAAAAGCTGATTAAGATATCTGTTCGTCGTGACATAGGACTGTTATATTGAAGCACAAATTCTAGTGTCAAACCGCAAAAACAAGTATCCCCATATTAAATTTTGTATTGATTTATTTATTAATTGGATTTTTAATTTTTTTCTGATACCTGCTTGTCGAATCAGAATATAGAACTTATAATAAATCATACATTAATTATTGTTTCCGATGCAGCTGACAATAAAGACATTTTTATTGAACTTGGCCACCATCACACACTGCGATGATTTTTGGCGTTCATTGTGTTAATTTAGATAAAAGTTTAACGGTAAAAACTTGTAGCTCGAGGAGGAGGACTTGATCATTCGGTATATTATTGAAGGGTAACAAATAAACCGAATTTACCTAAAGTTCATAACTGGCTTAAAAATAATAATAAAAAAACAAGTGAATAGACACAAGAGTGATCTATCGCAATAAAACGGTTAAACAAACTATTCACTTACACTAAATTGCTCTTAATATTTCAAAGTTATTTAAAACTCAATTTGGTATAGCGAATAATAATAAAAATGTGTATGTAAATACATTATATGGCAACAAAGAAATATATAAATCCATCGAAAATTAATGTCATTGGTCAGTTTGCCCGCGGTTGAGGCCGAACCCAGTCGGTATATTTGTATCCAAATGATCAATCAAACTGTTTGTTAATATTTGCTGGACGTGTTTCATCATTAACTTTTTCAGTTCTTGAATCCCTATTTTCTTTATTAGAAAAAGCTTTTTATTTGTTTCTATTTTTAATCGTTAAGTCTTATGCGTCCCAAATTAGCATTCACCTCTATTATGACTATATTAAGTAAATACAAACGCCTAACACATATTTCTCCCTTTTTTTGTATATATGCACTTTTTCTTTAATTTAGTACTACCAGTCAGAATTTGTTTATTTTTTGTTTCACTGCATTTAATGATTTTTTAAAAACGTATTTTTCTTTTTTCGCCTTCTCAATACTTACGTTGTAGTTGCGACTGAAAATGCCATCGAGTGTTGCACACATGCATGCATGAAATGTTGTGAACTTTTCATGCATGCGTTCTATGGTTATATTCATTTTTTCAAAGTTGTTCTATAAAAAAATCTATTCCCAAAAATGATGTATATAAAGCAATACAAAATATAACCCGCAAACATAACATTTTCGACTCTAGCCACTACATTTTCCTTTAAACCACACCGCTCTCTAACATCACTGTTTCTACATATATCTTTCCGAGACACTCCACACATACTACGCAGCGATCGCATCTCCACTGCATTGATCCTACTTTCATTGTTTGTCTGCCATACCCAGCTTTCACTACCATACATAAGTGTAGGTATTAGGACCCCATTATGGATAGACAAGCGCCCTTGTCGTGAGACGCTTTTACTATTTATAATAGCGAGTAAGGCCCCATTCACTTTATTTCCCGCATTCGCTCTGCTTCCAATATCTCTGTCATATTTAACATCATTTTTAAACAGACTACCCAAGTATACAAACTCTTTCACCTGTTCGGCTTTCTCACCTTTTATAAATATATCGCATTCAGTCATGCTTTCGCCCTTTTCAAACACTATCACCTTAGTCTTACCGACGTTTCCTTTTATACCCCTTTTCTTAACAGAATCCTTCATTTTATTTACCATCTCTTGCGGCCCGCACGCCGACGGCACACGGAATACTTGGTCGTCGGCGTACAGGAGGCATTTGGCAGACTGCTCATCCATCCTTAGTCCTCGTTCATTCTCTTTTAAATCGTACAGACAGTTATCCATGAGTAGGATGAATAGCCACAGTGAAGCTACACATCCCTGTCTGACACCCCTGCGGATATCAAACAAGTCAGTATATGCTCCATTTATTTTATTAATGATAATATTATTTAATAATATCTTCAGATTGCCCTATATTAAACTTTTTTTTTAATCCAAATAGTTCATTTAAAAAAAATTAAAAGCAATTTTTGTATATTTTTTATGGGTATTAAATTATTTTCTAAGTTTTGGCTTTATTCGTCGTTTTTTTCATATTCTATACTATCGCATATATTTTTTTTCATGAGAGTAGTTTCAAAAACAAAGGCATAAAAACCTTTCAAAATGAAAAGCAAACTGAATGTTAACTAAAAACTAGGCTCTAAGAGACCTCTAAGGACTTCAGCGACTGAAAATCATATGATGGCGTTAACCTTTAGACGTTCACCTCTGCTCACCTTATAGATTCATTTAATTTTACTTACATATCTCTTGTTAAATCTATTTAACACTATAGTGTATTATATATAAATCATCTATATAAGTGAAAGATTGGGAAGTGTTGTCTTTAGTGTATCTATCTGAGTTTTTGTACTAGTTAGGTTTGGTGTCGAAGGATAGGTCGTGTACTGAATTTGCGTCTTTTCATGATTTGGTATGTTTTTCCGTGTTACTTAATTTATTAGATCGAGTTTTCAGAGTAGTTCTGCTTGGCTCCAGATCTCATTTGTTCATCTTTTTTCTGTATACATAAATGAGGTCGTGGATCTAATATCGATTATTATTACAGGTTAATATATATATAGGACTTTTTTTTATTTTCATTTTAATTCTTGGGGGTCGCATGACGATTGTTGGTTGCTAGTATTAGTTACATTAAACCTAGTATTAATGCTGATATATATAAATATATACTTTTTTTAAATACATTGTCCTTTTATTATCAATATTATCATGTATAGAGGCGTACAATCGCCCAATGTCCGGATCGGAATACAGGCATTCCATCAGCAAGACGGTCATCTGTTAGCCTTGATAAGGTAACAGTAGCAATTTGTATTAATATTTTTATTTATTTATCCGTATATCTGATATCAGAATCTGGGAAACGGCTTCGAAGCTTCCATGAAATTTAGTATGCAGGGGGTTTCGCGGGCATAAATCGATTTAGCTATGTTTCATTTTTAGAAAATTTTGTTTTATTTCTGTTTTCAGGCAATGAGTTAGAATACGAAGGTAAATTTAGAAACTATCTCCTAGATGATAATAGCATAGTTGAGAAATCAGGTGATCCTGAATCCAGAAAACACCGGTTTGATTCCACATGATTTTCAAGTTTTTTAATTCTTTTGTCAAGTTTCTTTTTTTATGAGAAATACTATTATTGGAAGCAACTAACTGCTTTACCGACACAGCAAAATTAAAGCTACTTGATAATAAATGGCGTTGTTAAGCAACACTAAGCGAAACTGTGATGATAAAAATATATCCTTACGTAATTGATTGCTAAACTGTAAAAAAATAAATACTTGTATCTAATAAAATGTTAAACTGGTCGCACTTGTGTTTTTTATTTAAATTACTAGTTCATATTTTATTATTATGTCAGTAATATCGAAAAATATTATTCATATATCATCAGTATATAATTCATGTCTAACTATATATTTTACAAAAAAAAATACGATTTACCGAAAAAAGAGGAGCGAAGCTCGATCATCCAGGTACTATGTTCTTATAGACGCACAATGTAACACGTAAGTATCATGATACTATTTTTAATAAAACTTATATTTTATCTAATCTCTACTTAGTAACACAATATTTTAAAAATAATAGCGAAGACCGCCAATGCTCGTCACCGTCTATGTGAGACAATTCACTGGGCCAGTGAGTCGTCTCACATATTGTCTCTGTGACACTCGCAGGATGCTCATTACGCTGTGTAATGAGCTTTAACAATATAGCGCTGTTGACGAGTTTAGGTCTCCTAGGTATATTATATATTTAACTGACATGTTCCTGTGTTGCATTTCTAACAATCCCAAAATTATAAATTGGTTCTACATTTACCCATACAGAAAATATGGAATCTTCGATCCGCGACTATGTTTCGCACTTGAGCGACTTCAGTATACCTCCAATGTTTTATCAGAGGTCATATTGAATTCGTGCACTAGTTTCAAACTAAGTACGTATTCCTAAGCTGAAGAGCATTAGCCCTAAGATATATACGTATGGACACCGGAATTCATGTAATCACGTTCGGTCAACAAAACTAAGAAAACTAAGTTACAAACATGCTATCCGATCGGACATCAAAGCCAGGTACTATCGAGCCTCATCTACTTACAGGTCACGCGAAATCCCTGATTTTATGAGATTGTTTCGTTGAATCCAAAACTATAGATATAGGCTACATCAACATCTCATTATATTTTATCACACTGCAGATCCTCGTTGGGATTGCACGACGATAAACGAATCAATGGATGTGTATTTGTTGTTACCGCTTCAAATATTTGTGGTTACCGCTTTAAGTACTGACGCCTCTTGATTGTGTTCACAGATCAATTTACAAACGGTTTTACTTCAACACTCGAGCGCTCTCGTGTTGAGTTTTTTGTGAGCGTTCTTGTGCTGTAATAACTTCTCCCCGTTACAAAATACTTTGACGTATTTGACAACCAAAAATATTGTTTTTTATATCTTAAAAGTATTTACAAAAATTTTAATTTGTATAGGTTATTTGAATATGTGAGCGATTGATTTAGGTGAAAGGAAATTACGGTTTTTGTAATATAAACATGTTGGCCTAGTTTTAAGATTTTGTGCCCGCTACCATCGAACAATCTAATATTCTTTTTTTTAAGATGCGGAAAATAAAATAAAATTCTTATGGCATAGATAAAACAGGTAAAGATACTCGAGTGAGGCTGACCCGACACTACACAGAACATATTCGAGATATCAGCCTGTACGAGATTAGGATGATTATCACACAATTTAAAAACGTGATAAAACACCAGGTGAGGACGAAATCTCAGTTTAATTTTTGAAAGCGCATGGATAACTTGTTCTTATGATGCTACAGAAATTATTCAATTCCGTCAAATTCAGAAGCATAAAGCTTGAAGACGTGTGGCGCTTGGTGCTGTTCTTCAAAAAAGAGATAATACCTCTCCATCTTCCCCACCATAACCCTTTTGAACTACATGTAGAAATAGTTTTCGAAGGTTATTACTAAATGCCTTACTACTAAGAGATATATTATAAGTTACTATGCTAGTGTATACGGACTACGAAAAATCCTTTGATTCAGTCTAAACCTCGGCGATATTCAATCTTATTCGGCGATGGCCCATCTACTATCGCTATATTAAAATGCTGAGATGTTTGTAAAGCAATATAATTACCTCAGCCCGAGTACAGAATCAAAGAACGACACCATTCCAATTATGAAGAGGTGCTGTGAAACTCTTCACTATAGCAATTGTAAACGCTTTCATTTTTAACACGCTTTTATTAGCTTCATCTTGTTTTATTTTTGTTTGTACCCAACTCCTTTGATCTCGATTTTAACCCAATTTAAAGGATCAGATTTAATATAAACTTTTAGATTTATGAAGGACCGATGGTAATACCGTAATTTAAAAAGTTTATCTCCTTATCTTGATTACAATCGCCAGGATTAAAAATTTTTCTTGGGGACCTTTTGCGTGAGAGCGAGAAAGACAGAGCAAGCGCACGGTCTACGCGCATTGTTTTAATCCCAACAAAAAACCAATGAAATGATCATAATGTGTGGATGTGTGTATGTATATGCGCACACACATCTTTCTGTATTGTATGTATCTGGGCGTGATGATCGCGCGTGTTCAGCGCTTTTCCCCACGCCAAAAGTGCCCAACGTGACTAAAAGAGTTTTTACTTCAAAACAGCAAAAGATTCAGAATTATAAGGACCAATATTACAGTATCGAAAACAGACAAAAATCATCAAAACTTTTAATGTTTGTCATTTTTTTTTAATTTTTATATCTGTATACAAATTGCTTAACGAATCGCAGAACTATTTTTCACGTTACCTTCGATTTAAAATTTAAGTAACTATAAGGTGATAAAAAAATTATTTCCGGGAGAGAACATTTCTTTTTGTTTTTTATTCAATGATACAAAATTAAATTATAGTAATTTTTTGTGTAAAAATTTAATGAATTGATTTAATTTCTTTTTCATAGTAAAATGCTTTGATGATTTTATATTATAAATATTAATGTCATTAAATAATTATATTATTATATCATTATACATAATATGAAAATATTTTTTTTTATTATTCGACAAGGTTTCATTTCTTTGTTTTTTTTTTTTATGATACAAGATTAAAATTATTTTATATATATTATCTACAATATATACTATTTCTAAGTGTAGGTATTCCTGTAGTGGTGTGGACGGAAGGGTGCACAAACAAACTTGCAGTAACTGGAATCAGCTCCAAAGAAAAAATAATTTAAGAAGTATTTATTTTTAATATTTAGATAACTATTAATAATTTTGTGTTTAAATCTCTTGTAGTATTTTAAAATTATTATTAACAACTTTTTAATTTGAACGTTTTTCGAAGTAGGTTTTCTTTGCAAATCTTCACTTTGAAAATCTATAAGTACATATAATTAAACTGGCGTCTATCAAACGTTAATTTTTTATTTACGCGCAGCAAAACAGCCGTGACAAGGTTAGTCTAGTTAATAAAAAACAGAGTAATCGCGTATTTATTTGTGAAAAAGAAACCCTTATCTATCTTGTAAGGGTTCTTTTTTTTATAGGTACCCTAAGAATCGGAGACGGAATTGAAAACGAAACGGACAGTGGGATCGAAAACGGAACCAGGATCAGAATCGAAAGCAGGACTGGCACCATAATTGAGAACGAGATTGGGGACGAAGAGAACCTAATATCGACCAATAAAAGGAATTGATTCCATATCCACACTGGCGGAGCTGTGGGCGTGAACGAAATGGGCAAGCCACCCACAAGCAAGGGCAAAACAACTTCTATCGAACCAGCTAGTTCCTAAATAATTAAGCTGAGTAGAAAGTTTATGTTAATTATTTCTCTTCTATCTCCAAAAACAAACACGCTATCAACTTACCAATTCAAATCGAGGCAGTGCGAGTTAAACACTTGACTGTGGTTCGCCATCATATTATACCTTCGGTGACTGTACCAAAAAATGAATTTTCATTTTTCACATAGAAAATGAGTATTGTAAAGTACAAACAACGGCAGCCCGACATATCTTATTACATTTACATACGCTGATTACATTGTGCGTCATATTATAAAATATTTTGCAGCGGTATAATACTAATGACTGTTTTTTAGTTCATGTTAGACGTAATGTAAAGGAGCTTGTTTGTGTCGGTACAAAAAGTCAAGACCGCGATGAAACATTGCAGTAAAAAATGAGATGTAGAAAATTTATGGTCATATAACTAATTATATGGCCATTAAATTTTACATGTCCCATTTTTTATTCCTTTTTTCTTGATTTTATTTACCGACTCTTAGTCAACGTCAAAAATAAAGGAGTGTATGTACATAAGTACACACAATGTAGCTTTTTTTATTATTATTGTACCAAAAATATAACAATAAAAAAAAACTACAGTGTGTATACTTATGTACGCGCCTAAGAAGTTACGCTTCTTTGGCTTCTTTGGCGTAATTAAAAAAATGTTTTTGATTGCATGCAAATAATTATTTACAATAAAGTAATAGAAGAACCGGAGTAGAATAGTCAGTACGGGTCATAAAGTATAATTTAAATTTAACAAATGAAATAAATGAATATTTACTTTCTTGTACAAAATGTATTTTACCTTTTTATTTGAAATTATGACAATTAATAAGTCAAAAATTAAAATGTGTCAACATTATTTCTAAGAGCTCGATTGAATTTGAAAAATCGGCTGGAGCCAAAATTTTCTCTTCTAATGCCGATTCAAACGAGCCCAATTTCGAAATTCTAGGACCACCTACCTTCGGGACAGGTTGCGAATGATGAGGTATCCCAGAGGGCAAGTGCTCCCCCACTGTAGGTAGGAAATAAACAAGGCCGTAGTTGGAAAGGGCGAGGGGATGTATACTCCACGGTAGTGTATGGTCACGTACTTGATGACAGGAGACTTAATAAAACAGGAAATACAAAATAATAAACAGAGA
Source organism: Eumeta japonica (assembly GCA_005406025.1). Lineage (NCBI taxonomy): Eukaryota > Metazoa > Arthropoda > Insecta > Lepidoptera > Psychidae > Eumeta > Eumeta japonica. The sequence goes on from BGZK01001190.1 coordinate 178,072, forward strand.
ATAAACTAAAGCCTAAAAAGTCACCAATTAGGTGACTTGAGGGGTTATAGTTTCCCTATCCTTCGTCTGCTCTTTATGCGATGGTTTGTAGCTATCTGACTTCCCTACAGTTGTATACGGGCCCTTACACGGACTCTGCATACCATGGAGACTAGACACCATGCTTTATACAATATTCTTAATCTACTCGACATATATATAAAGGGAGGGAATGAGAAAGATGTTGAAATGTATAGCACATTATTTTATATTAAATCGAATAATTTACATCTGTACTAAGATGTTATTTTAAGTAAGAAAAAAATTGTCGATCAATCTCTCTCTGTTTTTATCTCTCTTTACCATCTCCATAGTAAATTCATCCCGTTCTTTTAAAAATTAACCAGAATACTAAGCTTCACTTCTACTGCATGTGAACTCACACTCAATTTTTTTGGAAGCACTTGGAAATCCCATAGAATTCGCTATGTGGCTGGAATTGAAATGACTCAAATACTATACAGGGTGTCATTATACAACAGTTATTGTATGACTTAACTCTATCACAAGTCTATATTTATGCCGTATATGCCACCTCCATACCATCCACAGCATATGAAAAGTCAAGAAGTGTTTTGCTGAATGCACTAGACAAAGCAAACGAGCTCTCGTTAGGCGACTAAAATAACATCCTTAGGTGCTTGCTACAATAATACTGACAAAAAATGACAAAGAACCTCTGTCGTGTCTGTCTCTCTTGACTTTTTGACCTTCGTATATGAATATGTATGGGTAGTTTAATTTAGTCATAAGTCTTAATTTAGGCATTCGGTTGTTTTTGCGTTTATTGTTTTTCAATGCAAAGACCGTGCATAAGTACCGTAAGAAGGATTTCCGTTTGAACATTTAGAGAAAAGTACCCACAATAGAATTTTAAGATGGTAATTTGAGAAAAATTGAAAAAATCAGATTGAGGAAAACTTCGATAGCCAGACAACGTGGCGAAGGTTCTCCAGGCTAGTATACGTGTAGCCAGGATAAGAATGTTTAACATTTCCTAAACAGAGTTCATCATAGCGAAAAGAATCTAGTGCCAATTGATCAGGTGGTGATAAATATTCATATAGAATTAAAAAATAGACAAGGGATCACATTTTTGGGAAAATGTATCGAAAAACGTCGTATCAAATAACATAGGTCGCGTTATAAGCTGCAATATCATTAATTTATAAATGAGAAAAAAATATCAAATGCATTAATTTACATTAATCGCCCAGAGAGACTTTCCCTCCGTTTCTTATTGTTTGCACGAGACAAAGAGTTCGTCTTGTGCCGAGTCTTATTGCGGTAAAGTCACACAACAAATATTGGACTTTTTTCAATATATTTCGGTGATAGATATTTTCTTTCGCTAACTGTTCTGCGCAACTATTAACATAATACACTACTAGAAAATCGTATCCCACGATTTTCACGATTCATGGAAAATATTTCCTTTATTTATATTAGATGCTAATCAAGTGCAAAAACACATGTGTCCACGGAGCGGCATCAGAGTTTGTTCGTAAGTGAAATAAACACTAAACTAACCTTAATTAGGGCTCCTTAACTCGACCCTTCTGTTAAGAAAGTGACTCGGTCCCCGCGAATTCGTCCGGCGTGTACCGTTATCATCTCCCGTTAATTAAATGTCACCCGAAGCAACGCGCGAGTCACGGCTCTAGTGACGTATGAATTAGCTCGTATCCCGGCCTATCGGGTGTGATGTGGATTACACGCGTATCTCCCCAGCGTGCTGTTTGTGTAATCATTGCCACGATGCTGAGTGTGCTGACGTCACAGCCACCTCGGCCCGAGAAAGGGATTTTGCGGGCTCGCTGCGAAAGTCAATTTCTCCACATAAAGAAAATGGGCTTTATATACCACGAATATTTGGACAATCCGATTTGTCCTTTGATACGTATGTAACCGGATACAGCATGTGTGGCCAATTTTAATGATGGTGCATTGGAAATGATTCGAGATTTCGATACGACAAGCGTAAAAAAATTATCACCTTGAATTTCATTAACAAATCAAGGGGTGTTGCAAGGCGTTAACTTACAGATAGTTGATGAAGAAATGCATGCACATTAAATATATTACGAACGGTATGTCGCTAACACATATAAGATATATCATGAGACAAAACTTAAAACGGCCTTTTTTCCTGAAAGTTATTACCTTTTCATATGTTGTAATAACAATAGATTTAATTTTAATTATGTACTTTATCGTTTAATTGCTCAAAGGAAAAGTGAATTAATGTAATTATAAAGCAAAATTAAAAATAATATATTTTTTTCTATATTTTACAAATTGACAAAAAATAGAGGATACAACACTATTGTGGTAAAACAGAAAAATATAACAATCTTTAACTGTGGCCATAGACAGGTTTGGTAATTTCAAAATATTATTGAAGAAATCTTAAAAATCCAAACTAAACTCTTACTAAAAATATTAGTTATATTTTTTAGTACAACATACAAAGATTACTTGGAAGACGTCTGAAATTATTATAATGAATTTTCGCAGAAGAATTTTTAGTACAATTGAATAGTAATGCAATATTTTGCTCCCACGAAATCCTCAAAACTGTGCCTAAAAAAAGCTTTTCTAGCCATCAGTCTGTCTGTCGAGATATTTCTTGTCATTGTCCTTCTATTCCAAGGGGCCTCTTCAAAGGACTTCTAAGATAAGAGCAATGACAGAACAGACATAAGAAAGAGTTATCTATTTATACCAATTGTAGAATTAGAATTATATTTAATGAAATAATATATATTTTTTTTGTATAACACAAATAAGTCAGTTAGTTTGTCTGTCCGCGACTTAACTCAGAGACTCTTAATACTAGAAAGTTGTAATTTGGCAAGCGTATATATATATATATATATATATATATATATATATATATATATAACGATCACGCCAACAAAGTAGTAGAATAAAATTTTGAAAAAAATTTTTAGGGTTTCTCCCTACACGTAAGGTGGAGATGAATGTTTTTTTCTTCTGTCCCATGGTGTGGGGTATCGTCGGATAGTTCATTAAAAACTACCGATTTAGGGATTCGCTTACGAATCGTTAAGCTTTAAAGCGCTAATTTTTGTTAGTCAAGTATTTTATCTCCACACCAGATAAATGATTTTTCTCGAGTAAGCGAAAAAAGTCAAGACAGTAGCACATATAACGAAATTAAAAGAAAATTATCACGGCTAAGCAGGCTTTACAAGTCAACGAGTAATTATCAAATAACTTATAAAATGTACGTGGAGAAGTACAAGGCACTCAATATAAAGTAGTCATAAAAAAATTAATCATGTGTTCTTGTGTCTAATCGCAATTTTTTTTTAAATCGCCGCCCCCGTGTCCTGGCATCGTTTTGGCATTTTTACTTCTTTCTTGTATTTCTATTCCTCGTGAACCCTGGATCTTTGTTGGATCACAGGCGCAGTACGGCGAGTCCTTCAACTTAAACCTGTGTAGGTATTGTGCGACCCCGCCGTATCCCGTAAAGGTTTGCCTTTGACCGTAAGACTTTGCCTTCTATTCGGCTTCCGTCGGTGTATATATGCGGCCCGACCACAGCGAGACGGTCCAAGGTTTGGGAGTCCATGTCCTCCACACTCTCGTGCCCGATCTTGGGCACGTGCGCGGGGTGAGGCAAATCGCCGAAATACACAAGCCTCTCGAATTCCCGGTGGACAAAGTTGTCCCCCAAGTCTTTACCGCGCTTCATCTCGTATAACCAGGCCGCTTCCCTCAGTCTAATATCGAGAAAGAGCAGCCCCACGAGAATCAGCGTGGAATGCAGAGACATTATGCTGTTTGCCCAGCATGCCTTAAGAGCGACGCTGCGCTGGACAGCGTCAAGCATCTTTTGCACGCCGAGCTTCCTCGTCGCCGGTGCCCAAGTGCACGATGCGTACAGAACGATAGGCTCTATCACGGTAATGTATATGGTCCTCACGACCTCCGGACTCAGACCCCACGTCGTCTTGGCTTTTATAAAGCATTTATAAATGTTTGCAACCTTTTTACTAGCCTTGGCGACATGAGGAATGAACGCCAGCGTCCTATCTATGGTCAGACCAAGGAAGCGTATTTCACCGACCAGGCTAATTTGCTCGCCATTCATGCGCACCACTTGGTCGTCATATTTCAGCTTTTTGGTCAGCACTATTGAATTTGTTTTCGATGGCGTGAACCTCAGCTTGTTTCTGACTCCCCAGCAGTGCACGCAAGCTAAAGCACGGTTGACCTCCTCCTCGATCGACGAAGCCGACTGTTCGGAGAACATGAGGACCACATCGTCCGCGAATGCCTGCACATATACGCCGAGTTCCCCGAGTTCTTGGAGTAAGGAGTCCAGAATCAGGTTTCAAAGGTTGAACCGGCTATAGAGCCCTGTATACAACCCTTCAAAATCCTTTTCCTGCACTCCTCTCCAGCGTACCTGACGATAACCTCCCGGCCTCGAAGGTATCCCCGAACCATGCCATTGAGGTTTACTGGGCAATTTTGAGCACGCAGCTGAGTCTCCAACGCCGGCCAACCACGCATTGTCGAAGGCACCCTCTATGTCCAATGACATCATTAAGATAATCTTTTGGAGATTTTACTCTTTGTTGATGTATGTCATTAGATCATAGAGGAGGTCCTCCTTCCCGCGCTGTGACATGAAACCATACTGCGTCGCTTGTAGCTTTGACATTAAATGCCATTAGAGGCGTTCGACCAGCACCCTTTCCACTATTTTGCCCAGCACAGTGAGCAGAGCGATAGGACGGTAAGACTTTGGACGGGCGTAGTCTTCCTTGCCCGTCTCACCTTAATGGCAGCCACCTTTCAGGCCCGGGGAAAGTATCCCAGCTCAAGGCACTTATTGGCCATCGCTAGGAACAATCCTAGGTCCCGGAAAATCGCCGCCTGGCATATGTCCGACGTGAACCCATCAATGCCTGGGGCCTTCCGAGGGTGAAATACTTTAAGAGCGCTCCTAACCTCGGCCCCGGTAAAAGGTGAGTCCACCTCGCGCAGATCCTCCAAAGTTTCAGGTGGTTGACTACCCCCGTCGGGTCGCCTTCTGACCTCCGTACGATACGGATCGTCAGTATCGATCCGGTCATTAGAGAAAAAGGTTTCCGCCAAGAGCTCGCTCAGGTCGCTGGCTCGTCCGGACCTAACACTTGTCCCGAGTCAGTTTTAAGTAGAACATCCTCCCTGTTTTTTCCCGTTTCCCTGATGACCCTGTAGATGCCGTCCCACAGGCTCTCTCCGTTCTGTACAGAGCAAAACCACTTCCAGCTTGTGGTCTGCGCCTCTGCTATTGCCCTTTCGTAAGCCTCCCTAGCTTGCACATATTCCCCGACCACGTACTCCCGCCTGCTGGGGGCCGCGTTTTGGATGCGCCGATCCTTAATGTGCGCTTCCCGTTTCAGCCCCTCTAACTCGGGACTCCACCAAAGAGGTTTCAGTCCGCGCGCTTTCGAGCTTTTACGCGGAATCGCAGCGTTGCAAGCTTGTCGGATGCACTCAGTGTAAGTCTCCACAACCTCATCGAGTTCATCGCACGAGCCAACAGATTTCACCATCTCGACGGTCAGAGTCCGTTCGTTTAGAACAACATCCATTGCTGCGACCATCGACCCTTTGCCGTATTGTAGACTCGTGTAGCAGAGAGAGGTCGAGAGCCGGATCGTCTCTCCACCCACACGGCAAACGTCAGCTCGTTATGGTCCGAGGATCAAGTCTCGGACCACCTGCCCTCCCTCTGCTCGATCCAGTAGAGCGAAGCTGCACGCAGTCACATCCACCACGCTCCGGAGGAGACGATCCCCACTATACACCTCGAACGTGGGCGTGTTGCCCTCGTTCAGAGTGTACAGTCCCTCAGAATCGAGGAAATCGTAAAGATCAACACCGCGCGCATCATTGCTTTCGCTGCCTCACCATACGCTCCATGCGTATGGTGGGGCAATTATTAACATAAAATGGCTTGTGTTCAACTGCAACCAAAAAAAATGAAACACTTTTCTCTTAAATTAATGAAACCAAACATTAGGAAGAAGACAATTTATATAGCTAAGTTTATTACTAATATAGCAAATCAATAACTATTCTAAAAATTATTCTAAAAATGAAAACTTCTTCGACACTATTAACTACTCAATAAATAGAAAAAAACTACGCGTTGTTAAAAAAACTGGCAACAATGGCAGTAAAATAGTTGAATCACTCCTAAAGAAAAAAAAAGAGCGGTGTCGAGGAACACCTGATTGGAACGAAATTTTTTTTGCATTATATTTTGTTTATCAAATAACAGGAAGAGCGAAATAAATTATCAACTTTTGACAATAATTAAAGAAGGAATACAAAATAATATTTTTAACAAAACATTCGTTTAATTAAAATTCGATACAATGCATACAAAGTAGTGAATTATATCAAAAAACACTAATTAAGGCACTAAACTGAACTATCTTTTTTTTAATGTAAAAACCTTTTGAAATTCGTCAAACTGCTCTATTATGTAATTTTTAAAGTCGATAGATGTCACTTTTATGTTTATGAAATGAGTTTATTAAAGACTAAAAAATTGAACACACCGTCTTCAGAAATGAATAAAAATAATCATAAGCAAATTACCTCAATTACATTATTGTTCATTACAAATACATATAACATTATAATAGATAGATATTTTTAACAAAATATTTAAAAATGAATTCAGTGTCGCGTCGCCCGGGGTTGCCGTAACACTTATCTGTTAGAGAAAGGCCGAGAGTCGCTAAAAATCGAATGGAGGGGGCATGACGTTTTTTTTCCTTACGTGATGATTTCTACCAACTAGCACATCCCGCAGGTCGCGATTTAATTTCAGTTTTTTATTTATCTATATCATTATCATAATAATCAGTGAATGCTCTATAACTACCAAGGTGGAGGTTACGTCACTTTCATGTCGTATCTACCCTTGAAAAGAGCAACGAACAAAGAACAACAATCGCTGTGATAAACAATGCCTACTCAAAGTGCACAGCTACACGATTAACAGCGCCCGCTGAAAATGTTTTGAGAGTACCTAACGATTACACCACACAATCTTAATAATGAATTACTCACTTATTTATTACTTGTAAGTTTTATTCTGTTTGATTTATTGATTTAAAAACTGAGAAGTTTTAATATATTCATTTATGTATTTGATATATATTGTGCAGTTGTGTGTAACGTTTAGTTACGAAATGTCGAATGACTTTCAATTTTACTCTTAACGTGATCAAGTTCTAAAATATTTTTGACCTCATAATAGTAAGTATTATAATAAATAAGGGTTATTTAAACAATGGCATGTTTGTTCATTGTTATCAAATACTGGCCATATTTTAAGATTGCCCATTGTATCATAATAGTCATTTTAACAGCTCAAACGTTCAACTGGACGGACAAACATTCAAATAAACATACATTCATACAAATAATAATTAAGAAAAATATAAATATTTCATTGTGAAATCAAATAAACTCTTTTTAAATGAGGTTGTATTAAAACCTACCAAGTATGAAAATGGCGATTTACTATGTTTCATCTTTTGTACTCTTTGATTAAGATGTCATTACGCTTTAAAGGATAATTTTTCTCGCAACTTTAGCATAAAATATTTAACAATTATTGGAGAGTGGACAGCTCTTCTCGGACAAGTGCTTCATATAATTGAAATCGAACAACGTTTTAGATAAGTTCCTTCATTTCAACAATTAATTATTTTCTATCTTGATTGTTCCGGATTGAAAGCTAGACGATAATAAATACGACGATAAAGAAGCATTTAATTAAATGGTAGATCGTAATACAACAGGTAAGATGAAACGACTAAAGAAATTAATATAAACAATCTTGTCAAACATCAAATCATCCTTTTATCATGGATCATATATCAAACAAAATATTTAAGCTTGCTTTCCAGCTTTCGAGTGTAAAACATCCTTTGATAATTAACGAACTACTGACTTTTCAAATTGATCAAATCCTGTTAGACCAGGGTCGAAGCCGTCAAAAAAAATTAAAAACGAAAAAAAATTATAGTAGAATGAAACCCATTGGAAAAGGAAGGTTACACCACCCAAATGAGAGGAAAAACAAATTACGGTCGATCTGAGGTTGGGAAGGGGTAGGGGGTGCGTTTTTAAGGGTAAAAATCGGTTAATCTTGATTTACGGCAAAACTACAAGTCCTATCGAAAAAAGTCAAATGGCAAAGTTGTAGGTATTAATAAGATCTACAAATTTTGTATTTAGACTTTTTCTCCTTAACCTCAAAATTCATGTAAAAAATGCAAAAAACCACATTTTTGGTTTTTTATTTTTATCTTTATCAAAAAAATTTTTTTTTTTATGAAATTTGGTGAAAAGTTACCCATTTATATCCCAAACACGCTGGAATTTTTTAATTTAAAATATTTATTTTTCACCTATTTTTACTCGATATCGAAAAAACACTAATTTTCGATCGAAAATTCCCGTCAAAATATCATATTTTTCAAAAAGTCGGTAGCCTTTTGTTCGTTGAAATCTCTACTTTCTGATGGTGTAAAAAATATACATTTTATTGAAAATTTATTCAGAAAATACAAAATAACGAAAAGTGATAAAATTTGAATTTTTTTCATCTTTATGTTTTCTTTTGAGATATTTATCACAATTTTACTTTAATTACTCGAAAAACGTTTGGTTCTATGTTTTATTAATGAACAAAAAATTACAAATCCATTGAACATAAATATTACAAAAACACCATTGTTATAACTATTAAAATAGGATTAAAGGCGATTTTAATAAAAAATGTGACTATTACTATTTAATCCTGCAAAATAATGTTGATTTAATATCTATATTTTTATTGATTACAGTATACATAATATAAAATTTGAAAGCATTAATTTTAATATTTATCAAAAATTTATGAAATAACTTTCGATACAAATTATTTATTTATGTTTCCGTCTTTTGATGGTATTTCTTCATCGTCAGATTCGAGAGGCTTTTCTGGTTGATCTTCGACATCTTCAAGACTATCACCGTCTTCGTCTTCAACATTATTTCCAGTCTGCATCGATTCATGGTCCGGAATTTCCTCTAGATCATTAATGATTTCCTCGTAGATTTGCTTCTCTACATTAGCGCATTTTTCAGAACCATGGCAATTAGAACATAAATTTGTGCACTTTAAACCATGTTTTCTACAGCCACATTTCAAATTATTACACCCAGTTTCACAGCTGCAGCAAATAGTTTTAACAATACCTCGGAATTAATTCCATTTCAGTTAATTTAGGCATAATTCCACGTTCATGTTTCTTCCAGCCCCAATCTGTTACTGTCAATTCGTTACCTAGCCACGTTTGAAGCTGATAATACGCCCTGTAACAATGTTGTTCGGCTGCACCTTCTGTGGGTGGGAGATTTGCTAATATGAAAGATGCTTTAATTTTTGCCAATTGATATTTTGAAATCTTAATTGATTAAGTGTAATATTCTCGTTTTACATTTATAAATAGATTTTATTAATTGTAATCCATTTTCTTTTATGTCGTCTTTGCTTACATCTTTTTAAAAATATATGAGCCGACTTCGACAAATTCTTATCGCCTAATAATGAATTTACGATAGTTTTTGCCTTTTCCGGCAAATCCGGACGTTGTATCACAACCAGAAAAGCAATGCAGAAATGCAACGATGTTTTTGACTGATTCATATTTGAAACTATTAGACGTGAAAAAAGATCTTTTATATTTCCAGAACCGGGCTTGAGAAAATAAATTTGATGATTATTAGAATTTAATTGATTTAAAGGACCAAAAGATCAATATCTTGACCTACAACAATGACAGTTTTATTGGTATCTCTGGCAATTTTAATCGAGGTTTTAATAATGTCAGCATCAGCATCTTCTTTAACTTGTTCACAGGAAAATCCTTGCGATTGTAACACTTGCATTAAAGATTTTATTAATTTATCTTTATTTTTCATTAGATAGAAACTTTTCTTGCAAAATGGTATTTTCGTATGGTTTTGATAATTGAATGTTGGAATATTGTCTGATGTCTTTCTACGACTACGTTCTCCTTCTTTAGTTGAATTAACTACTGGTACTGTTGACACAGTTATTGATTTTTCAATTTCAGGGTATCCATCAAAACGATATAGCTGCTTTCTGCATAATGTTTTTGTACATAATGTAAATATTTATTCAAGATCTCCTCCACAGTTTCATTTTTCTGCCAAATTACTTTGTGCAGTAAAAACCCACCGTCGACAACATGCACGATACCGTCAGAATGCGTTGGTCCATTTGCGCTCTCAAATAATTCATAAAGCTGAGATTTCACATTTTTTCTGAGGCCATTTTCTGTAAAGAGTGACAATGGAAATGGAGCAAGCTCGTATTGTAAATAAGTTTCCATATCTTTTTGACTATCGATTGTTAACGATATTCTTTGAAACAGCAATAAAGGATCAATGGCTATAATATCTCCGTTAACTTTAACGGAAGATTGAACCGTTTTTAGAGACAAGATTTTGTTTTTTCTTTTAAATTTAACACTGCCAAAATTCATGCCAACAATAGCTTGCAAAGATTTTTTCCCTTCTTCATACGCTTCGTAGCAATTTACAGAATTACTGCCAATAATTCCAGAAAATATTGACATAATTTGATCAGTATCTGGAAAAGGATCGTATCTGTTGAAAAAATTTTTTAATATCTGTAAATCAGCTACATCTTTTTTTATTCGATATTCCCTGGAATCTATGTGCTGCTCGGTAGTTGCAAAGGAAACATTACAAAAATCTTCCATTTCATTGCAAATTTCGACAAGTATGATCATTGTTAATACAAATTTTGTCAAAACACTTTCAGACAAACCACGTCCATGTAAGTCCACCCTGAGTTTTCATAGATCTCATCAAAACTTGTTCGATCGTCATATCCGTCCAAACTCCCGACCAAAACTTGTGAGTACGCCGAATTGTGAAGAACCCTTCGGTGAATTGCGTAAATTCATAATCATCATTTATTATATCTTTCAGCTTACGCATATCTTGCAGGTAAAGATGAGCCGATTTTGCATATAAAAGTGTCCACTTGCATGAAAATAGGGAAGCATTCTTTCCACGCATTTTAAATGTAATTCCCAATTACCTGAACGCTCAGCCCTAATGAAATCTTTTACTAATAAGACCATTTGCCAGTACTGTATCCAAAGTTTTGCGGTAGGACCTCTTTTGTATCGATGTAAGATGCTCGATAAATTTGTCCTTTATAGTCTTCAAATCTTCATGATGTAAATTGTCACCAAAATGTTCAGTTCCTAAATCTAGCAAAAATGTATCCATTAACCCTTTTTCTGTGTCCGACAACTCCATCGACGAAAAAATTAATTCTGACAAGGCAAGCTGTACTAGAAAATGTCCTCTGATAGCTCGTGCATATGCGTGCCCAGAAAGGGCTTTTTCGGACGAATTTTCCGCATATATTTCACAAAAAGCCTCTTTAAGTCCACTACCATCCATGATGAATCCAATCGCTCCGAGGAACGACATCAATAAATGAAATCCCCCAAGTCTTACTTGGACCGACGACAAATTATAGAGATCATTATCTAAATCAATACTGGCTAAGATTTCACGAGCTTTATGGTATAGTGGTTGGTCAAACGTGACGAACACAATCTTTTGTACTTGTTTTTGGCATTGCTTAGCGGCTTCTACCAACGATGTGAAAATGGTATCATAATCACTCGGTGGGTTCTTTATAAACGGCACAGGAATAATTTTAGAAGAATGATAAGCCACATTATTATGTGACTTCTCCATGAATCCATTCCAGCCATCGGATTTACTGTTTGTAAATTTTGAATAAAACCATGTAAAATCAGCCGAAGACATTTCATAGTTGTCCGTAACGTCTAAAATATCTTCTATCTCAACTGTTTTCAATCCGTCGAAATTTTTGTTTTCAAATCGTTTTAAATTCACAAATCCTATTTCGCCTATCTCTTCAGAAGATGGTATCTGTTTTAATCTAGAGATGGTTTTCTTTGAAGTAACACTAGACGCCGGGTAACAACCATAATTCCACCCATTGCGTGGAAAGTATTCTTGCCATCAATCGTACATGTATTATGATCCGCATTGTCATAAATAAATTGAACGTAGGAATCTGGAGAAAACGTATGATTAGCAGGGTCCTTAATAATCGATGCTTCAAAGCGCAAAGTTTCTTTATATGAGGAACACAAGCCTAAATTAGATAATGAATCGATTAATCCTTTGGAGGCATATTTTTGTGAATCATCGACGACAAACCGAGTAAAATTGGAGATAAAAAGAACGTGGCCTTACTGATGTAATGATACAATGAGACATTGTGGCCACTTTTTATCCATCCGACGAATATTATTTGTACTCTTTTCTTTATTACTTTTACACACAATATTCAAAAACTTGCAAAGTTTCAGGAACGTCCTAAAAAATTGCCTTCGTTAAAATCAGAATTTCGTAATAACTTGTATCGTATACTTTAGAACGAATATCTTCTAAAAGAATTTCAGCAGCCATTTCAACAATTCTACTTCGTTCGTCTTCTTTACTTTTAATCTTTTTCGTACCACTCTTTGCAGAGCTTCTTACTTGCAGTGCCATTTTGTATAAAATTATCATGTCTCTTTTAATTAAATGACATTCGATGTCGTTTTGAAAATGCTCCTTCAATTTTGTCTTAATAGTTGTGTAGTCTGGGAGATCTCCTGAAAATCCCTCTTTTATTTCATTGATAGAAAATTGACATTCCATTTCATTTTCAACAATATAATTAATAAGATAATTAATAAAATCCTTCGTATTTTTACATGCAACGCGACCTCTTTTCTTTCAGTTCTTTTGTTATAAAAGTAGACATACAAGCTGTGTGATAATGCGCTTTTACAGCGAGTAAATCAGGCACATTTCTCAAACGAGCTGAAATATTTTTATCGAAATCATTTAATGTGCTTTGTTTTTGAATATACTCTAATATATTATCTCTAGTATCTTGACTTTCAACAGATGAAATTTTTCTTTAGATCTATTACCGAAAATTTACCGCAGAGAAAGCAATGAGATTCAAAATTAAAACCAACAGCGTCTTTATTTATTTCTTTTCCTTCGTTAGATTTCCGATGTCTTGAACTACGGAATGTTGCTATTGCAGTCTCATCATTATAATGACTTTGACAAGTTCGATGAATAAAGGCTGATGTCAAACGCTCAAATTTTTATATATTATTATCGGTTCTTTTTACTAGATCCCACTAAACGATTCAAAGCTGTTTTTTATCTCACATCCTGGTTTATCATCTGCCTTATTGCAGATTATACAAACAGATTTATCCATGCTGAAAATCTGAAAAGACAAAATTAAATTAATAATAATGCCTTCACAGTTTTATCAAGAGTATAACTTAATTTGTTCGTGCAAAATAAACGAAATTATTATCTTTTATTCGCGTACTAAAATATTATTTGATTGTATTTTTTAGGTTATGTTAGGTTAAACATACTATTTAGTAAAGGAGAATATTACTATTTTTATTTTAGAGCTGATATGATAGATACTGATTAAAATTCAGGTAGTATTTACCTTGCTATGTAGATTCCAGAACTTTTTAAACTTAATTTGTCACAATTCTTGTAAAGTAACTCAGTATACGTGTATTTTATCAACGATGTTATTCACTGTACTGCATTTCGAATACTAGCTAACGGTTTTACAGCTGCTACGAAATAACAGGTAGTAAGGCCCAGACCCTCCTAGCCCCGTCTCCACTTCTGTATAACTTATTATACCTTTGCAATAAAAACAATGGGATATAGTGGTAGTAACTTATTTAATTCGCAATAGAAAATTTCGGACGACAGGAAAAATGTGTACAAATTGGCGGCAAAATCGAATTGTCATTTTCACTAACTTTTAATTATAGTTTTTTTCTTATTTTGACTTTCTAAGTGGCCAGCATTTTATAAAGCCAAAGGTTGAAACGGCGTTTAACAACTTCTCTATGAAATACTTTTGATGGGCTACAATTTTCCGAAGGTCACTCAGGTATATAGATTTCACCTTAAAATACCGATAAATAGGCATCTATGCACATAATTTAAAACAAATTTTCAAAGTTTCTCAAAGCTTTATAGATGTATTATTAAATATCAACTTTATTAACCTACTTAGTAGTTAATTATAATAATCCATTTCGAGTTGCAATTTTTGTTCATTAATAAAACATAGAACCAAACGTTTTCGAGTAATTAAAGTAAAAATTGTGATAAATATCTCAAAAGAAAACATAAAGATGAAAAAAAAATTCAAATTTTATCACTTTTCGTTATTTTGTATTTTCTGAATAAATTTTCAATAAAATGTATATTTTTTACACCATCAGAAAGTAGAGATTTCAACGAACAAAAGGCTACCGACTTTTTGAAAAATATGATATTTTGACGTGGAATTTTCGATCGAAAATTAGGGTGTTTTTCGATATCGAGTAAAATAGGGTGAAAAATAAATATTTTAAATTAAAAATTCCAGCGTGTTTGGGATATAAATAGGTAACTTTTCAAAATTTCATAAAAAAAATTTTTTGATAAAGATAAAAATAAAAACCAAAATGTGGTTTTGCATTTTTATGAATTTTGAGGTTAAGGAGAAAAGTCTAAATACAAAATTTGTAGATCTTATTAATACCTACAACTTTGCCATTTGACTTTTTCGATAGGACTTGTAGTTTTGCCGTAAATCAAGATTAACCGATTTTTACCCTTAAAACGCACCCCTACCCCTTCCCAACCTCAGATCGACCGTAATTTATTTTTCCTCTCATTTGGGTGGTGTAACCTTCCTTTTCCAATAGGTTTCATTCTACTATAATTTTTTCGTTTCTAAAATTATCGACCCTGGTCTATGTGTGTTTGCTTTGTGTTTAGGATATGTTGTATGTGGTCAAAATGTCCTATTTAAAGTTTCACATTACATTTGGTAGCATGCCATCTATGTAGATGTTGACGAAATGGCAACTAAACGGGATCGACGTGATCCTCTTATCCCACATTTGATAAAACGTCAATTTATGCATCCAAATCCAGTTTATCTTCTCCAACCTGTCCACTATCATGTATATATCTGTTCATTGTTTT
>BGZK01001191.1:0-193268 GCA_005406025.1 Eumeta japonica
CAATGCAATCTATTATGAAGTTTACATCATAATATAAAAATAATGAAAGTCAGCAATCCTTTTTATGTATATTAGATACATGTTATGTTACTTATATGTATCAACTTTATAGCTCCCTTATCTTTGCATTGATTTTGATAAAATTATACGGGTATGCACTAAATGTAAACTGTCTATGTGAAATAAATAACTAATTGCGAAATAAAAAAAAAATATTTGCTTTAACCCAATGGATTTGTATAAATGGCTCGATATTATCTTACCCACACAATTAAAAACTTTAATAATAATTGAAAAAATTTGGTAATTCCAGTTATTTTATTACAAAAACGTGAATAAACATAATTTGCGCAATGCTTTTTTTACATTGGCGATTATCGTTTTAACTTATAAATAGTCTCAGTTATATTCTAATAAATTTTATAATCTTAAATGTGATACAGCAACTTTAATATTTTACGACCTCTCCAAGGTTTACAAATATGTAATTCACGAAACGAGAAACTGCATCATTACGGAGTGACAGGCTGGGCACTCGACCTTCTGAAGTCATATCTAAGTAACAGGATTCAGAGCATTTATGTCAATGGCAAAAATTCGTCTGGACTTTTAGTCCGCGTGGGGTTACTACAAGGATTAAATTTTGGGCCATTCCTGTTTTTAGTGTATATTAACGCCTTATGTAGTCTTTCTGGACATGTTAATTAGATAATACTCTTTGTGTAGGTTCACCATTGTTATTTGAATACAGAAGACAAAAACTTGATTATAACGATGTTATATAAAGTAAAGAAATGCATTATAACAAGTGATATAATTTTGAATGAAAAAAAAATGAAGTACATGAAATTTACGCTTCTAAATGTAAGTCATAGATTTAGAACTATTTTAGTACGAAACTATTTTAAATTTATTTTGGCTTTTTTTATAGCCCGATATCATATGGTATTTTGGTCTCGGATATTCCGCTCATATACAGAGAGTTTGTTGTGCTACAGAAGCTGGCTATTTCGGCGATTTACAAACTAGGATCTCGAGTAATTAAAAGAGTAAGTCAAAGGAAATTGGAATCTTAACTTTGGCATTTCAATTTATATTCGAAAATTTAATACAGGTAACTTAAAAATTGAAAATACATAGTGATTGACATAGATTGGTATTAAGTATAGGCTTCACCGCCCACCCATCGATGTTGCAACAGTCCGGCTGGGGCCGACGCAGCCCGCCGCAGCAGTTAGTTCCTATCATTTCAAGGAGGATATATTTCATTTGCTTTAAATTATTTTCATCTAAAATTTTTTTTTGTCGTTTTGCTTATAAAACGCAAATATTTTAATTACCTATTTTCTTTGCCTTTCAAAGTATTTATAGTTTTTGTAAATAAATAAATAGTAGTTTTGGATTTGTTATTATACATAAAAAATAGTATACACGTGAGTTACACACATTAATCTACACAAAATAAAAATAAAGTATGTTCAAATGTTAGTCGGTTACATAAAGTCACAAAGTAATTTATGGGGCTCTGAGTGCGTACATTGAGTTAGGTTCCTGTAGATGTTCAAAACTTATTATTAACAAATACAAGATATTGATTAAACAATTACTTGTTAAAAAAGTGTTATAAAATTTCTCATAATTTTAGGGATAAATAATGTTACCTTGTTATTTACTTTGAAACTAACTAAACTTTGAAACTAAAAGTTGTGAGCAAAGTTACCTTGAAGTCTCTTGTTTGTGTTCCCTTCCGAGCAAGTGGCAAATTCACATTATATTGACGTACTAAACGTAAATGGCCTATGAAATAAAAAGATTTTGGAATTGTATTTAGAAAGCGATGGGTTTCAAAAGGTTGCAAACAATTTCATGCTTGATATTCTTAAGTTCGACGATGGAAAAGTGAATGACGTAGTATGTCATAAATAGTAAATATTATTTACTCACCTTTTTTTTATGTTAAACGAGTTTAATTTGTGATAAAGAAGAGAAGACATGTATAGTAAGTTTTGCAGTAGTATATGTCCTTGTATCAACCTTGGCCACACTAAGTCAGTATAGCATAAACGGAGTTGAGATTAATAAAATTCAGGATCTCAATAAGACAACGAAAGCGTAACGCGATTGAAACAATGTTTTAATGGAACCCAGCAGCTTAGGCGGTAAGAACTCAAGGAATTTTGTTACTAATAACAAAATCTGTATTGCTAAACAAAGCGAAATGTTTATGTATTGTAAATAAGTAGTAGTTGGTTTAGTAGTAAGTAGATTAAAAATTAATCTACAAAACGGTGATTTACATTCATCTTAGAAAGAGACAAAAAGTATCTACAACAAATAATAACCGAGATAAAAAAATCAAAACAAAAAAAAAACATTCAGTGAAAATGAAATCGATATGCAAAAAACTATTGTATTATATTTACATTTTGATTGTCGTTTCGATAGTAACCAACCGGACGACCTCGCATCGTCTACTCGTTACCGAATCAGTTGAGTGGTACACCTCACTTGAGATTTTATCATTGCGGCCTGTGACATATGGCGGGCACAAAATGCGGCGCGACTTTACTGTGAAGGCGGAGCACAGGACGGTCGAAAACCAAAGCCATGGAGTTTGGAACATGTCGAGGTTACGGCTGGCTTTCACAGCTCCATGTTCACAATGTATCATAGAAACGAAAGCATGCAATTCGTAAAATCTGCATATATAAAAGAACGAATTGACTTATATATTAATGCATAGTCCAAAGTCCCGGATACTTGAAACTTTATACAGGGGCGTCCAGTGGATTGACAGATATATAAAACGCTCCTTGCACCCTAGTGGATGTGACTGTCAACAATTTCCTGAGGATATGCCTGGTTGGTATGAAACGTACGTAGAATTAACAATTTAACGGTTGGCAGAATAAGATAATTATAAAAATAAATAACACTTGCTTAGGTGTTCGATATCTGTTCGACACGTCGATATTATTGCAAGCTTTACCAGCCGAAGCGGGACGAAACAGCTCGGCCGTGTTGGGCCGGTAGGAGTCGAGCGACGCACTGATCTCCATCAGCGGCGTCATGATACTCTTCAGATGCTGCAGCTGTTCGCAGGCGTAAATCAGCCAAGAGCAGAACATGAGGTCCATCAGGTTCGCTATCATCATGGCGAACAATAGCCAGTAAATCTGAAAGGTTTTGGTGATGTTTACTGAACTAGTTTCGGCGCCAGCTGATCTTCTATGCGTCTCGAATCTTCTTACATTCGAACGTGACACAATTGTGTGATGTTCGAATGTAAGAAGATTCAATCGGATATCGGATCGGTTCGATATCTGTCAATCCTCTGGAATCAATATTCGATCATTTGGATAGAGATTCGTAGTGGAGAGGCAGATTCGAGGGTCAGCGGTGGGTTGCATGCTGCATGTTAATGCATGTTGCAGGCAAGCATCGAGTTTGGGGTCAAAATTAGAATCAGGAGGGTGACCCGACCCAGAAAGGGGAGTATAGGTCAAAATTGAGAATGGGATCGGACTCGAGAGTGGAATCAGAATCGGCAACTGTTGAGGTCAAGACTGGCGTCGGAGTTAATAGCGAGAACACGATAGGAACCGAAAGTGAAACAAATTGGCACCGAGAGTAAAACCGGGATTCGAATCTAAGATAGCCTAATCTTTTTTTTTGCGATTTTTGCTTCTAAAGTTCTGTTATGGAATTCATTTGTTTTGGAGTTTCGTGAGTTTTCAATTCTTACTTATTACATTCTCACTTATTACATTCTTATTTATTAGGTCAAAGATAATTATTTTGACTGTTTGATTATATACCTCATCGATCAGAAGTCATACGCCTTAGAACAAAAATTGATCGATTTAAAATTAAAGACTCAAAATTAAAAGCATTCCAAGAAATATATGATTGCTTTATGGGCGAGCGTGATGATCACGAGACGAATTATATCGATTGTATTTATTATCGTGTATATATTAAATGCAAGACCTGAGTATCGGCGTGATCACTTGCAATTACTGATAATTGAAATGGACGAACATCGCAATGGTTACGAATAGTCACTGCCCTAAACATAAACCCTCCATGAGGAGCTGCATAATGATATAAGAAGGATGCATGAACTACAACATCAATTGGATTTATGTAAAGCGGACAAGACGATTAAGTTGTAAGACTCAATGTTGGACAGTACGGCATGAACTGACATACAGGCCACATGCATTTATTTATACAGTGTTAAAAAAATTCAAAAATATTTTAAAATTAATATGTTATTCGAACGTAACGAATCCAAAAGTCTTATCTTGGACTACTACTTAAAGGTGTGCGAAGGCTGCTATTTATGTATCCACAACTGGGCACATACATAACAATATTATAAAGTAATTACAAAATTTAAAAATGAAACTTTTTGGCTGTAGAATACAGTTTGTTTCATGTAACTGTAAATTGTTTTAACATTGTGGCGTCATTTTGAAAATTGTCTTTTTCATCATGGAATTAACTCGTGAAAATTTTCGTGCGATGATTTATTACGAAATTCCGCGACTGCTAACTCAAAAACAGTACATCAATCAACTCACTTCGACTTTGGAGATGAAGCACCATCGATAACCACTATATATTACTGGTTTATTACTGTGAATTCATTTGTGTGTGGTCTATACTCACGGACGAATTTAATGAATGTCGCCCTAAATCGGTTATTGTACCAAAAAATATAGATGTTTTGTGGGAACTAACAAAGCAATGTAGTTATGTTACGTATCGCGAGATAAAGACGTCCTTGGGTATAACTATGATGAGCATACATAAGATATTACAATAGTTAACAGTGTGGATGTACCAAGATGAGCCGAACCCAACCCAAAAGTGATTCGTGCCAAAAGAACTTTGAAGCAAATGGTTGCCTGTTTTTTGGTATAAATGGACATATGGTTACAGTGCATCTAGAGAATCGTAAAATGGTTAATTTGGTGGGGTACGCGACTATTTGTTTATCAGAAGTCTTTGACGAAATACGAAACAACAACCGACGACGCAGAATCATTTTTCAATATGACAATACTAGCTGTCTCACGTTGGCTGAAACAACTCAGTCAATGGAAGGTCAAAAGATCGAATTGATGGGTCATGAGCCTTACAGTTCCGATTTGGCATCCAACGATTTCGTGAGCGTGGAGAATAATTTATATGGTCAACATTTTTCGAGCTGCAAAGAAACCGTTCATGCGTTCAAAATATGTGTTTTGGAGATAGCTCAACCAGAACGTGAAAAGTGCTATTAAAATTGATTTCAGCTTTGTAAAAGTGCATCGATCATTATGGCGAAAATTTTGAAAAGCAATAAAAAATATTAAATATGAGACATTTGTTTCTTTTGATATTCCGGACATGTAAATAGCAGTCCTCGTATGTGTATATGAAGGAACATATCGTTAACAGTATTCATTTATTTAAATTTAATAAACGGTTCATTGATAATGAAGGAAACCAGTGAGGCTTTGAATATATATTATTTTTCCTCATATTATCGTCAGTTCTCGACCCACAAACTCAAATTGAAAATATCTTTATTTCATAGACAATTAAATAACACTTGAAACAGGTTACAGTTTTTTGTAAGCTTATTCTTCATCACACATTCAGAACAGATTTTTGCCTCAAGAAGACCGAGTAAAAAATCAAATGTGATTGTTTTTCAATTTTATCATATATAACCGACAAAGATACAAAACTATTACCGAATGAAGCAGCCCGGTAAGAAGTCGAACTGGTTGTAGCCATGGATATTTGTCTTCTAAATATTCTTAAATTGTATAATACTCTTTTTTATTATGCGTTTCTTTAATAATATTCTTAAATTTTAATAAGAGTGAATGTTATACATCCACAGGAACGTTATTGAATATCAATCCAACGTGGAGCGCTCGAGGACTAAAATAAACTGAATAAACCGAGGTCTAAAATAAACCGATTTCTAGGAAGGTAGGTCGCAGGTCTGTGTAGTGCATTATTTTGAGTTTACGTCTCGAAAACACCGTACTAGCATGACAAGTGTTCGATTTTTACTTTCATTTTAATATTTTCAAAAAATATCTCAATACCTTAAAGCAAAAAAAAAACACTTTATACCTAGTCACTCCTTTTCTAACTACTTAGTAGTGAATTATTACTGTAAAAATAACATCAAATATAATTTTGTTGTAATACACCGGTGACATATAATCAGCTTGAATATCTGTTGTTTGCCTTGACCAGTCGCAGCATTACCATTTTTCCATGTTAAACATCTTTAGTATTTAAATGTCACAGATGCTTATAAAGTTATCGATGTTTGTCTACAACTTTAGAAAATTCGATTATTATTCAACTATTCGACTATTGTTACCATATGATTTTAAACGCATTCGAAGGGTGATTCCAGTAAAACAGAAATAAAACAATTTTATTAAGAAAAGCCACATTTTAAATTTTTTTATCCGTGTGTTTGCATGTTTTCACACAACGGTTTTTATAATATTCTTTGGATTCCATAGAATATTCACAGAAGCAAATTTTAATTCATCGAAATCGGACGACAAGAAGGAATCGTAAAATTCCACCTGTACGAAGTCACGTGCGCAGCTAGTGTAAGGAATATGTAGGGCATATGTTTTATTGTCGTACATACGAAACATTATTTTATAATAAAGTAAATTAATTAAATTAAAATATCAATAAACTTAAAATAAATTTAATAAAGATTATTGCGTTATTTTTATTTATCCATAAGGAAAGCGAATGATTTATTTTCATCAAAAACTTTTCAAGTTACATGTGTGTTATAAGTTTACAAGATTATAATGTAACATTTATAATTATGTGTAGCAGATGGAACAAACAAGCAGAAAGAATATGTAAGAAAAAATGGAACGTTTCTTAATTCAAAGGTTCGACCTCGACAGTTAGGATTTTATATTCAAGTATTTTTTCTATATATTCCAATTACTTTCACTTTATTTTCTTTCGCTTCATTTGCGTTCAATACTCTGCATCCGAGAAACAGTCTGTTTCCAATTCTAGCATAACCATTAAACTGCAAAATGTTTTTTTAGCAGCAAGCTGTCTGATTGTAGAGAGAATAAATAAATAATAATTATTAATTACTTAATTTTACTTTTCAAAAACGTCACTTGAAAGTGAGCAGGATGACCTCTTCATCATTTCTTACTATAGTTCCGTATACCACCATATATCTACTATAACAGAGGTCAATTTTTATTTTTTAAATCGATGTGACATTTATTGCCGAAAAGTTTTACCCGTGCGAGACGGGGAATGGCATTACGCGGTCGGAGAGCGAAGGCCAACAACACGACTTATGCGAATATTGTTCATACCAAACCTGACAGTACATTCGGAAACATGGCGACGTTAGTTGCCGTCATTATTGCATCAATTGGTTTGATATTCATGGTAGGCACTGTGCCTTCCACTGAGTACTCTTGCGCACCCTTCTTTTTCCAAAAAGTCAAACACGAAGGGAAAGTATACAAGTCGATCGTACGGTTCCAGTGTGATAGGTCGCCTCCCTTCGATGGCACCTGTGACCCCACTTTCACCGAGCGCGTGTACTACCGCACGGTGTCCGGGTACTCCTGCATGGTGGAGTACCTGGCCCGGCCGACGCCGCTGCTAGAGGAGCCGCCCTGCTCGGACAGAGAGGGCTACGACGACTACTTCAAGCAGCTGGGCATGGCGGCCACGCCGGCGGGCTGGGTGCTGCAGGACGCCAAGGCCGGTGTTCTGCTGCAAGTGCGACCGAATATACCTCACAGGTGAGTACATGTAGCGTTATGGAATTTTAATAAAAAATAAGTCGTTATCTTCTATAAATAATTTTGTTTATTCGAGCATCTTATATTAAATCTAATGAAATGACATTCAAATTTCTATCCAAAACGCAAGCCTTTGTTTTTGAATGTTAATTTGATACAGGTGTGGTATATGTTAACGTTAGAGTAGTTTTGGTGAAAAAAATACTATCTTATCTATAAGAAATTTTCTTTTTAAATGGAACATTTGATAACAATTTTCCATGAACACACACACACACACACACACATCTATACCTATAAATATATTTAAAACAAAAGTAAAGAGAGAGTTGAGCCGTTTCGGGGATGGGAGATGGACCTTGACTCGGCACGAGCCGGATGTCCCGCGTGCCGTCTGTCCACTGCCAAATACCTCCCGCTCCTGCCCTCGTTGGCGGTTTGTCTCACTCTCGGTATAGATCGCGGACCTGCTTTTCAATCCGATTCCGACATGCTATTAATTTAAATTTTAATCCCACACTTGATTTGGACCTTGAACTTGATCGTTTTCGATTTTGATCTCTCACCGTGTCGATTTGGTTCCGGTACCGGATACGGTTCAGATTTAGGCAAACTGGGAAATTTGCGTGTATCGAAATAAAATTTAGGTCTCCAGTAGTAAGATTGAAGTTAGTTAAAAGCTACCATAGCCTGGAAGAAATCATTCCAGATATTATAAGGAACTAATTGAAAATACGGTATGATGACAACTGTATAGAATACGTTAGAAGACTGGGAAAAAAAAAGGGGAAAAAAATAAGGCCAATTGTTGTAACTTTACACACGATGGGTTTAAAAATAAAAATACAGAAAAACAAGAAAAAAATTAGAAACAACCTCATATTATATAAAAGAAGATTATCCCCTGGACTTCCTGATAAAACGCAAAGAATTACATGTAGAAGACGAGAAGGAGAAAAAACAAGGGAGAAAAGCGATCATCAAATATAATAAGCTTATTATAATAAACAACGACAACAAACAAGAAAAACATACAATATCACAAGAAAATAAAAATAAAATAAGAAATTTATCAGAATCGCCGGAAACTACAAGGAAAACATCAGAACACAGAGAACAAAGTACAAATCAGGCAATAAAAATTAATCAAACTTACAATATGAACGACTATCTAATAAAGGCTCCTACTTTCTCCATCCAAGGAAGAAGCTCATCTCTAATACAAAACGATAATCGAGATCAAGAGAAGTAGCAATCAACGTGCCCCCCTCCCAATCTTCCAACACGGCTAGTCACCGCGGGAGATAAAAACTACAACGCTCCAACAAATCAAAAAATATATATAAGTACCTACAACGTCAGATCTCTACTTAAACCTCAACAAATTGAACTATTAAAACACTCCCTTACTAATATCAAGCATGACATCATAGATCTTTCTGAAGTAAGACGAAGCGGAAACGATATCATAGAAGATAAAAATTATATACTTTGTTACACGGGCAAAACAAAAGGACAGCACGGAGTTGGATTATTAATCAAAAAAGAATACAAAACGAATATAGACAACTATACAGGAATATCCGAGAGAGTCTGTCTTTTAAATCTTAAATTTGAAAACACAAGAATATCCATTATACAAGTGTATGCTCCCACCCAAGACGCAACAGACGAGGAAATAAATAGCTTCTATGACCAAATAAATCGCGCTAGAAGCCTTGCAAACGGAAAACAAATAATAATGGGCGACCTTAATGCCAAAATAGGTCAAAGAAAAAATCCAGAAAATTATCATCGGCCCCTTTTGCTACGGCACTAGAAACCAAAGAGGCGACAGACTAGTGCAATACGCAATCGAAAATAACCTTACCATAATCAACTCCATATTTAAAAAGAAAACTGAAAACCTATGGACGTGGACCACACCAGACAAGAAGAGTAAAAACCAAATAGACTATATCATGAGTAACTGCCCTAAGCTTTTCCAAAACATAGAAATTTTAAATAACAACAATTTTGCCAGCGACCATCGACTTGTAAGAGCGACTATACAAATTATCAAACATAAGAAATGCAGAGCAAGCTTTGGAAGAGTCATATCTAACCTATCAACCTTACAAAACCAAGCGCAGTACTTATCCAATCTAACGAAAAAATTAGAGAATGTGTTTTGGGAAGATACCGACGATATAGAGACATTTTACTTAAAGTTAGAAACTTCTATACACCAAAGCTACAACAAAATACTACAGAAAAACCAAAACAGGATATAATATCGTATGAAACGAAAGAACTCATTAAAAACGCTCAGAACTACTACATGCACCACTAAAGACCCAGGAAGAAAGAAAGGAATTAGCTACACTCTTTAAAACTATAAATAAAAAATTAAAGCAAGATTACAAAACTTATAGACTTAAAATAATCGAGAATAACCTATTTAAAACAGGAAGCCAAAGAGCGCATAAACAGTTAAACTCGGATAAAAGTGGATACCAAGCTTAAAGTCAAGAAAAACTACAAAACTCTACAAACACGAGGATCTAGTTAAAATAGCTTCAGATTTTATAGAACCTGTACGATGACGAAAACTACGAACAATGCTACAAAGATAACCTGAACTATAACTGGGAAACAAATAGCCCTATCCAGCTTTTCAATGCCGATGAAATAATAAAAATATTGACAAATTAAAGATCGAGAAGAGTCCGGGACCTGATAATATTCCTAACGAAGCGTTAAAATTGGAAAACCTATATTAATTCAACACCTTATCACATTGTTTAACAAAATATTAGAAACACAAAATATCCCCAAAATGGGGCGAATCAAGAATAACTCTATTATACAAGAAAGGTGATCCACAAGATATTGGCAACTACCGAATCAGTCTACTTCCAACAATGTATAAGTTATTCGCAATGTGTTTAGAAAAAGGTTAGAACCAGATATAGAAACACCAAACTAAAGAACAGGCGGGTTTTAGACCAGGTTTCTCAACTATAGACCATATACACGATAGAGCAAATAGTGGAAAAATATCAAGAATTTAAATCCCCACTCTATCTAGCATATGTAGATTACGCTAAAGCATTCGACTCGATAACGCACGAGAGCATTTGGTAGGCACTGAAACATGAAAATATCCATAAATATAATTAAAAACATATATATAAAAAGCACAAGTCGCGTAAAGCTCGATAGACTAGGACCTAAAATAAACATACGCAGAGGTGTGAAACAAGAAGATCCTCTCTCACCGAAATTTTTCATGGCTGTCTTACAAAATATAATGAAGAATTTAAAGTGGGAAGGAAAAGGAATAAATATAGATGGCAAGTATCTCAGCAACTTAAGATTTGCTGACGATATAGTCCTCTTCTCGACGTCATCAAAACAACTTGAAGAAATGCTTACAGATTTAAGTGACTCTAGCAACACCATTGGCTTACAACTAAACACCTCTAAGACCAAAGTTACCACAAACAGTAGACAAACCCCTATTATAGTAAACCAAACACCAATCGAATATGTCGATAGTTATATATATCTTGGAAAACTAATTTCTTTTAAAAGCACAAGACATAAAGACGAACTTGACAGAAGAATTAATATGTCTTGGAAAAAATTCTGGAGCCTAAAAGAAATATTAAAATCAAATCTCCCATTAAAATTGAAGAAAAAAGTAATGGATTCGTGTGTATTACCATGCCTGACATACGGAGCACAAACCTGGATCTACAATAAATATACAAAAACAAAAATACGGACATGCCAGCGTTCTATGGAGAGAAGCATTCTAGATCTAAAGCTCAAAGATAAGCATAGAAGCAGTGATATAAGACACAAGACTAAACTCATAAATGCGAGAAAACACAGTTGAAGTGGAAATAGGCTGGCCACATGATACGAACAACGGGTGAACGCTAGACGAAACTGGTCACAACAAGGTCCAAAGGGTAAGAGAGCCAAGGGTAGACCTATAGACCGATGGACTGATGACCTACGAAAGGTAGCAGGAGACAACTGGATAGAGGCAGCAGGAGATAGAGCACAATGGAGACAGTTGGAGGAGGCCTACACCCGAGAGGGGCCTTGACTTAATAATACTACTACTAATACTATACTATTACTACAATTTAGAAACTTTCCTTTTGTATGTATCTTTAAATTTTATTGTAGTTTGTTAAGTTAAGGAAAAAATAAAGGTTTATTATTATTATCATGTGCAGTATATGTGTAGATGGATGATAAAGCTCTGTATTCATGGAGGGGTTTTTCGAGCGTGTGTAAGTAAGTATGCAGTCTCTGCTCAATGGTCAGTATTTTAGGATACGAGAAAACGTTTGCGTACGATATTAATAAACTTACCGCGTCTGAGAAAAAAAAATATCTTGTGTGCTAGCGTATGTAGAAGTGTATGTTTATAGCGTGATTTGGTTGCGTCGCGCCAGCATTAAAGGAGCACGTATGCCTTGTTTGAACTCTGCTTGCTCACTAACCTATCCGTATCGTAAATTGACAGTCTACTATTAGGCTCATCACATCATACAACAGCTTCGTGCTAGTAACAGTACGCCTGTCTTCGAGGAGAGCATGCGAAAGAAGTTGAGTCTTTTCCCGTAATTTCCCTCTTGTGCAAGATGATAATTGAAACTACGTGTAAAACTACGTTGTACGGACTCCAGTTGGGTTATATGAATCACGTAAATAGAAGACCAAACGGGTGACGCGTATTCTGATATAATTCTGAGATGCGTGAAGTATAAATATTTTAAGTGATTTAATCTTTTTAAAACATTTTTGTACTCCTATATAACTCCTATAACGCTAACATTTTGTATGGTTTTTTAACAATGTATTCGATATGGGATTTTTACAACATCTTGTAATCTTACATTATAACCAAGATCGCGAACAAGTTCAAGCCTAGAAATGACCGAACCGCTAAGTTTATAGCTGTGCATTACGAAATAAAGTAAAGGTAAAGGTAATTACCTGATATTTTTCTACATTTAAATCTAGGTTGGCATTATTCGTCGAGTCCTTAACAGACACATGCAATTGAAAATTCAAGCTTGTCACAATTAACACTACAACGTATAGGCATGAAAATTATTTTTACGTCTGTGTACTTAATATATTATAAAACTGAAAGCAAGGCACAATGTCATAAAATAGATGTTGAATAGGAGGAGACCTATATGGGATCCCTGTGGGAAGTCTGATGGAAACAACTTGAAATTAGATTCATAAATGCCTACTTTACTACCTGTAGTATGTTTTTTAGATGGGTCAGCCATCTTAAGAGATCACCGTGTAGATCAGATCAGAGGTTCCCAAACTCTTTTGTTTTATAGAGCACTTTCAAAATTTTGCCGGGTACCGGTGGACGCCCAGCAGCTACATCACTACCAATTTCTAAATCTCGAAAAAATAGTGAAGATCAGATCTATTTATGGAAACTTGCATTGTGGCTGAGTTTTTACGACGAATTAACAGTTTTCGAAATAAAAGGTTAGAATTGATTGCTTGATAGGGTTAATTATTTGATAATAAAGTCGACTAAACAAATTTTCAATTAAATTTTAATTGATTGTGCTGTGAGTGGATGCAAAAAAAGCAAAGTTGGCCAATCGACAAAGTGATTCCATCCAACTTTACTTTTTTGAAATCTACAGTGACTCACAGCACAAGAACCAATCATTCTCACAAATTTTATTTAGAAAACGTCCCATTCGGAGTGGTAAAAAGAAATACAGTATATTTCTTTGTGTTGTAGGTACTTATTTAAATTTAAATATATAAATTATTACATTATTAATTATTATTGTTATAACAGTCGTAACATAATTAAAATTAAATACTTATAACGTAATGTCATTTCCACAATGGTAATTACAAAAATAAATATAATTTTAATGAGAGGGACGTACTTGATGGATTGACAGCAAATTATCAATATTTGGCTTGAGTTTTATAAGGAATAATCGTAAATCTCCATTTTCTGTGATATTCAATCAGCTTCTTTTTTTTGTTAATAAACTTTTAACGGCACTAAAATTTTTTTTGACGAAATATGAGGAGGGAAACGCTATCAGAAGCCTTTGCACAATTCCCCACAGTCCAGGATATTTTTCGGGTATTTCTGCCAGCAGCCCAAATTTTTGATACCCTCTTTTAAATATCATTTTCAGCTCCTCATTAGTGCTAAGCTCGAGTAGCTTCTCTTGTAATGTCACATTCTGCACTACCGTTTCATCAAATGGATTTATGATCCATGATGGTATTTCCATAGACAGAATATCTTCAAATCTGAATTTAAAATCATCATGCAGGGCAATCAAGTGTTGAACGTATGTATAAATATCTTCATCAAGGCAATCTACCTGCGACAAGTTTGAAAACTGTAAAAATTCGCGCCTACCAATATTTTCCTTCATAAATTTCAATTTACCAAGAAAAGCTGAAATTACACTCTTTATCTTTATGAAATTGAGGCTGTCCTCTTGTAATTGTAAGTTGAGGTCATTAAGTTTTTTGAATAAATCTGTCAAATACGCGATGTCTGCTTTAAAATTGATCAAGTTCCTTTTAACACGCTTTTATAAGCTTGGGTTGTAACTATGTATGTAATAGAATTTTTGAGCTTAATTTTCACCGGTTTCTAGAAGTCTGATCAACTTGAAACTTTGCATACGTATCAATGACCAATGACAATGCAATAATTTGATAACAGTTTCCCATTATCCTTATTAGGACCGCCAGGATTAATATAATACTAGAAATAAGTCAATTTCATTACCAAAGAGAAAGAGAACTATATCGTCGAAGAGTGCCAGTTATGTTGTAGTTAAATATTATAATGAACTTCCAAATAATCTAAAAATGTTAGTTGGTAGTAAAAAATCCATTAAGATAAAACTGACTAAGTGGATAAAAAACTTTGATATTGAGTAGTGAGTTTGAGTAGTTTCTCAGGTTTGAGTTTTTGTAGTTTTTAAGTTACAAAATTATAGTAATTAATTTATAGTATTAGCAATGTTGGATATATTATGCCAGTCCTATGTACAGATGGAAATCATCTCTATGGGACAGATATTCTTGTTTTTTTTTATACGTGTAATCTACTCTGTATACTTTTCGGGATATCTGTAATTATTTTACTGGTAATAAATATTATAAACTAAAGAACACGCTTGTAAAGCACATTAAAATAAAAAGTGAAAAATAATCCTTAATATGAACTCAAAAAAATAATGAACAATGACGAAAAATACTAGTATTATTGTGGAAAAAGCGTGGGGCGCTTTGTGCCACATATTTCGTATATGTTTTTTAGTTTTTTTTATTTAAATCAGGATCTTTACTTTCCAAAAACTCTAAAACTGAGTCAAAAAGTTAATAAAACCTTGATAAACATGCACCTTTCGACAACCAGTGTACTTCGGTATGTAACAGCAATCGTTGGAAGTCTTCATCATTTTCATCGCACAATTGTACAAATAAATACGTATTTAATGCATTGCTTCTTATTTTGTTAACTGCATTAATCACAAATTGAAGCGATTGGTGCAATTTATCACTCAAATTTTTCGCTACTAGATGTTGTCGGTGGATAACACAGTGAATCGCAATCACCTCTGGTATAATTCTTTTGAAATGGCTTATAAACCCACGATATCGCCCGACCATGGCAGGAGCTTCATCTGTAGCCACCGATATAACGTTTGTGAATGGAAACGATTTTTCTTTAAAAAAAACCACTCAAAATATTAAATATTGATTCACCTTTAGTGTACGTCAAAAGTTTTCGCGAATAGTAGCTCTTCATGAATTTTTTCGCCCATAACAAATCGAACATATGCCAATAATAATGCTTCATTGCCAGGTAAAGTTGACTCTTCCAGTTGAATAGAAAAAATGAGTTGTTCGTAGATAATCACACAAGAAACTTTCAACATCAGAGCTCATTCCATAGCCCATCAGAGCCGTTACCATATAACTTTCTTTTAACGAAACGTTTCAATTCATAAAATGCCAAACTGTGAATTTCAGCCGGGATCTTATTATAAAAGCGCTCTCATTGACCCTCAAACGATTAGCTAACTTTGTTTAGACGGGTCTTAGCTTACCCTTTGTTTTCACGAGCATGCGGGACTCGCAAAGAACGTCTATTAGCAAGCGCCATTTTCACCATGCTACATTATTCGATGCGCCGACCTCAGAGGCTATATCGGCCTTTTACGTTATTACAATATTCCATATACAGCTTATTACTTAGTAAAGCTATAAAGTTGTCTATACAGGACGATAAGAATAATATAAAAACTGTTCTCGTCCAATAAAATTCTTTTCATTGATAAATTTATATATGTATGTACGTATATATGTATAATGAAATCGATTAATTCTATTTCCAGGCATCTAATAAAAACTATTAAACATATCGTTATAGAAACTTGACCTTTTGCCGCGAAATACAATTCTTTTTAGATGGTTTTACGCTAACTATAATATTTTAAATGTTCAAATTGATCGAGGTGGATGATCGTCATTCAGTAATGCGCCAACGCCGCTACACGGATGGTAATCAAATTCTGCATAAAGATATGTAATGTGCTCGAATAGGATATTAGGTCACTTTTACATAAATAATAGAATTGGTGGTGTATTATCATTAACATCAATGTCCAAGAAAAAAAAACCATGATCGGCTTCGGTACCGATATCGAAAACGAGAGCCGGGGCGGGAACCGGACCCGACGGTGGTACCAGGATGACATAAAAAATAGGACCGCGATTGGAATCAGAATTGACAGCGAGATCTATCGCTATGAAAGATGGAGAAGTTCTCTTTACGTTTATAGGAGCGAAATTGCAGGCGTACTGGAATTATAGTAAAGAAGATAATTATTGCCTATCTTTAATTTTTGCCCGGCGAAGCGGGCGGGTGGCTGCTAGTTTATGTATTTAATGAAGACTATTTTCATTCAATTGGACATCAGCTGCAAACTACTGAACGCATCGTTATGGGACTTCGACCTTTCGGCTCCCAATCATTTGATAATGGTTTTATGTTATCGACGTTTTACATTTCATAGACTCACATCGTTTTTTTGATAATAAACTTTCATAACATATGACTCTACCGCCTTGGAATGAACGTAGATCAGCATAACAGTTTTCGCAATGTTTCATTTTACGTGCTGTATTTTAAATGTTTTCGAATTTTTGAAGAAAGTGGTTCAAGAGTCAGAAGGAAGACGTTTTTGTATGAAATTCGTTTGAAAACGTTTATGTCTGAATATTCCTCATGAATAAGATAAAATTCTGAAGTTCTGTCAAGGAAACCTTATAATTATGTAAATAACTAATCGATGAGACGACTTTTGACGGATTCGAGATATATTTTTTCCTATCTTCAATTTTCTATAATAATTTATAATTGCGATTTAATACAAATTTATATGACTATCTTATGAATATCTACAGATGTATTAAATACTATCGTTATACTCGTAACAAGTATAAATAAAATTACTTAGACATATCTACAGATAGACAGATGTTCAAAGAAAAATTGTAAAATGAAATCTAATAAAAGGCGTTTTTGCATTTTATTCAAAAAAAAAAGACCAGTGCACAAAACAAGTGTTGCGCACTGGTCTTACAACTAATTTGGTTTATTTTTAGAAGCGATTAATTATAAAAAATATCGTATTTCAGACAAGCATTGGAACCGTGTTGGAATTATTTTGAAAACCTCAACTACAAGTACATTGGTGGACTGGGGGGCCACGCGTGGGAGGGTACCAACGCCACTCACCACATTTGGTACACTCTCATCGCGCAGGACTACAGGTACAGCGCGTGTGTGCTCTCAGCCGATTCTAGACGATATCAAAACGAAATGCCGCTACCACGTGAAGGTCAACCGCCAGGTAAATCGAATTTATAAATTGTTTTATAGTTCTTCTATAAAATAATCGAGTTTTATTGTTTTTACATCTATATAGCATAAGAAGGTAATTCGATGACTGTAATTTATAATAGCGATAACGATAAACACATAAACACAATAACTACGCGTACACATAATCACAATAACATTGAAAAATGAATAGTAAAAATATGTACGAATTTGCCATGGAAAGAATTCAAATTTTCAAATATCTTTAATCAAAATTCGAATGAAATTCATTTTGTACTTCATTAATACATAATATTTAACATGTGGTATTATAATTTCTTATTTTATCATTGGTTCAGAAAGTAGTATTTTTCTGAGGAAGAACAAGCAAGAAACTTGAGGGTCTCTCTCGTAAGAGTCTACCTCTGTCCTAATTTTGTCATATACAAACTTAATCAAACACAAAGTCTTACGGAAAAAATGAGCCGATAATAACTCAAATGATAATGCTTAAGTACATTTGTTCACTTATACAAATCTCAGTTGTTCGGGTTAACAATATACTGATACAAGGATATTGTTGACATAAAGAACTTATAATTATATAAGGGCAGATTTGCTAGAGACATAGAGGTTTTTAAATGAACTCGTAACTTTTGTGGTCTTTTGCTATAATATCTAAACATTATTATAATTTTATTTTTAGTACTGAGTCTACATACCACTATTCTTCTAAAAGATTTCGAAATTGTTTTTTACGTATTATAAATTTTCGTATAAAAGTATTAAAATTAAAATTTCAGCGCTCTCATATATATTCTATTAAAAACAATTTTTTAATTGTCCGGAAAAGCTACTAAATGCTGATACAATTAGAGTTTAACTATTCGATACCGAATAATTTTTATCGAACGGTTTTAGGTTTTAATATTCTCTTTTATTTAATTTCTGTAATGCCAGCGAAGCGAACGAATGACAGCTAATTTAGTTTTGAAAGGAGAATTTTAATAGCAATACGTGAGATGTCACTCACAATGTCAAAACAGTTTCATATCGTCTCCTGTTTTCTATTCCAGTGCAAAAAAAAAAAAAAATACAGATATTTATTACAAGATATATCGGTATTTTCAACTTAGATATAAAAATAATCATTAATTTTTAACATTCGTCTAATTGAGTTTTAAACATAAAAGAGCTACCTATCTAAATGTGAAAATAAGAGAGCCAAAAATGAATTGAAACTGAACGGAGTTATCATTTTTATTAAAATGAAATACCCTAATACTAGAGCTACCATTCTACAAATCGTTTTCTATGACACTGCCTGAGGACGCTGTAATTAGGATGGTTCATCGATGTACTGATTTTGCCCAAGCATCAGTGCTGCCCTCCTCTCGCATATTATGAATGATGACCTCTCGATGCTTATATAACTCAGTCCAGGCTTATCACCTAAAGAATTGTAAGAAGTCAAATGAGGAGATGTCCACTTGTGTAAAGTGAATAACTTTCAAAATCACTAAAGGAAGTCGTGGCTGGTTTTGAACCGAATTCAACAGAAAAGAAGATACAGTGTTCAACTGTATGTATTTTTTCCTTTCAATGAGTATATTCACCGATATCTTAGGCAATAGTAAAACAATTTCATTCTTTTTTTTGTTTAGAATATTATACTTTCGAAATGAGACCATTTTCATTAAATTGGAATTTGATAATAAAATCGCAAGGAATCCCGGGATAACCTCAAATATTATAGGCATGTATAGTGCGTTTGAGTTTCGAGTTATTTAAGTGTTTGTACTTGTAAAAGAGACGCAATGTTTGATGCACGTGCAAAGTAGACAGATTAATTGAAAAGTCATAATTTCTCGACAATCAAAACATACTAATGAAATAACTTTTACACAGATAAAAAACCGCAATCAAAAATCTTTTTACATAATTAGTTACGTTTGGAGTCGATGTCACCCAAAGACAAATCAGATGCAGTTGTGTTTCTTTAGACGATATTCTTTTCACTCATTACTTCACATTTCATATTCACGGATTGTATATATGTTTTTCTATGTTTTAGCTTTGAAATAATTGAATAGGTTTTTGAAGGCAGTTTTATTTTATTTTTGTGAAAATTTATTTTTGGCGCATGATTTTGTGAGTACAAATGTGCGGCTTATCATAGTTAACGAAATTCAAAAAAAATATGGTGTCTAAAAGAATTATTTATCCCATTGTATTTCGTAACATCCTCAAAATGTCAATATATTGCCGCTGGCGCCGCGCAAGGTCAAATGAGAAACTATAAAAGTCAAAGGTTTAATAGTCGTTGTTTCAATTTTCTTTCGATGAGAAACTTAGTAAATTCCCAAATTATTTTTTTGATTTAATATGTAGTATATGAGTATTTTACTTTCATTTACATCTTTGACAGTACGACAGTACGGGAAGCCTGCTTAACCAACCATCTACAAGTTACTGGTGTAGGATTGAATAACCGAGCAGGACCGATCGTCCTTTGGGCGATACCGTATGGAATCGATCATGCATCTTTCCGTAAACATTCCTAATTTGCCTCTTTTTTAGAACAGCTTTACCAAAAAACTTTGCGATCTAGCTGAAGGTCATGTGTCAAGTCGCGCTCTCCTAGTTCACGAAGTGCCGGCCAGTCACGCCCTGGTGATCGTGCTTATCGCTGCGTCTTTCTAATTAATTCGCGTTGCACACGGTTGTTAACGTTCCAAGGAAATTTAGGTATTTTGTTAAAAGTGTTATCTTTACGATATTGACGTTTTCAAACTAAAATTGTGTGTGATTAATATTGAAGTGTTTAATAATACTGCTATTTAACATGTAAATCTGATTTATTGTTAGGGAGTTTGCAGAGGAGACATTTTTGCGGCTCTAAAACTTTGCAATGATACTTTACCCTGACAGTCAATGACCTGCGAGTACGCAAGTAATATTACGTACTGTGTATCGCTTGCACGATAATTTGCCTTAGTTTGCCTTGTTTGTTTAGAGGTGAGTGGAACACATGCCGAAAATTAGAGCCTAATGTGATAATTACTTCGACGACCTATTCATCGCTGACAATATCAAATATCATTTGTACTTACAAATGTATTATTTTTAAAGAATTTATTTTGTCACTTATCTAAATGACTAGATAAATTCTTTAAAAATAATACATTGAATTGCCCGAGCGCGGGGCAGAATTCAAGTTCACGTAACGCGGCACGCGGCGTCCGACATTGCGTAGCCGATGACGGCTGGTCAAGCATTTACTAGGGTTGTATCTATATTGTTGTATATTATTTATAAGTGTATTTTTAATGACATATTTTTATTATATTTACAAACTTGTTCTAAAAAAAGAGGAGAATATGAATATTTGCGAAAGAATGGATGATCGATTCCATTCTTTATACTGCCCACCCAAATATAAAATTACAAATAGTATGTCACCTTTTTAATTTGAAACTCTTGGCAATGGATTCATAATCAGTGGTGACTGGAATGCTAAATATGGCTTTTGAGGCTCTAGACTATCCGTTATAAGAGGTAGACAGCTGAAGAATTAGAAGACAGCAGAAGTAAGTTCTTTCGTTCTATAAATATAGATCGATAGAACTTACTTCTGGCCTACCGACTCAAATAAAGTGCCCAATCTGCTAGATTATTTCGTGTCTAAAGGTATAAACACTCTAATCAGAAATGCTGAACCCAGCCTAAAGGGATTTATCAGATCACACTCTAGTGTTAGAATTAATGCTAATAGTGTCCTCAACCGCTATTGATCGAGAAGAGCCTACTTCATTACACAATAAGAAAAACGATACCTCGCTTACTAATACCTAGCTGATTACGTTAATCTGATAATTTCATTGAAAACAAGCATTTATATTGAACAACCCTGCAAACATGTCACAAACTTCATTGAAGTCACAGTATACGAGAATATACCAACGCGAAATAAAGTCTTGGACTACATAATTATGGAGCCATTAGAAATAAGAAACAAAATAGCTAAGAAACAACGAGTAAGTCGAATCAGTAAGTTATTGCATCATCCTCCAGAAAAATACCAACTGAATGAAGCAATAAAGGACTTGAAACTAATTATCGAATAATGCAAATACAACAGTCTCAGGAAAACCCTAGATTCCGGTAAGTCGGAATCGGTACCGACCACGATAAATCGTAAGCTTTTGCTGTGTAACTAGGTCAGGTATTCAAACTAAACGAAACAAATGATGATGGCGATCTGAATACCATACTCAAGAAAGATATACAATTGTGCCTACCCATTACGCCTAAGTCGCCAAGAGAAATCGAGGAAGCAATTAAGCCACTAAATCTTGAAAAAGTACCGAGATTTGAGTTAATTATTTCAAGAACTCTTAAAGAGCTTCCAAAGAAACATGTCACCTTTTTCATTTAATTATTTAACGCCACTTTCAGACTCTTCTATTTCCCGAATTTATAAAGGATCTCAGAAATAGTTGTAGTCCATAAAATTGGTAAACCACTATAATAGTGCTCTTTATATCAAACCAAAAGTCTTACCCTAGTCCTATTAAATCCACGGGAAAGACTCAACGAATTAATAATTGGGTATGAAATAACATACAGCCTTGAATTTGGTTTCCACATAACACAGTCTACCATTAAACAAATACATCGCGTGAACATCCAATCAAGCAACAATTTGAGAACAAAAAATACCGGTCCGCCGCATTATTTAGTGTACAGCAGGCTTTTCATGGAGACTGGTACAAAGGGCTCCTCTGATAAATCAAGGAAAAATTATCACATTTTGTATTCCACATCCTCGAATCATATCTCTCCTATAGGCTATTTCAAATCAAACAAGGGGATGCCAGATCCTCCCTGATTCCCATTGAAGCTGATATGCTTGTGCAAAGGTCGGTGTTTAGTCCAGTCGTGCACCACATCTTCGCTTTAAATGTACCATCTCTGATGATACTACTGTTATCACTTACACCAACGAAGTTCCTTTTCTGGCTCCAGAAAAGGAACTTCGTTGGTGTAAGTCCTCCATTATGAGCTTAATTCTAAGGGAAGGAGATTGTCCTCTGATTCAATTAAGACACAATATTTTACAAAAAACTTATTGTGTAAAGCACTCGGCTTTCTCCTCGACAGACGCTTAATGTAGAAAAACAACTGAAAAGCTAAAAGAGACTAAGTTAACTACAAATTTCGAGGACTGTATTGGATGCTAGACAGGAATTTAGCGCTCTCTTTGGACAATAAACTCATGATGTATAACTTTCCTATAAAATCTATGTATATGGACATATTCAAATTTGGAGAGTAGGCAGAAAGAGTAATATCAAACGCCTGTAAAAGGTACAAAACATTTTGATTACTCGAGCGTAACCTCGATTTGCGAGGGTAACCTCGCAAATGTTCCAAAATTTGTGAGAAATTGTGAGAAAAAAAGAGAAAGAGAACTTTTAAACATGTCAACAGTGGTCTGAGAAATAGAGCGCTATAAGAAACACACGTCTCAAACACGTCACAAACAGAAAGTCTCACGAATCACTCCAATACCAAGTGTATTCTGGATTACTTGACAATTTCAATGTATTTAGGAAATTAAAAAGAAACCACATACTCTAAATTGAAAGCTAGGCACTAACCTGCTGCTCATTTTTTAATGAGCAGCAGGTTGGGGCTTTTGCCCTACACTTACATAACACAGTTGATAGAAGTATGGCGATTGATTACAGTTAAATAAACATAACAAAAAAAAAAAATACCCAAAACGCTTAGCTTGTAGTTATTTCACAAAAGTAAACATATTTTTTTCTCGACTACAAAATGACATTTTCAGTTGGAATAACAACCATGATGAAAATATAACATATAACGGAAGACCATGTTTTTATTTCTTGTTATAAAAATTTAATATTTTGAACAATTTGAAAGCAAAAAAAAAATTATCGAATGTTTTTCCAAAATAAAAAAAAAGAACCAAATATTCTCGGAATCCAGGACACATACTGTTAGTATCGCAATTGAAAACGAGCAAATATCCTCGAAACCCGTTGTATGAAAAATTTTAATTAAGTTTGTAAGGAACCCTCAAGACATGAATCTTACTCGCACCTGTTTATTCAATGTGTACCTAGTTTTTTTATTAATATTTGCATTCAACTTTTAGTACTGTTTTTAAAGTTCCTTAAAGATCGTGTATTTTATATAGGTTCAGCGTGAGCCCCCTTAAGAATAAATTTACGTTATTGTATATGTATGTAAATGCTAGGTTTGGTTTCTATATGGAATCATTTCATATGAACAACCTCCTTTATATTTCGACTACGTAAAAACGAAACCACGAAGGCTGATTGCAATTTTCTTAGTTCATATATTAATTAATCAGCCCAAAGTAATTTGTCATGAAGTAAACTATTAACATACAAAATACAGTTTTTTGGTATACATAATTGCAACCCATAACTGCAGATAAAACAAAATAAGAATAAAAATTTGAGATGGCACTGTTCCACACGAGTTAAGGGCACGTCGTGAGAACGCTCATGCGAAGTCGACGCCACATTTGGCTCTTAACTTTGATAAGCGACTAGATGGAGACGTACTTCACGTTTTGTTGAAAGGAAGTAATTCATTTATTTAAAAGTGGTAGTACACCAAACCCCAATACTTTTACGCATATTTTCGCAATCAATAACTTCATAAAAATTTTATAGTAGTAGTTTAACATCTAATAAATAATTCAATTTCACTGGAGATCGTTGAACAATCGATGCTGATATTAAACATGTGCAATATATCGTTGAAGCCTGGCCTGTTTCGCGGTATGCATTTGGAATATTTCGCGATCTCCCAAGACGTTCGATTGTTTTTTATGAAACTCTGATCGGGAAATTACGTCACTATGTGGTACAAACTGGATACTCAACTTTATGAAATCGTAATGAGTAACAAAGTTTAGATGATTGAACTTTGTTAATCAAAGATGCATTGAATGGTGTCTATGGTGGTGCACCCATCATCACAGGCAGCATTTTTGATGTATTGTTTTATTTTTTTAGTGTACATAAACGATTTACTTACCTTGTTAAAAATGAACGTTTGGGTATGATGATACCTTTTTGAACCTGTGCATTCAATAAATATGAAATTTATCAGAAATCGAAACCTCTAAACTAGTTTATGTTGAATTGTACAAAACGTGATGTCATATGGTGTCTTACTCTGAGGACATGCAGCGGATATTCGTAGAATTTTCGTGCTGCAGGAGCGGGCCGTTTAGCCAGCTTACAACACTCGTATATCTATTAGAAGTAAGGCTAAGGAAATTGGAATCTTAACTTTGGCATTTTAATTTAGACATGAAAATTTATTATACATATAGTATAAATGTTAAAGAAAAAG
This sequence comes from Eumeta japonica, assembly GCA_005406025.1. Lineage (NCBI taxonomy): Eukaryota > Metazoa > Arthropoda > Insecta > Lepidoptera > Psychidae > Eumeta > Eumeta japonica. Next base: position 25,159 of record BGZK01001191.1, read on the forward strand.
AGTGATCAACATAAACTCTTTACCAAAAAGAAATAAACTGCGTTTACACGTCAGGCGACTATGCAAATTCACGAGTTCATTTGAGGGGCTCTGCATGCGCATGTTCAAAGTGGATATACAAGATTTACCTTTACATAAATTTAAGAGCCCTCCTAAACAAATTCTCAGTCACAAAGGATATTATTATATTCTATTCTAAATATTTAGAAAACAAATATATATGTGCATACGCGGATTGACTTCTTACCGAGCTGTTTCGTTCATCAATGATTTTGTAATTGTTTTGACTATGCATTTTAAAATTAGAAAAGGTTACCCTTCAGTTTATAGTTTGTTCTTCTTGAAGAATACATTCCAAATGACTGGTATAGTGTAAATTGGCAAATAATATGAATTATTTCAAGTGTTGTTAAAAAGTCCAACTAATAAAGATATTTCGATTTGATTAGATTTAAAATCGGTTGAAGTAACACCAATAGCAAGGATATTTAAAACTACTGAAACAATCGTTTGTTGCAAATATTTTTTATTGATGTATATTAAAATTGTTTTCGTCAGGTGACAACGCTAAGGGGGGATGCGCCAATAACGAAAAGTCGACTGGAGATGGAGCTTGCGATACACCAAAGACAGTTGGATAGTGATTGAGAAGTTTTACCAATCTATAACATTCTGAAATTATTTATAAAATTAATGAATTACTAGGAAAGAATTATTTTACATTCCAAACTACGTACGAAGCAAGAGTTCTGTAATGCACTTCTCGTTTATGAGCTATTTATCTACTCAAGTTCCAAAACAATGTAGTTTGTTGCATTTCTTCTAAACATGAATATAAACGTGTATTTTCCATCCGTTTGCTATACATTTATTAACGTTAGTAATTATCACAACATTTAGATTAGACTTAAATTTCATATCTGTACAATGTAATAATTACGTATTTATAACATATTTGATTGGAATATTTCATTTAAAAATTTTTTTGACCGCTTTTACTTATTAGCGACTTAATGTTACGAACTAATCCTTAGTTGTCAGAAATCTATTATTTTTCTTCACTCTCACTACAGCGAAATAAAGCGTTATTATTACCAAGTGTGTTTATTTTTGAAGTAGGAGGGTTATATCAAGGCATGCATATCTTTATTTAAATAAAAAAAATGGTAGAGCCATGCTGTGGTCAACGATTTTAGCACGAAAATGAGCTTTCTCGACCGGTGAGATACCAAACTCATAGAATACAGACGTGAAGTAATAGCTTCCGATGTGTCATTTCGTCGAGTAAGTGAAAATTCCAGTGGCTCACTTCCTTCAATTACCCCATTCCTCCCTATCCATCTATCCATCAGATATCCCATTCATATCCTAGAGGCTGGATACGCACTGGTGGTTCCTATGGGGTTGCGAGTGTCTATCGGCAATGATGAACTCCTACTCTTTTCCGGCGACTCACAAATTTATATTACTATTTTTACCACAATATTACCACCAAAGTACTATTTGAAAAAGCTAAGTTCAATATCCTTTTGAATATTGAATTCTGATATTTAATTGGCTGTCTCTGACTTTAATATATCAAAAAAGTGGATATTATCTGTTTTTGTTTGTGCATTAAACAAGGTCAAATCGACTTATGATAAGGTAAACCTGGCCTTATTAGCACTAAATTCGTTTGTGGGAACTTATCTCTTATGAACAAAGATTTACAAATCTCTATTCAACAAAGTTTTAGTTGTTCATCCACCTTATATAATGATATCGAGAAATTCTGGCATTTAAAGGAAGTGTTACTAAAACGTGTGTTGTCATTTCAGGAGAAAATTTGTGAACAGCAGTACTTTAAGTGTGTTTCTAGAAACAGTGTTGGCAGACATGAAGCTGACCTGCCTATGAATATTGAATTGCTTCATAAATTAGGTATGTCGTATAATCTTGCATTCCAAAGTTTTTTAACTTTGGAGAAAATAATTCCAAAATAATCCTGAGTTTTTTAAATCTTGTCATTAATCTATAAATAAATTCATTGACCTTGGTTGACATTGACCACTGCTAACCAGGTTAATATTAATGTACCACATCAAAATAAAAGTATTGAATATTATATGCCGTATCATACCGTAATGAGAATTTATTCTACCACTACTAAGTTATTACTAGTTGTCAATGCTTCTGCTCCTTCTTCGTCAGGATTGAGTCTTAATGCCATTATTATTTTGGTGGGCCCGGTGGTATAACCAGAACTGTTCACCATTTTTTCAAAATTTAGAACATTTTTATGCCTTTGTATCTAATATTGCTAAAATGTATAGGCAGGTCAATAGTCGAGGAGAAAGTATCAATTCCCTTCAACGTATTCTGTGAAGAGATGATCCCTCTTAGAATGTGAAATGTTTACAATTGTCTGTTGTAACATATGACGCGGCTGCTGCGAGCTTTCTAGCAACTAGAACGTTGAAGCAATTAGTAAACGATGAGGATGAGAAGTTTTCCTTAGCTTCCAAAAATTCTTATGGAAAATACGTATGCAGATGATATTATTACTAGTTCTAGTCACAAAAACTCTGTTTAGATTTGATTTTATTAGATAAAATTAGACATTATTCAGCGGTTAGAAAAATTATTAAATCTCAGCAAATTCGAGTCGCACAAATGGGTTTCAAATAATCATAATATTTTGAATTATATACCCACAAATAAGCGTGAAAAATATAGCTCCTTATTCAATGATAATAATAATACATAAATAAAAAAGTCCGTGCGTACAAAGTACACATGTCAGAAGTGAAACTTCTTTGGCAAACAAATTTTTAAGTCTTGTTTATATTTATACAAATCTCAAACTTTAGATTTCCGAGACTTAGAGGAAGGGAAAAAGGAAGATGTGTTCAGGAAGATATGTCTAAAGTCTATGCCGTTCTTCGTCGAAGAGTTCCACCGTGTGCGGAAACTAGCGCCGCTGTACCGTTTTCTCGTCCACGGTCAGTCGAGCGATGATAAGCAGCGTCCGTACGCCAAGTCTCAAGTCTATGCCGTTCTTCGTCGAAGAGTTCCACCGTGCGTGGAAACCAGCACTGCAGCAACGTTTTGCCGTCTACGAGGACGCGATCCGTCGTCAGGACAGTCATTATGCATTAAGGCCAAGTATGCTTTGATTATGGGTACCTTTAAACGAATATTTCTAGAAAACTGTTATACCTAGCAAACTCAAAAAAAAATTCTAAGTATACAAAATATGTTCTGAGTTCTACCGTAGGGAAAGCTTAAATACACAGCACGTTCTTTATGATAAAAAATACTAAAGTACGTTCACTTAAAACATTAATACCAATAAATTTCTAACAGGACTAACGATAAAAAAATAAAATTTAAACATTATTAGTAAAATATAATTATACAGGGTTGGCATTAAGCGTTTTTGTTTATAATAAATAGTTTTCTCATTATAAATAAAAAACTAAAATGTTGCTTACGACAAAAAGTTCTGCGTAACTAAATGACGATCCATCTTCCTTACTCTGCCGCTTAAGTCGATTCTCCTTCTCACAAAACAGTGTGGGGCGTGACGCGTTGCGTTTGGCATTGCACATGGCCTTAACATTATTTTTGCCGTTAAAATGTAATAGGATATCGTACAAAGTTATGTTATGTTTCACATTTCCTTAAGCCCTTATTATATATTAATACAAAAAAAACGCTGCACTTCTTCGTGACGCTAATATTATTATTATTGCGTTTCATCCGTAAAAATGTTACCCTCATGCGCCTAAAGAATGTTTTACTTCAAAAACACTGGGCTTAAAATGGGAATCTTTTTGTAATAATTTTCAGGTATTATACCTGATAATTTATTACGATGTAACACAACAAAGCGCATCGTGCTATGAGACACAGCCAAGATTTTTCACCCCTTGGGTCTCATTTTACCCGTTAAAGTCTATGCTAAATAGTGGATACAATCAATATGGAAGTATAAAATTACTGGGATGATAAAATACCGGACAATATTTTAGAATTATGAAAACGATTTTGTGCTAGTCTAGAGAGTTTAAATTGTGTTTCTGTGTTTCTTCGAATTCACGGCTTACGTATGATTAAAATTATTTTGCATGGTTTCGTAGACAGCTACACAAAGGTATATGGCTGTGTCATTTATACCCGTTACTCCCTTCCTCATACATGTACAGTCCAACTAGTTTGTGCAAAATCTCGTCTAGCCATATTGAAGCTTATCACTATTCCGAGGAAACTCTGTGCATGTTTATTACTTGCTAACTTCATGAAAGAAGTCTCTCAAGGTTTGCATTTCAATACAAATAACATTTTTCTTTGAACGGACCCAATGATAGCTCTTAGTTGGATGAAGGGCGACGTTAGTAGAGGGAATGTGTTTGTGGTCAGCAGAGTTGTTGAAGTTCAGGTGCTTTCTGAAAAAGATGATTGACAGTATGTACAATCTTGTCATAACCCTGTCGATGTCATTTCTAGATGTTTAGAGCCACAACACCTTCTAGGTTGTGATTTGTGGTCCAGTGGTCACCGTGACTTTAAGAAACAAAATCCGATTGGAATGTTCACATCGATACCGACTTCTTTTCTCCTAACAGTTTTTTCTAGATTTTCCTCTTGTATTTATACTAAGTGGTGTGTTCTCTTACATTATTCGCATTATAGGTAATCTAAGGAATAAGCAAACAAAAACCTTTGGATTCTTAAGTACAAAAGAAATCTAAGAAACATCTAAAAATACAATGTTTTGCGTTTAAAGAGAATATTTTTATAAGAATTTAATGTGTTGTCTCAACATGATTCTCTTGATTCTTAAAAGTTATAATTCAAACAAGTGAAATATTTCAAAGTTTTTGTTGACAATGGGGGCATATTAAGAGTGGGTGGTCGCCTCCGTCACTCTGATATTCCTATTCATCAAAACATCCCCTTGTTGTTGCCATCTCATTGTCATGTCACTGATTTGATAATAATTTATGAATATGAAAGGTTATTGCATGCCATTGTGCAAATATACTTTCAAACCTTAAAAATTATGTTTGTCACGAAGTAGAGTTCATCATCTACTATTCAAGCGCGTTAAATGTTTCAGGCATAAGGATGAAACGGTATCACAATTGATAGCTGACCTACCCAAATATCGTGTTACCCCTAATCGTCTGTTTTTGATTTCAAGTGTCCGACTTCACAGGTCCTATTTCTTTAAAACTAACGTGTATCACAAAGCCTATTTTGATAAAAGGTTATTTATTTATATATATATAAATGCAAACATAACCTTTTATCAAAATATATATGCGTGTGTGTGTGTTCTAAGGCTATACATATTGAACTTTGTTCAAATTTTACTACTAAAGTATTCCTAATGAACCTCTCATATTTATTTCACGCCGAGTAAAATTTTTGTTTTTCAGTCAAAATGGTACATCCTCTCACGATGCAAATAATGAATTGTATAGTTTATATGAAATATTTCACCATGATTTTGAAAACATAGTTAATTTTGTTTCAAGGGGAGAATATTGAGTGGAATTTCATTCCCTCATACTCTCTTCATTGAGCTTGGAACTGAGCTTTGAAATTAATTAAAAACCGTTTGAAACAAACTCTTTCTAATAGTACTTTATCCTATAAACTAATTGAAAATAGGATAAAATATTATTAGAAAGAATTTCATATGAACACTACTAATTGAAATTGAGGAAATTGTTAATAGAAGGCCTTTTGTACCTTTATTAGAGCATGATTTTGATTTTTGTCTAATTCCAGGTCATTCCATTGTTGGTAAAAACTTGACTGCCATCCCAGAAAATAATTTAACACAATTATAGATAATACTTCATTAATTTATTAACAAATGTGTAAATTAAAACAAAACTTTTATAAAAGGTGGAAAAACGATTATTTAAATCATCTGCAAATGTGATATGAATGGTACAAGAATAAGACTAACTTAGTGTTAAATAGAGTAGTATTAATAAAGAAGGATAATTGTCCACTTCAAACGTGGCCTTTGAGCAGAGTGGATTAAATATTTCTTTGCGAAGAAAATAAGGTCATGTCTGTGGTAATTAAAAAAAAGGCTGCTACATTAAACCCAGAGTTAAGGTCATATAATACCTTCGCCTATTGAATGAATGTTTATTTAAATCAATTTTCCTTTTGCTGTGTACTTTAAGGATTTATTTTCTGTTTTACTACTTGTAATTTGTGTCGTAAATAGCCTTTCCTGCGCCCTGCGCGTGCTTCTATAACTACGCCCTTATTTTTTTAGATATTGCAGGTACCCTAGCTAGAACAATGCTATATATAGGCCTATTTTATTTCATTCGGGGTGATAAAATAAAGCACTAAGACCTTGGTATTGGTGGACCGATTATCTAATAGTTTGAAAGAAATGTGAATTTTTTAAAGAACTAGAACCGACGTGGGCAAACAAGCGGACGAGTTATTTAAATGGACCCTTCGCTTACTATACCACCCACTGTGTCTCACTCACTAAAACTCAAACGCAAATTTACTAGTGCAAATACATTGCCCACCCTAATGCTTAAGGTTTAATTTTTGGGCCACTTTGTTCTTCATACTTCTATAATAAAATAACACCCTACAAAGTTTCAGTAAACTGTAAATTAATTTAATTTTAAGTACTTGGTATGGTAGAGTTTTGAATAAGGAAGGTAGCATAATATAAATTGCGTTTAAGTATAAATTGGTTAAAAACCGTTTGGACTCGAGCACTAGGGGCGCAGCGGGAACTTATCAAATAATAGTCCTGCCTGGTCTGGCTATTCTTGCGCCGCCCTGTGCCTGGGCACCGGTGGCACCGCCCTATTTACGGCACTGCTTGTAATGCATACTGTTTATTTATTATATCACTTTACTTTCAACATCATAGATTAATTAGTAGCATTGTATCCAGATCTTAATATGAGATTGTATCCAGATCTTAATATGAGGTCACTATATATTGTTCAAAAAATAATTTCATTGCAGTGTTTATACATTTATAATAATATATAAGATGTCATTTTGTATGCCTAAATGAAACCCCGTCATCTGTTTCATTTTTATATTCAGTTGAAATTATTACTTTCAACAGGTGGGTGTATATTAGAAGTGCAATCACTGACCATAGTGTGTTCCGAATATCTCATTGTTATTGGCTGTACTTATGTTTGTATAAGCTGGTAACTCATCCATGTACTCTTGTATTGTCTTGTTTCTTTTTTTTAATATAGAGTGCCATTAAAGGCAGTGTGTAAATTATTGCAATCATTTCATTCCATTTCCAATATCTAGATATTCGAATTAATCAACTTTATAACAATGTGAATTCGCACCAATGTGTTACGCCTTTTTATAATTTAACACCGGACATTCAGCTCGACATCGGACATCGAAAGAGTAAATCCCAAAGTCGTTGATTTCAAATACCACGTGATGTAATTCTTGTGAAACATTCGTATATTTGTGAATAATTACCAACTGTTTATGTTATGTGTGTATGTGGTCTTTTGACCGCTTTCAACGGAATCATATTTGATATTTCTTTCGTTTCAGCATTCTCACACTATTGAGCCCTATGGACATAAAATGAATTCTTATACGATTTATCTCAAATGTTGTTCATCGTTGTCTCTCGTCCATCACGATACCGATCCCAATGATCGTCCTCGATTTCGATAGTTCACTTCGTGCCCTAATCTTGATCCTGGTCACACCTTTCACTTTCACCACCTTCATTGAATTCCGATAATCATTCATTTTTTTAAAATTAAGTATTTTTTTTAATTTTCACATAGGATTTTGTTGACCAAATTTTAAAAAATATAGGCACAACTTCGAATAGGTATTACATATATAAATTGTAACGGTCAGAAAAGAAATCGCAGTATCTTTTACACATACATATATGTAAAATGAAGCGAATAGAATATTGCCAATTTTTACAGATATACAGTCCATCGCCATGGATTAGTTCGGTCGTGCTTAATTAAAACAAAAGTATAAAATATTAAGTTTTACCTATTTATATGTTCATATTAGTGAAGGAAATTTAAGTTTATTGCTGTACTAAAGGCTGATAACGCGGACAAACTGGCAATATAAAACTAGTCGCTTATCTAAAATAATATTATAAATGTGTGTCTGTCTATCTGTCTGTACCGTTTTCACGCCTAAATCGCTGTACATCGTTCGATATTAGAGAACGGACATAGACTACTTTTTGTTCGCTTGTCTGTTTGTTTGTATGTTTTTCATAGTTAAATAATATTTGAACTAATTTTAATGAAACTCGGTGTACTATAAGAGCATACGATTTTGTATTACGATTTAAATATAATACGAGTACGAGCATACGATTTTTGTATAAGCTACTGCCTAATTATCGATTTGTCTGTTTGTCTGTATGTCGGCTAAAGACAATGACTTATCCAATTTTGGTAAAATTTAAAAAAAAAATTGATAGGACTTCTTTTTACGTAAAATGTAGGTTAATGTTTATTTTTGTTTATTTATCCATATGACTTCTTATAACTAGAATATTTAAAAGTCATTAATTTCATATATTTTGCCGGCCATACTTGTTGTTTGCTTTGTTTTGCAAAGGAGTTAGAGTAGGTGCGAAAGTGAAAGTAAAGAAGACTGTCAAGAATCCGATACTAACTATGAATAATAATAAGGATTTAGTAATAAGAAAATCATAATCAATTAATACTATAGGGGTTTTATACGCCGTATTTTATCACCGTTATAACCTATTACTATGAATGTGATGCTTTGTGCCCTCTTCATCCCAGTCTGCATTAGAAAACTGAGCTTCGAGATACACATTTATACGTGTTTGACAAGAGAATGAGTGGCTATAACGGCGGCTATTGGCAAATTATATCAGTTCGGGCAGGCGCATATTGAACGTAGGCCTCTCTCTAGAAGCTCTATTTTGCGTCTTATCTTCGGCTACACATGATGAAAAGAATTAAAATTTCAAAATTTAAATTCTTTATTTATAAAATTAAAAACATTGAAATTAAATTCTATGTGACAGCGTGACATCGTCAATTTATTTCACGCTGTTTAAAATTTCCGGTGAATAATCAGATCCTTATGTTCAAAACTCAAATGGTATGGCCGGTTTCTCGTATACATAACCTTGGTTTTTGTTGAAGAACGTTTGCGTGTTCAATGCAAAACTATTCATAATAGTCTTATTAGAGACAAGCTTAGGAATTTGTAAAGAATGATCTGTTGTATGCTTGGCGTTATGTGCAGTCATGTGAATGTAAGTTGAACGCTTAGTGGTCGTTGGTTCAAAGTTGGCTAAAAGTTTAGAATAAGTAGGAGGTTTAGTGGATTGCGATACGAAAAGAGATGAGTTTTTAAAGGTTTGTGTAGATATGTATGTTGGGAGTTTCTTTTTAGACGGGAAGTAAGAGACTACGGGCTTAGCAGTATGGGGAAATATATAAACTGGATTCGCCTTTGCGGGCGATGCTATGTCGATTGGTTGTTTTGTCGTTTTAGGTCTATTATCAATAGGAGATTTAGACGAAATTTCATAAATAGGATGTCGCGTGGTGTACTTGGGGGAATATATTGATTGTTTTATTGTAAATGGAAATTTCGAATTTGGACGTTGAGTTGTTGGTAAAGGTGAGTAAATTAGAGATTTATTCTTATGCGTGGAAACAAAAAATGAGATTTCTTTTTTTGGTAATTCATTAAGAAGTGAAAATTTTTTTACTTGTGGAAGGATATGAAGAGGATGCTGATATGTCATTGGGAGATAGGTTTGAGTCTGAATATTATGTGCTGGTAAATTAACGGGAACGCTAGATGTAGAATAATATATGTGAGGCTTTGCTGTAGTTTGAGGTATGTAGTTAAGGGGCTTGGTAGTCCTAGGAGACATGTTTAAGTTATGTTGTGGAAAGTTGTATGCTGGAGGTTTGGTGGTTAGTAAAGGTGTGTAGACCGGTGGTTTGTTCATTGGCTGTGAAATGTAATTTGTAATTTTTATTTTTTTATATGAGGAAAGGATTCTGGAAATCGAATAATTGAAACCTTTAAACGCAGACATATTTTGTTGAGGCGTTGATGGAAGGAAAGCACCTACGGGCTTAGGAGACAGAAATGGTGTTTGTTTTGGTACAATGTTTGTAGGTAAAGTAAATGGGATCTTTGGAATTTCATAGTTATAACCTTTTCGAGATGCAGTTGTAGTAATCGGGGGAGGGTAGGTCGTTACTACAGTTTTTGTGGGTGGAGTAGGTTTTGAAATAAAAATTGACGGCCTTGTATTCATTGGAATGAAAATAGGCCGATGTGTAGCTGGAGTAAAAGTAGGAGGACGAGTAGGTGACGTAGCAGGTCTATATTCTGTTGTAGGCTGTGTAGGTACACTAGGAGGTTTTGTTGATAGGATGGGTGTTGATGTAGTATGCTGCATTCCAATGCTGTGTTCACGTTGACAGCCATTGTCAGTGGATTTTTCCCCTGAAGCACAACTACGAAGTTTAAGTGTGTCACCTAAATAAAAAAAAAAACAAAATGAATTAACATACAATTCGGTAATGTTATTATTATAAAAATTCAAAATAACGTAATATATTTTGATATTTCATTTGGAATCAGCATTTGGAATGGGCAGGAAATGTCGAAACTAATTTCTTAATGACTTATTTCAAGTGTAATTTCATTACTTACGAAATAAAGATATTTTTTATTTTGATTGATTTGATTCATATTATTTTGCACAATATCAATATTTAAAATTCACATATATATTTGTGCTGTTTGGATGGATTAAATAAAATACACGAACACAAGCCTTTGGTATTATTAATTAGAAATATATTTTAAAGAATAATTTGAAAGTTGATAGCGAGTAACATTAGTACTTGAGCAGTGGCCAAGAGTGGTAGCGGTCGAGCGGGCAACATAAAAGTATCGGTTTCCAATTTTTGGTTTCATCGTCAAAAGCCAAATGACCACACAGTGGTTTGACTTTCGCGACTTTAACTTAAGACACTTTCGATGGAATCGTAGATTTAGAAGTTGCCACCACAGCAATGACAGTACAAAGCCATTAATCATCCCTAACTGGGCTGGAGCAGAAAAGTTAGGGTTCAAGCTTTTTAAACTATAAAAAAGATTTTGAGAAAGTGTATCTTGCGATGGTTTGATACGGACCTGGCATAAAATTTAAACAAATTACATTAAAGAGAAATAAAAATATTTATGCCTACCTCCCCGACGATTGTGTTTTACGAAGTTATAATATATTATTTTTGTATTTCTTTCTTCCAATTAAACTAGTTATTGCAATGCAATGCAATTCCAATGCAATAGCATTGCATTGGAATAAATTCAACAAAAAATACTAACGTCTTTGTCCGGATCGTCGAAGTTGTCTGATATGCGAGTCTACGGTACGCCTTGAACGAGTTCTGAAAATAAAAAAAAATAATTATTTAGGATAAAAAAATCAAGAAGCATCGACAATTCTGCACAATAGTTGAAAACTAGCTAAGGCGGGCGAATGAACGGGGATGGACAGTCAGTCCCGCAGATAAACATTGATGAGTCAGTTTTCAATTTCCGTTTTGATTGTTTAGGTACGTAACTTAAAAAGGCTATAATTGTCAGATATTAAAAAAAATACTTAGTTACATGCACAAGGTCCAGTACTTAATATGGTAGATATATATGAAAAAAATATAGAAAATTTCAGATACACCCTAAAATACTTTTATTATTTTTGAGCTTTCTGAGTCAAAAGTATCTATCTGGAAATAATCACATATAGTCTATTATAGTAATTTTTCGGGCGATTTATTGATAGAAAAAAGTCAATTTGTGAAAATTACATAAAATACAATTTATTCAATAAAAAATACATGGATAAAAAAATATAATAAATATTAATTATACGACATTTATACAAAAAACTCATTTTAAGGATTACTAAAAGTTCAAGACCTTTACCAAACCAAAACGTTTTTTGAATAAAAATTATGCATACGTATTTTAGAATGGAAACTTTTTTCGAAAATCTTTCTTCCACGATATCTCCGATCATTTTTATCGGTTGATGAGCATTTTTTTGGAGGATAGAGGTAATTAGTTATTAGAAAGAAAAATTACACTAAAAAAATTGTTTTGTGTGTCGCTATTTTTAATGTCAAATGAATGATCTTTCGTCCTCCTTATCAAGACGTGGGATAAAAATGTCCAACACATATCCACTACATGCAGGTCATGTGGGGACGAAACCAACTAAATACACTGTTCTGAAGAAATAATCTTTCGATTGCGTTGCAAGCCGTGGTTTCAATAGTTTCCCTAAATGCGGCCAGAGAGCATAGAACTGCTCTCGGTATGTGATTGCCTTATGGGTGATCCTGAGACACCATAAAGGGTTGAATCCATTTGTGCATTTGGCCGCAGAACGTCCTGAAGAGTAATTTTAAAGATGATCAGTTTAGTTCATCGTTAAAATTACTCTCTGAGAGTTAGTTGGTAGAGAGGTTCAAAAGTCATGGGGGCTTACACACACACACACACACACACACACACACACACACACACACACACATGCGCGCGCTTTAAAATAGAATTTAGATTGTTTAAAACCATTGAAATCTTCTGTTTGCCACAGACATAACAACGATATTAAAAGATTTTATTAATTTGTTTACAATAGATTCAATTCATTGTTAAGTATTTTGTGAAAAATTTTAGAATAAAAACCTGTCATATAGTATTACGATTATAATTAGAATAATTACACTGCTAAAAAAGTTAATAAAACTTACTTATTAGATTTCCATAAAAAATATTTCTATAATCGTAGTAAATCGTTTCTATCAGCATTCTTGAAATAATGTAACATTATATTTATTTAGAATTTCATGTTTATTTCTTGAAGGGTAGGCAAAGACCCTAGATGTCCACATAGTACATCACATTGGATGTACTTAATAAGGCCTTTAATAGGCCTCCAGTTTGGTCTATTTTGGCCATAACATTTTATAGGATAACTCTTTTCGATTCTTCTACCACTCACTTCTACCACTGCTGATTTTTTCCGTCGGTCTACGTTTAATGATTCTTTTCAGATGGCGAAACGAATTTGAAATAACTTTTTCCAATTCTCCTATTCACTATATCTTCTCACAAGCCACACCGTTCTTTGTCATCATTATTTCCCTACCTATGTTTCAAAGATATTCCATACATATTATGCATGGATCGCTTCATACCGCATAGATATTACTTTTATGTTTATTTTACCACATCAAACTTTCATTACCGTCCATAAGCAAAAAGACCACGAGTACATGATAGACAGTTGACCCGTTGGTCATGAATCACTTTCACTTTTTATATAGTTAAACTCAAAACTAAACTATATATGTGCCGTTTAATCTGACGCAGGCAGTTGAACATCTGTGTAGAGATTGCAATGCTTTTATCAAACCCTTACTTACACCATGCATGTATAAGGTTTACTCTATGGAAGAGTACTCTTTTCTACTCCATCATAAGATTTGTTTAGGTTTACGAATATACAGAAAACGATTTGGTCTTGGCCATAAAAATTTTTCTGTGATACTTAATAGGGAAATAGCTTAGTTTCTTTATCATATGCCTTTACGAAATCTTGTGTATATATACCTGATCTGTTTATCATACACATTTTTAATCTCTTAAATATTTTTTTTTTGCATACAGTTTGTCAATGACGTGCTGAAGAAGTTTATAGAGTGGTACGTTCCGTTAGCCTATCAGAAATGTTTTATCTTATAGAAAGAATGCAATGATAGCTTGTTTTAGGTACCTTATATTTTTTTCTGTAGCTATTACAGTATAAGCTTATTAGTATAGCAGACTTGCTAATATATTTCTGCAGCTCCATCATGAAATCTTATAATATCCAGCAGCTTTCTCCGTTTTCATACCCTTTATTGTTTTCATATTATTTTTTATGCAAATTTTATTATTTTTATTATTAATTTTTATTACAGTAGCATTATCGTTTACAACAGTATCATTACATGCAAAATATTCGTGAAATAATGTTTCATTCCCTACTTTAAGTCGATCAATTATTGTCTTTCCTAATTACATTCGTTCTTTTTTTTCTCTGCACAACTTTTCTGCTTTGTCCACTGATATGAATTTAATTTATTTATACAAATCGTCAGGCTCTAAACACCGTTATCTTTGATTTTACCCAAGTTTTCCTTCAACAGCTTGTCATACTCAACTTTGACATTTCATGACGTTTACCGACTTTTCATTAGTTCTAGCTCCGTAGGGACCATTATCACATGACGTCATCAATGCTGGCATAAAACTTGATTCTAAAGACTACTGAAAATAATCCCTCCTAAATCACTAATAATATTGTATTTGAGAAATATATCACGAGCTATTGAACTGAAACGTAAATTATGGAAAAATAAAAATAGTATTTCCAAGAGTGAACGCGTGGAATTAGTGATTTTGTAGTCGATTAGTCACCTGTTAACAACGATTGGTTTATGAAATAACAAACTCCTTTATTACCAAAGACGTAATAATAACCATAATTATTTATATTTCAAAAAAATAATTAGAAGTCGAAAATCTGGTATCGTATTTTATTATTATACATATTTTTAAACCCACCTTATAAACGCACAAAATAAATATAGAAATATAAAAGCCATTTCATTTGTAACCTCAAAGTGGTCCCACGAGAAGGACTAGGAAATACGTAATTACCTGTTATAGAGATGATTAATACTTAAGGTCAAAATAAATATTTATTTAAATTTATGAGAAACTTCGGATAAACTTACATCACACCTATAGTTTTATGCAAATTAAATACCGACAACCTTCAGTTGAAATCACTCTTTGATTATTGCTGTTTTTGGGCTGAGTTTCGATGCGAAAAACTCAATTTTGTTCAATTTTTTTTTGGACAAATTGCAAATGACAGACAATCGTTGAAATTTAAAATTCCGGATTCCAATGTTGAGATTTGTAAAATATGTATGCTTAATGTTGATCATGGAATAGTGAGCAACTAGGTATATTATATTCCAGTTTGAGTTATTTCATTGCCATTTGATTTGTATATTGTGCATGTGTACAAGTCAAGTTAGTTTATTCGTATTTTATATTATATGTATATATATATATATATATACATATAATATAAATATATATATATATATATATATATATATATATATATATATTTAATAAGTCCAACCTGAGTATATTTTAAATTTGCAGGTGCATGTAATGAAATAAATAGTTTTAAATCATCAGAGAGTTAAAATATAGATAATAGCGAAATTAAAATTACGAATTTTGAACACAAATATCAACTTCGGCTTCGAACGCGATCTCAATTGCAAACTCAATGCGATTTGAAAACCAATTGAATCGAGCTCGTACACATACAATGTCTGATCTAAGACGTTACATATACAGCTCCCTCTATCCTTTACTTTTAAAATAGGAAAATTAAAAAACTATGTAAGAGCACAATTATGTTTTATTAAAATAAATAAAGGGTCAATAAAGTTTAGTCACATGATGCCTTTATACGCAATGTTGAAGGAAGGGTCAAGTTCTATTATCATGACGTCAGTAATCTTGAGCAGAGTCGGAATTAGGATCATCAGCATGAGCGAGATCGTTTCAGAATAAAAAAAAATAGTGGCTGTACATGTATTTTTGGTATGAACATGAGTTTCTTTGGAATAATTTGATCGGAAATGTGAGGAAGGCACATTTAGGAAGGCAGATCTAGATCGAGATCGTAATCGTGGTTAAGGGCGCAATCAGGATCGAACTCGAGGGCGGGCACGACATCGGAATCGTGACTGACAGGTCGAATTAAAGACGGAGGAATTAAATCTATGTCCACGCCGAAGGGGCCGCGGGAGTATGCTACAACCAAGTAAGGGCGAAATTTTTAGCAAACGATAACGATGATCTTGCATTAAAGGGTTTTTGGATGTCAGTGAAGAGAATAGAAACGTCCAAACATTGTACGTTGTAGAAATCTGTGCCTACCCTTCTAAGAAATAGGTGTGAGTTTATATAAAATGAAATCCTTTGTACCTCTTCTGTGCATGAGATGATGTGTCTACATATTTTACGAATTTTCGAGACGTTGCCATGAGACTTGTTCTCGGTTTAAATATAATTTACTTATTAACAAGTTTAAAAGCTCTATCAAGTGTTTGAGTGGCAATGTTAGGCAACTTTTTGAACAACTCTTAAATACATTTGTTTTAAAACGAACTTTTGAAGTGCTCAATACTTCAATCAAAATAAAATTCATGATTGCTAATGTGTAATATGTCGTACTCAGTAGTGATGTCCAATGTTTTCATTTAAAAACAGCAGAATCAGTGTCATCATTTAGAAGCACATTTGTAATATAAAAACATTGTCTACAATAATTATTATTTACGACAACCAGCGTATTTCTTTTATAAATCCTTAGTAAATTCATGCTTACCGATAAGTAGATGCAGTATGAACTTCTACCGATAAATCGTCCGTCTCGTTTCGTGATATCCGATTAACCATAACAGCTTCCGTCGTATGTCCAATTTCAGATGTTACATGTTGCCCTTTTAGAAAATATTTTCGAATGATGGAACTCTCATCAGATTTTGATTCAGGCAATTTCTTTCGGTCGACATTTTTTCTCGGTGTTCTATTGGTAAAAATCATACAGTGCCCCACCGAAGTTGTTGTTAATTTTCTACCACATCCTATATTTTTATAACAGAAAGTTCTGGAAGAAACACCTGCGCCAGCTGCGATTGCACACACGAAACTGACGAGTACTGCGGTACGCATTGGTACGTGTCCCAAACATTTATGACGTTACTTGAAAAGAATATTTGTATAAATAAATAAAACTTACCTTGATAATCTTTTGTGGCATATTGACATTTCGATGACCCCTTCGCCTGTTAGAAGACACTATCTCATGACAATAAATGTAGTCTTGACATGCGTTTGAGTTTCAGAGTTCCGCAATCCCACTTTAAATTCTTCTGTTTTCATATAGGCAAATGTCTTTGTTGTAGAATATTTTATTTTGAATACCTCATATCAGGAGAAAAATATCTAGCTTATAAAAACTCTCTCGTGTCAGTTTATACGTCTATTATAAGAGTCTAAGTATTATGTACCGTTTGAAACGACTTTTACTACGAATCGCAAAAAATGCAATCGTTTCTTTCTGATCTTCAATACAGGTAGGTCCTCGAAACAAAATTTTGATTTTAGCTGCGTCAGTATCAATTAATCGGCTAAAATCTATAACTCTCCTAGGATCAGTATTCATAATGATTTAATCCATTGAAGAATTTATATTAACTAATAAGTTCGTGGTAATATTTTTTCATGTAGATTCACTTATATATTTTTAACATCAGTATTAGCATTAATCTTATCTAAATTAATACAACAGTTACTTTAAACTAACAATACAGCTTATGTGTACCAGTAATTTCTGATTACATTCTAAAATTTATAAGGAATAATGTCACCTCATTTACTGCAATCGCAAATTTTATTTGGATTTGCCAGTATGGAATTCTACGCAGGGGACTGATTTCTACTTTGGTAAGTTTATATCAGAAATCCTATTGATTGTACAATGAGGCATTATGTAAATATGAGCACTACTGTTGTTCGAAGTTTTATTGTATTCCCTAAAGAATGCTCTTTTGAAATAACCGTTAAGAAATATTACCATATGTTAAGCTGGGGATTCGCAATTTGATTATAAAAAAACTTGAGATAAAATATATGATTATGTTAAAAAAAACGTAAAGCTGTCTTCAAATATTTTAATTTCGTCTGAGTATAAAAACTCAGATTATGTATATTTGCCTGATAAATACATAGTTATGATTCTCATTAATAAAATGATTATTAATTACACACGCTTGAATAAATAGAATATTGTGTATTATTCATTATTAAATTATGATAATCTGTCAATGTGATTATAATGATGATCTTTAAAATGTACACTTTACCTAAGATGTATGCAAATGTTTTTTCTTTCATTTCTCGATCGCATAATTGTACTTATCATTTTATACATTTGTTTTGATTAATTACTCACATGACTATGTTAATAACTTACATTTAAAATAGTTAAGGAATTTATTTATTTAAATTGTACGTATTGTCCAATATCCACATTTTTAGATTAAACAAGTATATTAAGTATTTAAGATGCCGCAGTAACTTTTGGTTTTCTAAGAAATCGTATTTAAAATTCAAACGGTACTGCTGGTTTATCATACATATATCCCTGGTGTTGCGCAGAAGATGACGTCTGAAGCGAGGGACGACTGTTAGCATAAAATTTGTTCTTGAACGGAGGATAATAAACCGAAGCCTTAAGTGTCGTCTCATCGTAAATCGGAAATTTCGCTGTAGTGGGAATGTATTTGTTAGGATTTTGACTTTTTGTATGATTGTACGAAAAAGGTTGAATCATTAGTGAATTGTATTTAACTGGATGTTCGGTTGTCCGAGGATAGGGAACGGGAGGCGTAGTTATCGTCGAGGGGTAGAAAGTTGGAGGTTTGAAGGTCAATGGAGTGTTAAAAACCGGTGGTAGGTACTCCATTGGACGTTTAGTTATTTTCGTAGAATGGTATTCAGTAGGTTTGGTTGTGGATGGATAGTGCGGGGTCGAAGATGCGGTAGTTGAGAAGCTACTAAAAAGCGGCAATTTACCCAATGTGGGATACTGATATTTGCTTGAAGTTAATGATTTTTTAAGGTTAGGTTTTGCCGAGAATTGATAATCCTGATGGAGAGGTTTGATATTCCTTGAAAAGTTATACGACGGGTGTGTCGTTTTTGATGGAAAGAAACGAAATATAAACTCGGGTTTTGGTTTGATTGGAGTGATGTGAGTTGAATGTTTCATCCCTGTTGAAATATGTCGAATCGGAATATTTTCTTTGAAGGATGCTTGACTTTTGTACCCAGAATTGGTCACTTCTGAAGAGTTATAAGATAGAGGTTTGTAATCTGTAAAAACATACTGGTTTTTAGGTTGATTGTACGATTGAGGTTTAAATATGTTTGAAAAAGAAAGAACTTGGGGTTTCGGGGACAGTGAATTGTAGTCAAACGTTTGTGAGAAATATTCGGAGGGTCTGTCTGATAATAGAGAATAATGGTTTGGAGGTCTAGTTGTTGAGTAATCATTGATCGTAAGCCTATTTAACCGGTCAGAGGGTAAAATAGGTGGCTCGATTATCGACGACGGGGGCCGAATCGGTAAGTTATTTGCCCATGATGGAATGGAAAAGGGCGTACCGGTCGCATCATACAGAAATGGTTTTGCGGGAATGGGATAGTGGTATCCGGCGGGTTCATTGATATAATTTTTTTCGCTAGACACTTCGGAGGGCTGAGTTGATGTTGTTGGTTTTTGAGTTGACGTCGTAAATGGATATGTAAATGGAATTCTTTGAGTTGCATATGTGTAACCCAAAACCGGCGCTGTTTGAGCGTCAACTTGCGGAGTTGCCGATGTAATCGCATTGGGATTGGCCGGCGGAAGGTAAGAAAGAGCTTGAGGAGGCCGTCGAGGTTGATCTATCGATGAAAAGCCTCCACTGCTTCCTATGTGAGCTGGCATCACACAATTTTTTCCGTTAATCAACATTTCGTCTTTGCCGCAACCAGATCCTGATGCTATGTCGCCTGAAAATTATATACAAATTTTTAGTTGATTATATATATATTTTCAACTATTTATTTAACAATTCGAAAGGTAAGTATTTAAAAACATTTGAAAAAAATGTTATCTAGTTTTGATACTAAAATTTGTAATATGTGAAACGACTTCAATTTGAAAATAATGATTAAAATTTTTATATGTTATAAAAATTGCATTTTCGTCGGTCAAATTGCTATTGAGTAATCAATCACAAAAATAAAATTTATAAAATACGAAATGTTTTTGTCTGATAATTTTTGAAATAATTTACCGTTGAATTTCAAAAAACAAATTTGTTCTATTGAAACTATTGTACATCAAGTGCCGGAAAGCCCATTTAAGTCAATTAATTCAATAGAGAGAATAGAGAGATGTCGTTGGTGAGATATAAAAAGGGTTTTTTCCAAAAATAAGATGGAAGCGTAATATTCTATTAAAACTTATCCTTCTTCTCTTTAAGCTCTAAAATGTAGTTTTATGTAAGCGTTATATAAATGTTTTATGTAATATTATGTAACGTTGTATGTAACTTTATGTAAATTTTAACGCTTTTATTGTTGATTGGGACAAAATAGTAAATATGGAACAATACGAGGCACAAGAATAGCGTCTAAGGAACAATAACGTCTGTTTTTGTAAATAATTTTGACATAGTAAAATTTTTGGTAAACTTGAGTTATGTACAAAAATGTGTGAAATTACTATTTTTTAAGCTGAATTTAAATTGATGACTTAAACTGAATTGTAAGGATCATGTTCATGTAAGGGTCATTTCATTGCCAAGAAGAATAAAATCACAAAATATTAGATTTCATAAAATAATTTTTCATAGAATAGGAAAACGCAACTTAATATATATTCCAAATATGTTTCCTTGCACATGATATTCAAAAACTGTCAACTGTATTTTCGTTTATTTCTGTTATAGTTTAGGTATTTCATATTGCAGCACTTCAACATAATTAGTTCCGATTTTGTTTATGTTAACCTTGCAAATTAATATTTTCTATTGTTATTAGAAAATAATTTGTTCAAATGTTGAATTGTAATTATTAAATTGTACTTGGTTACAAAAACATACTAACGCCGTCGCCCCGACCGCCGCGGCGACCTTTCGCGGGCGTTCGTAGTCCGCTTCTCACGAATCCTAGGATATTTTTTTCTTTTTACACGATTGCTCCAAAAGGTTACGAATTTCTTACGTAATGTTACGAATTTTTCTGATGTCTTTCTTCCCCTAAAATACATAGAATATTAAAGGCAATTGCGTTTTCACGACGATTGTTAGAAAATAATAAATGATTTCATTTTTACAAGCTAAAAATAATTTTTATTGCAAAGATTTACTACTAGTATTATAAAATGTAAGAAATTAAATATTTTCTATTATTTAACGACAATAATTATGAAACAAACAATTCCTTAAATTGCATGTCTGGACTACGAACAATTAATAAATTTTTAAATTGTGAGCTTGGAATACGAAAATTGAAATATTTAAGTAGAATTTAATTATGATGAACATTCTAAATTCAATACACATATTATTATGAATTATAAAAATAAAATAGAAGGGTTTAATTATTATAGTATTAGAAATTATTAATATGGAAGTTAAGAAATGGAATGATAATGCAAGGAGAATTAAAGGACGGGAGACGAAAAAATTGAAGGGTTACAAGTAGAAGTTACTCCATTTATTTTAGAATATTATCCGTCTCTTTTATATCTAATAAGATATAAAAGAGACGGATAGTATTCTGAAATAAGTTAGGACTGAATACAGTCCTAACCCATTTTAATTAATTAGAAAAGAGATGTCGCGAGGTATCGCTTTGAAGCGATATATTGTAGATTATATAGATAACTTGAAATTGAAATGTATTAGACGTCATTATTTAATATTCGTAGATACAAATGTTAATTACCCATACAGCGGCAGGCCATGTACTTCCGCTCCCACAGATCTCCGTTCCGATGTATTATCGTGTGCCTCCGCTGTAAATAGTCTGTAACATGTTGTGTTGTTATAGTTTCTGCTGCTCAGTACGGCCGATCTGTTCGAAGTCTTGAAGCTCACGTCTGTATGTGAAAATGTAAGAACGGTCGAATTCTTTTTGACGTTTTTCTTGAAAGGAAATAAATGGACGTATAGCTCTTGTGCAATCCATGGATTTGTTTTTCCGGTTTCTTTTGCGTTAGGATAGAACAATGAGTATTGTAGAGACGAATATATTGCAATAACGCATATTAAAGACACGAAAATCGCGACGCGCACCGCCATGTGGCCAAAAGTTTTGTGACATAATTCGGAAGAGATATTTGTATAAATTGCAAATGTTCGCCTTGACCGACTTCATTCTTGTGATTTGCCATTTGACGATATTTCATTGTAGAGGTCACTGTCCTATAACAAAGCATATGAACTTTGAACTTTTTAAGCAAATTTTATGTATGTATATGTTAAAGACTTATACGTTTAACACTTATTCAAGTTTGCTAACTGTGTTGCAGTCAATTTCATAATAAATCATTGCAGGTACAGTAGAAAAATAATATTAATTTACTTTAAGGTGAAGGAAGAAACTAGATTACAATGCGTTGATCTTTGATTTTAAATGCTATTTGTATTTCGTTTTTGTTGTGATTGAAGGGCTTGGATCACAAGCCTTTCACGCTGGCCAGTTACAACGGCCATCGTCACCAATACGGTTACTGCCACCAGGACCGGTGGCTTAAAGTTGACACAGAGCGAGTGGTTTGACTGGGCTTTAGTTAAAAACTCATCAGTCAGTTCGCTCATGGTCAGGATTCCGCGCGGTACCTTCTGGTCCGAAGCGGATGGTCTCGACCGCTGGGCCTCCATCGTCCGATCTGAAATAACAAAGATTGCGAGAGGATATACCTTAATAGGGGGGCAATTAAACGCCCGGCATAGCAACAGCGATTCGCAAACGAAATTCGAACCAGAGATTTGGGTGATAAAAAAGTGTCCCCTTAAATCTTTTGAGCTCGAAGGCGAATAAATATTTGCCTGTATCGTTCTAAATATGGATAGTCGTTTCATTAGAGAAATATCACTTATTGCCATATGTTATTACGAACCAGCGATAGACTTTTTTTTTAAATCAGTCTCAGTGAATGTAAGTCTACAACGAAATTCAATTCACAAAAAATGTTCTCAATAATTAATAATTTAAAAGCGTGTTGAATCGTTTCATTAGAATCGTCTTATATAAGAATGTTGTACATGAGCCCAATTTATATAAATAATACGTCGTTATTAAGTACGCGGCACCAGAGAGCTATTGGCGATGAAATGTATCGATGAATGAACTCAAAACTCGTTAATCTTTCGAAACGAACCTGATCAAATCATAGTCAAAATTATATTCAAAAGCCAATTCTTTAATATTTAACCCACCAAATTCTTATTGGCGATTGTTGTTGAGAATAAAGTTGGACGATAAAGACAATGATTTAAAAACGACGGACATAAAAATTCAAAAAAAATATTAATAACTAATTAGTGAAAGATAAACACTTCATATACGAATTTAATACTTATTTGTTAAGTGTTTAATGTATGTAGAAATTTATTGATTATTATATTTATTATTAATTGTTATATAATTTTGAAGTCGACATTAAATCAATACAAAAACGTAGATACAAAAATAAGATTTAATAATGTAATAATTTTCGTTATTGATGAGTCGGTATTAGCTAAAGGTACGTCAAACACAGTTTTCATAATGTGATATGAGATACGCCAGTCACAGTGTTTTCATATTTGATATCTGGTACGCTAGACACAGTTTTCATAATTTGATATCAGGTACGCCAGACAGAGTTTTCATAATTTGATATCTTTTTGATATTAATATTTTACGCTTTGTGACATAGATGCTGATTTCGATTGTATACTATTGATTATTGTGTTCACCGCGTTCATTATAGTAAATTTTACTTTGTTTTCTTTGCTTTAGCTGCCACCCACTCCAAAAACAACCAAATATTTTAAGAGGATATGACATATGCCACTTAATTACATATGTACGTGATCGTTCAAGCCGACAGGTCTACTTTTTCAATGGGAAAGCAGGCCCGATCCTGAATTTTCCGATGGCGCTGATCCCTCTCGGACCCACACTTTGATCAGGTCGTTAACCGATTGGTTGATTTCCAAAACCTTCAAACCTTCATATTTTCAGATAATTCACCATAAAGTGAGAAAGCGTTGGTATCATTAATCTAGCCTACTCCTCCTCTCTTTCTCCACACTTCCGATGCCCCTCCGTTATCCTCCCATCCAAGAGGCCAACAATGTGGCTTCTCTGGGGTTGCGAGTGACCGTGGGTGGAGGTGACTATTTACTATCTAATCTCGAGCCTTCTAGTTCATCCCTCGAATGTGCAATAATAGAAAAAAACGGTCAAGAGCATGTCGGACGGTGCTTAGTGTAGAGTTCCGAGATACCACAAAGAAATGCACTAGAAATGAAAAAAAAAACTACGTAGTTACACTTTTTTTCATGTTTCCTGCACAGAATAGATGTAATCATTTTGGTTGCGATATTTTAAGAATGTTAAAGCATAATTTAAGCATTTACTACAGTCTCAAAATGTAAATATTTATGAAAAAGTGCACCAGCAGAAGAGCGTATCTTCATGGAACATACGTCCTTTTGTTAAGAGTCGCAGTTTTCGGGCAATAATTCAAAAACGATCTATCTGATTATGTTCAAAATGATTTTCGTCGAAACTATTTATTAAGTGTTACTTTTCAGTTTCTTTTTTTTATATTCTTTGAAAATACTGTAGAAAAATAAAGGGGAACGACAATTTATGCTACTTTTGGAGCAATTATTTCTTTCAATTGTTTTAAAGTGTTTTTAAAAGAACTGGCGAAACATATGCCACAATTTTTTCGATTTATGTTATATGTATGGAGTGCCCTCCGCCACTCTCAAGAGAATTTTTATTTTCATTATTGAACTACCAAACTAATTAGCAGATTATACTCAAAATTTTATTGTAATACATTTTGTAGTTTATGAGTAAAATTCCTGTGACATACAAACGGACGGACGGATATGACGAAACCATAAGGGTTACATTTTTACATTTTAGCTCCGGAACCCTGAAAAGCTGCTTTAGGTATCTAAGAAAGTACTAGACAGAATTTTATATATCGTTATAGTATACATAATATTAGAATCCATGTATTTCGATAAGTATAAGTTGTTTAACTTTATTAAATTATGCTTTCTGAGACCAAACGCTTGAATTACTATAAAAAATAGGGAAAGTGCGGTGCGTATGCCATTAGTATTTTTCCGTAGATTCCTGATGGATCCCATCTTCAAACTTTGGCTGATACTATAATACATCATCAATTTCACTTCACACCGTATCCTTTGTTGAGAAAGTTGCTAATTTATCTCAATGAAATCTCACCGCAATCCATGAAATTATTTATCATTAAAATATTTAATTACTCGTCTGTAGTCTTCATCATCAGTTGCTCTTCACTAAATGATGTTTTCCGAGAGCGAATTTATAAGTTGCTATCCGATATATTCAAATTACTACATGTGTACCTACAATATTGAATGTATTCTGTCGATTTGCAATGAATCCTGTCATACAACATCTTAGAATACATTCTTCCAATAAAAATTCTGCAAAATGGTTGACCCTATAGATCAACCCCAAAATTTCGCATTATAATATATATGGATGGGTCTTTCAGCTCTTTGAGCTATAAATATTGTCGTATGAGTTATTAAGCTATTCGAACTCAAAAATTTGAAAGAAAGTTGACCTTGCAAACCATCCCAGAAATTTCTTACTACTTTCGAGCTCAAAGCGTGCGGAAATAAAGCAGCAGTAAATTATTGAGTTCATCAGGCTCAAACGTGCATTTCCAAACAGTAACTTTCAAATGTTATACAAATTTTACAATTTTAACAACGGGAAGTTAAAAATTATTGAAATTGGTTAATAAATAGTGGATCTCAAGTAATAAAATGGCATCGAATCGACTCAAATGGAATCGGAATATACTTTTTGTTCAAACAGGTTAAAAAATTAGTTAATATCCTAACTAGAAATCTCGAGCAAAGTCAATCCGATCTACATGGAAGATAATTGCGGATGTCATTTTGTACGAGATGAGCACAGTCTCCAAACAACTGACAATAGACTGATGGGACGCCGGGCGAGAGCGAAATTATAATTGAAACTCTGAGAGGGGATGGAAAACGGGACTTATGGTCCTTCGGAATTATTTAATTGCATCATACCCAATGATACGATACTCGAAACATGGGGCAGAGCGTGGCAAGAGAACACCTTTTTCCGAGCAATCACAGAACTCCTTCCTCTGCAGATCCTCGTTTTGTGTCAAGTGTATAGTAGTTCTTGAGTGTCACCACCAACCGTTTCGCTCGCAGGTAAGCACACCTACAGCCGACAAGACGAGACGATGTCGGGGAAAACTTCAGCAAGGTAGGTCACATCTCCATGCTTCGGCGTGCTATTACAAATGCCTGTGGTATATAAAGCTGCCGATGCGTTTAGCGTATTTGGAAAATTTTTTGGTTTTATCGAAATTTGGCGATGCTACAATCGTTTTAGCGGTGCCACAGTACTAACGCTATTACCAATTTCTAAGTTAATAATAATAATAATTCTTTATTTTTCCTCCACAATAGTTTGGAATGCAAAATTACAAAGAATATGTAATATTAGGAATTACTGTGGGGCACTGGAACCCAAACTTAGTTCAACTTGTGTTATAGGTTTCCAGGCACCCACCCTTGAGCATCACGGTCACATGTTTATTATGAATATATAAGGAAAGTAATTTTTAATATGTTTCTTTATTAAATATAATAACGCCACTATCGTAGTCTAAGTATGGAATGATATCACGAAATTATCGTATTGCCTTTGCAATGGGATCAATCTTGTATCATATCACTTTTGATGCGAGAAATTGATATGAAACAAGATGTAATATGTAAAAAAAATTAAACACATCATTGAGATTTCAAGGTTTTAAGTTGGAAAATCATCAGTGGAAAATCATCAATCATCAGCGACATCTCTAATATTTGATTTCTGGAAGAGGTATGGCGAAATACTAAAATGAATACGGTGCCGTGCTCATCAGAGAATCAGTTAAAGTTCTTCAAAAATTGGGCGATGAATAAAATCAAATCAGATTGAATATCCTTGTCATACTCGTTTCAGAAGTATTGAGAACTCAATTAGGTGTATCCAATTAGATATAGGTACCTTATTAGATAAAATTCATACATAAAAGTTACTCGAAGAATTGATAGCTTTGCTCGGCAGTTTTCGGGACTTTGCTTATGCATCTTCAAGGTATTAAGATTTGTTGAAATGCTTGCGTGCCTAAAGACAAAAGTCATTGAAAAAGATGTTTTAGCACTATAATATATAAGTGCTAGACGTCTTCTCTCGTTATTGGTCTAGTAAACAAATTTAAAATCACTCAACGTCATACAGAAAGTGCTACGCTCTGAATTTTTCAACCAGACAAATAAATAAGCGACAGGGTCTGAATCGTACGTCGTGAAATTTTTAGTGGTCTTGCGTCCAGCAGTAGACATTCGATGGCTGAGACGAACGATCGATGTTATAGACCGAAGACAATAGTGATTATCCCCATAAGCTATTACATAATTTAATTAAAAAAAGCATGTCTTTCACTCGTTCACCCCGTTTTTATACACATTGAATACTAAAAACCAAAAATTAAGCACGTCTATCGCTTTATCACCGCCTTACAACTTTGTTGTGCATCGAGCTTTGGCGCGTTTGTCGCGTAAGTCTGAGAGATACAGAACTAACCAATGCGTACTTAAGAATGTAAAATATATATGTAAAGAAAACTATAATTTTCTTTCAAGTGTCATCGTGATAGATCGCGACACGGATATTTATTATGTCATGAACCGTAATTGTGATTTTGGAATCGACATTGTGATTAATAACATTAAATGTCGTTTCTTTTTTTTTACAGGTAAAGTTTTTGTTATTGTCGATTATTACGGTCTATGCATGTGAATCTAACGTCTATGTATGTGAACTCTATGTAACCTAATAGAATAAATCTTTTCTTACAGAGAAACTCAGTTGTGTTTTGATCACTAAACGGTGTCGTCCATATCACCACGAATAGAAAATAATATCTTATAAAACGACATTCATTGTTACAAAATAGAAAAGTTGAAATTTACGTTTCAATTAAAATCAACAGTAGACGGAAAGTCTAACTATATTGTCATAACCACGATTGCGACACAAGATGACAAAGTTTTCCTGATTCCGGAAGAATATCAAGCAATATCATTGCATCACAAACATATACAAACCTCTAAAGCTTACAGTACAGTGAGAAATACATTGAAAAAAAGACGTCAAAGTAGAAGCGTATGGATAAAAATGACAGAAGATACATTAAAATCATACTGTGATGAGGATGGAAATATAATTTTTTCAGGACCAATTTCTCAAGTAAATTATACAAGTAGAGTCCGTCATTCCCAATAGAAAGAATTTGGAAGATCCCATAGTCAAAATATAAGAAAAGTTAATTGAAATTCAACAAAACAAAGAAAAACAAACTATGAAGAAGTTAGCCGACAGGTTTGTGATTGAAAAATTTGATGGAAAAAATATGAATGTATATAACTGGATGGAAACATTTGAAGAGGAATGTGCGAGGTTTGATATAGTAAAAGAAGAAGAGAAAATTGAAATTTTCAGGTTATTTCTTGATAAATCCTGCATTGACTGGTACTCTTCCATGATGATCAAGCATGGCTTACAATCGGAGTGGTATGAGTGGAAATCAAGCTTTTTGCAAACATATGCCAATAAAAGCTGGACTACTATCAAGTATGCTGTGTTTTTCAAGTATCAAGCAGGATCATTACTAGAATACGCAATCAAAAAAGAAAAAGTTCTATTAGAAGTAAGAAAGACAATTGATCAGGGGACGCGCATCGATATAATTGCTGCCGGCTTACCAGATTTTGTAACAGAGAGAATCAACAAGGAGGAAATTGTACAAATAAAAGACTTATTTAACGAACTTGGCAAGTTAGAACATCTGGTTTT
The DNA here is from genome assembly GCA_005406025.1 of Eumeta japonica. Lineage (NCBI taxonomy): Eukaryota > Metazoa > Arthropoda > Insecta > Lepidoptera > Psychidae > Eumeta > Eumeta japonica. The sequence continues at coordinate 54,106 of BGZK01001191.1, forward strand.
GAAGAAGAAATTCAACAAAAAGAAGGACGATGCTAAGCAAATAAAAGAAAAGTGCAGCATTTGTGAAAATTTACAAAAAGTTGTACGCTATCATTCAGAAGATTCCTGCTGGTTCAAAACAAAAGTGATGGAAAGAAAAAAATAATAAACAAATAAAACTCATTAACAATTCAGAATTGGAATGTGAAGTATAGTGTGAAGACCCAAAAAACTAATAGTGCCGCCATTCATTAAAGTAAAATTAGTATTGAACAAAAATGTTGAAGTATTTGGAATCTATGACTCAGAATCTAATATGTCATTGATAAATTCAAGATTATTGAAGATAAAAAATAAAGAATTGAGCTACTCTAGCAATACTAATTTGAAAGCAATTAATGGCGTTAAAAAGGCAAACGGCATGATAACACTCGAAATTTCCATATTTATTGTGGAAAAAAAATGAATGTATTTGTAATAGACCAAGACAATTTTTATTACGATTTTTTAATCGGATTGGATTGTATAAAGGAGTTTTTCTTAACTCAAAATGAAAACTTAGAAGTCAGTTAGAAAGTTACTATACTAAAAAGTGAAGTAGTTTCTAAAGAAACAAATAAATCGGATATTGCAATTTCTAAGGAAATTAAATCTGATAATTTAATAAACTTCAACAAAAACTTCAGAGAAGAAAATTTCAAAGTTTGGATAAATCATCTAGACTATCAATGTATTTGATAACTTAATATTGAAAAATAAATCTGTATTTGCAAAGGACAAATATGACATCGGATTGATAACGGATTATGAAGCACACATTGATCTGACAATAGAAAAATATTGCAGTAAGAGGCCGTATCGTTGCACAATTGAAGACAAAAAGGAGATTGAAAGTCAAATCGCAAAATTATTGGAGAAAAATATTATCGAAGAATCATATAGTGCATTTGCAGCACCAGTTACATTAGCTTATAAAGGAGATGAAGATAAAAAATCAAGATTATGCATTGACTTGACCGTGACCTGAATAAAATTGTTGTCCCGCAATCACAGCCATTCCCACTTATTAAGGACCTAATAGGAAAAACCAGAGATTGCAAGTTTTTCTCTAGACTGGGCCTGAATTCATCATTTTGGTCAATATCATTGCGTGTCACTGACAGATATAAAACTGCATTTGTCACGCAAGAGAGCCATTTTCAGTGGATATACTTTCCATTCGGCTTAAAGACCTCGCCAGCTATAATGTGTAATATAATACGAAAACACAAGCTTAGAGATTTTACAGTATGTTACATTGATGACATCTTATTATTCTCAAAATCATTCTCAGATCATATCAAACATCTAGAACAGCTATTTCAAGCAATTAAAAGTGAGGGTTTAAGACTGAAATTCTCTTAATGTATGTTTGCAGCTGACTGAGTTAAATGCTTGGGTCACATAATACAAAATAATTCAGTTAGACCACTGAAAGACAACTTAATATCAATAAAAAACTTCCCTATTCCGGAAACAAAAAAAAATGTAAGACAATTTCTGGGGAAAATAAACTTTTACCATAAGTATGTGCCAAAATTAGCAATCAAACTAGAACCATTACATAATCTTTTAAGAAAAGAACAAGCCTTTAACTGGACTAAGGCATGCCAAGAAGCGTTTGATGACATAAAACAAATATTATGTTCTGATCCAATATTAACCATTTTTGATCCAAACTTGTCTATCCATATTTACACAAATGCCAGCATACTAGGAATAGGAGCAGTATTCAAACAGCCACAAGAAAACAACGAGGAGAAATCAGTGGCATGTTTCTAAAAAAAAATGAACGAAGTTCAAAAAAGGAAGTAAGCTGTATATCTAGAATGCCTAGCGATTAAAGAATGTGTGAAGTATTGGCAGCATCTGTTGATAGGTAGGCAATTTACTGTCTTTTCATATCACAAGCCCTTGGAAAACATGAATATAAAGTTAAGAACTGATGAAGAGTTGAGAAATCTGACATACTACCTATCAAAATATGATTTCCAAATTAAATATTCTCCAGGAAGATACAATATCGAAGCTGATTGCCTAAGTAGGAATCCAGTCCTAGGGGCAAATGACAACCTAGAAGAACAGTTAAAGGTAGTCAACATTATAAAACTAGAAGACATCTTAAAAAATCAAGTAGAAAATGATAAAATACAGAGCAGAAAAGACAAATTAATAACCAGAAACAACGTTTATGACAAGAAAGTTAAGAAAAAAAAAATAATCCTATTGGAGAAATTCAGCATACAATTCATAAAAAATGTACATGCAGATCTGTGCCACATAGGAACAAAACAGTTGCAAAAAATTATGAGTTCATGGTACACAGCAGAAAACTTGATAAAAAACATAAAAAGAATATGTGAAAGTTGTAATGTATGTATAAAGAACAAATCAAGAGGACAAAATAAATATGGATTGATGTCCCACCTAGGTCCCGCCACAAAGCCATTTGAGATATGTTCCATTGATACAATTGGATCTGGGGGTTCGAGGTCGACAAAGAGGTACTTACATCTACTAACAGATCACTTCACAAGGTACGCATACATATTGACTTCAAGTACCCAAAATGCGAATGATTTCATAAAACTAGTAAGAAACTATACACAAACTGACGACATTGGTATGATTCTATCAGACTAATACCCCGGTATCAATTCTAGAGACTTCAAACAATTTTTTGGAAGAAAAGAACATTCCAATAATTTTTACTGTTGTCGATTCGCCTTTCTCAAATGGATTGAACGAAAGACTAAATCAAACATTGGTCAATAAAATTAGATGCAAAACAAACGAAAACGGCGTGAAAAAAGCATGGACAACTATAGCACAAAATTGTGTAAAAATCTATAACGAGACAGATTACACGGTCACTGGATATGCTCCGGGGTATCTTCTATACGGCAAGGATGTTACGATTTTCCCGAATGAGTTGAAACTCAAAAAGACAGAGAGTGACTTGATACAAGACAGAAGAAAAGCTCTGGGAAATACAATTAAATCTCATAACTACAACAAGAAGATTTACGATAAAAATCGAAGACATCTAGACTTCAAAGTTGGTGATACCGTTTTCGTGGACAATGGAAAGAAGCTGAATAGGAAAAAGCTCGACGAATTGAGAATTGGACCCTTTATAATCATAAAAAAAATATCAAACTCAATCTACAAGGTAAACACTAACTATAGAAAATCAGAATCAAACTTTTTTCCACATCTCGAAGCTAACTCCAGCGCCTGAGCTTGAATACCATGAAGAGAATGTGTGAGTAGTTGTATTGTTGCGTCTTCTCTGGGAGGGGGAGATGTAAGGAAAACTATAATTTTCTTTCAAGTGTCATCGTGACAGATCGCGACACGGATATTTATTATGTCATGAACCGTAATTGTGATTTTGGAATCGACATTGTGATTAATAACATTAAATGTCGTTTTTTTTCTTATAGGTAAAGTTTTTGTTATTGTTGATTGTTACGGTCTATGCATGTGAACTCTATGTAACCTAATAGAATAAATCTTTTCTTACAGAGAAACTCAATTGTGTTTTGATCACTAAATGGTGTCGTCCATATAACCACGAATAGAAAATAATATATTATATATATACGTATTAATTAGACAATAAAATTTCAAACTCATTTTTTAAAAGTACAGTGGAATCTCAATAACTCGAACCTCGTTAAGTCGAAATCCTCAGTAAGTACAAAAAAATTGCCATTCCCTTTCGATAAACCCCTAAATACGCGATATCGCGAATTATTTAGACTTTGTAACTCGAACAAAATGTTATTTCCCTACGAAGTATTGATAATACATACTTATACTCTATAACTCGAATTTCAAAAAGGAGACTCCGTAAGTCGTAGTTGGTAAAATATAATGACGTCTTACTTGGAATTCCTCGAAATAATAGTAATAAATTCCAAAATGAATATTCGGGTTCGGGGCTTCTAATCTATTGTTTTTGTCTTGTACACGTGCAATGAATGAATACATTCATGAAACTTTCTAAGTAACACAGCTGTGAACGTTATGTTTGTTCCGTTATGTCGGATTTTTTTTAGTGTACAGTTTACTTTGTAAGTCGAAATTTCAGCATTTAAGTCATATGTATTGCGAAGTTCTTGTTAAGTCGAAAACTCGTTAACCTGATTTTTTGCATTTCCCTTGACATTCGAGTTATTGAGATTCCACTGTATATATAAAATAAAAAATAGCAAAAAAATACGTAATCATTTTTAAAAAGATAGAAAAAACTAGATCGTCTCGAGAATACAGTAATTTATTTGTATTTGACAATGTACAGATTTCGTACATTTTAGAGAAATAATTTAATTAATTTAGATTCACTCCTAAAACTGCTTATAAAAATATAATAAAATTTGGGGAGTGTTTACTTGAGATGTTTAATTGAGGCACCACGTAATATATTAACAGTAAGTTTATTTCAACGTCTTGGTTTGATTTTATCATAAGAAATTTCTAGATAAATAATTTGTTTATTCAGGTTTGATTGGTATGAAAGGTATTATTATAAATATTAATAGTAACGTGATTTCAATTTATAAATTATGATGTCGTCGTCTAGTTTATAAAGAGAACGACGAATGAAATGACAAAGTTATAAATGACGTATTTATTTACAATAACATCTCTATGCTCAAAACGTTTTATTGAAATAATTATTTCAACAGAAAAATTAAACAATATTTTTTTAATATAAAAGATACATTTTTACAAAAAAAGAAAACACAATAAAAATAACTTTAATAACGCTTATAGCATTTATTTTTTAATGTAGATTTATCTAAAATATCAAATGGCAAAATTATTTTGTACATTGTAGTAGCCCCTTTACCTTCCCGTCAAAGATGTCGCATATTTTATATAAAACAGAGCATTTATGACTATTTTATTATGATCTACAAGGTACACATGGTCTCAGAGACCAATCTTAAAATAGGTAATATTATGACAAAAATATCAAATATATCTTTTATGTTATTATATGGTAATGCTATTTCCAATTTATTGTATGAACATTATTAGAGCAAAAATTTTAAAATCATTGTAACCATTAATATGTCTATGTATTATATTATTACATAGTTACAAGCGGAACAGTGAATTTTCATTAAACATTATCCGAGAAATATAAAAAGCAATTGTATAGAAGATCTTTGACGCTGCGCATTTATATTAACGTCTAGTTCAATCTTAATTTACGGTGAGACGTCTGTATTTTTAAGATGTAGTAAATTATAAAAAAATTATTAGTTTGTTTTCGAAAACCCCCACTTTACAGCATTCAAAAACATGCGACATCTTTATTATTAAAACGTAATTAACAAAAAACTTCTGTCGAAATATATTTTAAAAACTTAGCGTTTCTATCACATTTATTTTTTTAATTACTATAAATATATTATTCAATAAAATAATTTACAATATCAAAATGAGTGACCCTTAAATATTTATGTTATTAGGTATTTATAAGTCATTAGAAGATTAAATTAAATTTAAAAAAATGTTTATATCGTAAAACAATACCTATACCTCAATCACGTCGTAAACACAGATTGATTTTTTAAATACCTTTTTTAAAAATTCACTTTTCTTAAATTACTTTCATTGGTATTTATTTTCAATTTTGCAATGAACAAACATACATTTGACAATTAAATTTTGGAGTATTGAATTTGAATTTTCTAATAAAAACCGTTTTTTTTTCTTTTTAATAAACATTGAACATTCGTGATACCATCATATTTATCGTTTTAAGTACGCTCGCAAACAACTCTTCAGTTTTACAGGGCTACGTTTCTTCTTTAGGTTAATTCATCAGGTGGAGTAAAGCGGCTCGGCGTAGAGACGCGCCGGCCCGGACGCGTAGCTGGGCGCGGCGGGCTCGCGCGTCGCCAGCAACGCCTGCTTCGCTCTCTGTTTCGCTGAGTGAATAAATAACAACAATCACTATTTATTATGGTATTAAAAAAGGAAAACGAGCATGTAAGCAACCAGATAATAGGTTCACCGCCGCCCTTGGACATTCGCTGTGCTAGAGGAGTCACTAGGTCCTGTCCGACGTGCGTGATCGAAGGGGAGATGTCTACGGGAACTTTATAAAGGTATAGGATAACTGATAGATGGGGCAATGTAATAAGTACTACATTTTATATTGTAATTACAGATCTGTGTGATTGCGTTTTTGTACAGAACATGTGTCATATATCATAAGGTTGGTTTTCCTGTATTTAAAGCTAAAGAAAGCAAATTGACATCTAGTAAGTGATATCAATTTCAATAGAACGCAGTAATTAGATGGCCGATTACCCTGTAAGAGTTAATTCACCAAGTGATTCTTATTAAGGTATAATGAATTTTGATAACTTCTAGGCTTAATTCGGTATTTTGTCAAATTTTGCTGTCGATATTACTTGTCAAATGTTACAACACACTGCTGTTGAAATAGACAACGAAAGAGATTGGTGACATAAACAATGTCGTAGTAAAATTATTTATTTATAAGAAATATAAAAATTCTATTGGGACAAGTAAACACACATTTCTGTAAGTCTTGTTCCATCGTAGGATGGTGGACTGAGTCTTGGAGAAATAAAGACTACTTTCATATGAACTTCCGTCAAAAAGTGACTATTTATATCTCATATTCTTCACGTCCTTTAATTTCGACTGATGTAGTAAATGAAAAATTTGAGTTTGTACATGCTTTTTCCGTTGTCGTATAATGAAATAAATTATTAAATGTTATGAGTTTCAAAGACTTCGCCCTTGTTCTTTACAAGTGAAGATTATTAAATAATTTTCAACTAACTCGTACAAAAGTACCCTACGTTAGTTATTTCAGATGTAACATGAAAAATCAATTTCGATTTCTTCAAATCTAGAGAGTATAGATCAAATCTTGTGATTACCTGATGAATGCAAGCAGCACAACACTAATGTAGCAATTAAAGCCAGAGCAGGAAGCGCTGCGGCGATACCCAGGAGCGCTTTTTGTGTCGTCGAATGCTGCGCCCGGGCCACCCCGCACGCGCCCACTGACGTCACCTTGTACTCGTCTAGTACCGCCTGCAGGGCTATCCCAGCCTCGCGGATGGTCTTCTGCATCGACCTGGGACTTAGCGCTTCGCCGTTCTCAGCTTTACGTATTTGGAAACAAGCCCTGACAAAGATGCAATATCGTATTAAGTTTTTTTTTTTAATAGAATTCGTAAGAGACAAACGAGGATGCGGGTCAACGGAAAGTAGATGGTCACCACAACCCATGAACAGCCGCATCCAGAAGAATCACTTATGCGTTGCCGGCCTTTTAAATGAGAATATGCTTTTTGAGTTGAGATACACATTTCCAACCCTCTTAATTAATTTAAAATTGCCCTGTTTGCTAATAAACATTGTTGTCAAAAAAAAAATAAGCACTTGATAACAAACATCAACCTTTTTCTAATCTATCCTCGCAATTCGGTACCACGAAATAAGCACAATAGTTAGAGTGTAAATTATATTAACATTAATTTCTATTTTATGTATGTCTTAACGCATCTAAGCCATATTTAAAGAAAGTTTATATAATGTAAATATAATAATAGGGTTCAGGTAAAGTTTTGTCTTAATAACAGTTTATAAGTAGTAAAAGCAAATATTAATTAAGTTTACTACAAAAAATCAAACCCGTTAGCTTACAACACTGAACGTTTTTCTGCTTAATGTGCGAATAGAAATAATAAGGTCATATGTTCCTCAACGGTGAGTTAATGTAAACATCGTGTGAAACCTATATTATGAGGTAGTATATCTGATACTTCTAACTTTAGACTGATGTCAATACCACCGACACTCAATTAAATTTTAAAAAGCTTATTTTAAATCAATTACTGCGGTTTTTTTTATAATAATTTGAGGAACTTTAAACAATTTAGATGCACAAAGAATCGCTTAACAATTGAAGCCGGTGTTGAGCTTATTTAATAGATTCTTGATGCCCGAGAGGATTCACGGGACGCAATTGATGTTTACTGTGATTTATTCCAGGCATTTGACTGCGTTCATGTTCATGCGACGCATTGATCAGGAAACTACATCATTAGGGTGTCATGGGTCGATCATTATAGTCTTATTTAAGAGGTAGAATTCAAAGAGCTGATGTTGATGGTGAGAGGTCGCCGGGGTCTGCAGTCGATATGGGTGTGCACAGGTTTCAGTTGTTTACATTAACGATCTACCATATCTTGTTAAAGATGGGTATGGGATTGTCCTGTTTGCTGATGATACTTCTTTACTTTTGAAGATTATTAGGCAATAGCTAGCTTTTGACGAAGTAAACAGAATCATCTCTGAAATAGTTGAGTGGTTTAGTATTACTAATTTTCTTCTCAATGAGAAGAAAACAAAACTTATTAAATTTTCTTTGACTAGTGCTGAACTGCTCGATGCAAACGTAATGGCCAAGAACGAGATAGTGGATCTTGTGGACACGACCTTATTTCTAGGTCTCACTTTAGATGCTAAATTGTGTTGGAATTCTGTTATTACAAGATTGACGCATATGTAGTGAAAAGAATTTGGCGACTTACAGATGAAAGCACCGTGAGACTAGTTTATTTCAGTTTTTTTTCAATCTTATGACCTATGGATTTTTGTTATGGTCACATCGTGGGTCATGCAGCCGATATTAACACAACTTTCGTGCTGTAGAAGCAATCAATTCCTGTTATTTGTAGCTTGAGACCAATGGCATCTCTCAAAGAAAAACTTAAGGAAATCTTAATTTTTGCATCATAATACATTTATGAAACCTGGTATATGTTAAGAGAAATATAGAATCGTTCCAATAAATGAGTGACATCCATAATATTAACACTAGACATAAGAATAATCTTGCTGCTCATAAAACCCGTCTAATCAAAGTTAACAAATCATTTAAGAGGGCAATATGTGCACTTTTATAATAAGATTCCAGCCGAAATTCCAAACTTACCATTACATTGAACTGCTCGGCTATCAGGTTGCTTCATGTTATTTCTAGGTGTTGTACTAAATTGTTAATTACTTAATATTTTGTATCGTTGAATACAAAAGAGCAAACCTTGAATTTCTTGTTCATTCTTCTTCAGATGCATCAGAATTTGGAATGGATGTTAATGTTAACGCCGAGAACAATGGTTTATAACGCATTTCAACTGTAATGTCTATTACCTACTAAATAAAGCTATTTTTTTTTTGATTTAACAAAAAATATTTGCCGCAAACTTCAAAAATATGTAAGCTTTCGCACGCATATCGACAAAACCTTGAGGGCTGTTCTTGGTATCAATCTCCTAAAGTAGGGGGTTATGTGGGTTGTACAAATACTGATCTGCCACGGTTTTGAACGTACTCTCATAATTAATGAAGAAAAACGGTAGAACCATTTCGCGATCGTGGATGAGTATTATCTGTTCATAAGTGTTCAATGTGAATTGAACATCTTTGGCTTGGAAATACATACACTTACATCACCTATGCAATGTACTCTCACGGTCACCATGACATTTTAAAAATAGACGTGTCTAAAGCCGTACAAGTATTTTTGTAGCTTTTAGGATATCGAATGTTAGAAGCTTTTACTTCATTAAGTGATAGTTAAGCATATTTTAATGTACGCTAAAAACATGTGACCTTTATTAATCCACTAGACTAAAAGATGCTAAAATATATTGATATTGCAAAACTGATTTCACAACATCTAAATAAACATTCTAAATCAATTTACCGATAACCGTACAATATTTTGATTTTCGTTTGAAACATAGTTAGCAATGATTACCTCGTCCTAGCGACCCGCCCTTCGCGGTCGGGCGACGGCTCGTAGAGCTGGAGGGCTAGCCCGCGGTCGGACAACACTTCGAACATTTTCTGCTGCAAAGCGGGCAGAGTGCGTCTCACTGCGTTCGCGCTCATGTCCCACGTCAAACGGAGCAAATCGCGTTCCCTCACTACGACCACCTGGACGAAAACGTAAGCGATTTCTTACAGGAATGCACTGAAATGGACAAAAAGGTTATCCAAGTCCTTCGTTGTGCAGAACGTTAGTAAAAATGAGTTCTTATCGCTGCAGCGACTTCATAAGGTCACGAGATAATTCAGAACGGTTGCAGCAATGCATCCGACCTAATGTAGTTGAACGAAGGTCGAGTGGTAAAGAGTGTTTGTCTTTGAATCACAAGATGCGGAGCTCGAATTTGAGTGAATATTAAATCATTTGGGGAGGTTCAACGAGCAAGTTAAGTCGTCGGTCACCGCATTGGTGATGAAATTCAGCAGTACTGAGCCAGCGTGCAGTGACAACGACCAAACCTCTCAGTTTAAATAAAAAGGCTGTGATAAGGCGTGGCAGCATCAGGGTTATTATCTTGCTGTGGCTACAGCGAAATAAAACAAATTAAATTACACTATACGATGTGACTCGAACACACGCATAAGTACTCGCTTATAGAAAGGTAAAAAAAATGTACATTATGAAAGCGGTACAATTACAATCAGTTCACGACAGTGACCAGTCCAGGTTATAGTGACAATTTTTCAACACCTCGACGTCTAGTTAATGAAAATTTTATTTTATATCCCATTTATGTACATTATATTTTTAAGAGTGTAGGTACTAAAAACTCTTATAAAATTGATTTTTCGAGAACTAAATAAAGAAAACATAAGATTTAGGCCGTTGGATATGTAGGTAAAAAAAAAATTTAAAATGGTGTTTATTATTTCTTTTATAGCATAGTCGAAGGATAAACGAGCAGGCGAACTATTAAAGAGTAGATGCTCACCGCTGCTCACGAACACTCACAACCTCAGACGAGTCACTAGTCCGTTGCAGGCATTTTGATAGCATATAGTGATAGTCGGGTTTTATGCAAGAATGAAAGGGGAACGGACCACCGGAACTTTCACTCACTGGACGAAGTACAACAGTGAAAGGCGATACTTTACGTCCATATTATGTGAGAGCCTGGTATTTCATGGAATCGACCCATTTTTATATTGCAGCTGTCGACTTCGCATGCTTAAAATTTGGTCCTTTTTTATATCCCAAAAATTGGGTGTGAATAAGATTTCAAGGGGGACCTCTGGCGGCCCTTCCATCACACTCATTCACTCCTTAAGTTCGTTTTATTTCATCCATATGGGTAAACGACACCGTTTTCTAACATAACTATTCCTATGTGTCTACTATTTAAACAATTATTTAAAATTAATACTCTTACAATCACCTTCGCATAGTTGCAATGACGATATTTACAATTTATGGTGTAACATAGGCCGTGAATGCAACGACATTCTTTCACATTTTTCCAGCGAAATAGTGTGGTCGGTGCTGGTACAGTCTTAGGCCATACGATAAATATAATTTATTGAAAAAAATTTTCCTCATTAATAACCTTTTCTTTCTGTATGTAATAGAAATGAACATATAAATTTTTATCGTTTATAATAAAAAAAAATACAATCGAATTGAGAACCTCCTCCTTTTTAATATTGAAGTCGGTTAAAAATGTATTATATCGACTAGAGAAAACAACAGCGAACACATCTAAGACTTGCGGATGAAATTATCTGAGATATGTCTGTTTCACTCTAGATAACATCTTTCTCTATTTAATGATTGGCTTACGTAACATTCTAAATACATTTTTTTTTCTAATGTACCTAGATTCAATTAATTTAGTACCTATGACTTTAATAAAAATTATGTAAAATTTCATAAAAAAATATTTAGAAAGTGTTATATTATTATGGAGTTTTGAAAAGAGTTTAAGCATAAATTAGAAAAAGTAGAGTAAAATTATTTTTTTTTCATGTAAGACTTACCTAGGTATAAATCAGTTTATACCATCTACACATATATATATATATATATATATATATATATATATAAGTACAATTACATACTAAATCATACCTCTACGTTCATGTCACTGTAGCGGTCAGGATCAATGGAGTTGTTGGCGCGTACGGTTAATCTACAGAAACGAAAAAACACCGATCATTGTAACTTATATTTTAATTTTCTTTATCTTTTCTCCAAAATATGTCTTAGATGGCATTGCGTCAGAGTTAATGAATTGACCTACGTAAAATACGTACATGTTCAAAAATTCCATTTTCATAAATAGTTGCGAGCAAAAGGTAAGTTGCCTTTATATAAGTAAATTGTCTTATTTAATTTCAAACACTGACGACCACATTTTTTATGACAACAATTACACTGAATTGAACTTTAGGCCATTAACACACTAAGTTAAGCAAAAGCCCAAAAAAACTATCTATTTTACAGCAGCAACCAAAAACCAAAACAAACATAAAATTATTTAAACAGAAGGTAAAGTACCTATGTATCTATCTGTAAGAAGCATGTTAGTTTCAAGTAAAAATTCCAGGAATAATTGTGGAACGTGCTTTTGACCAAAAGAAAAAGGAAGTACCGTGTTGTTACGACATTAGTTTATTTAACTTACTTGAATGTCCCATCGGCATAATGTATCAAATTCTTCATAATTTTCAGTTCACCCGAAGCTTTATTGAGTATCATCACTTCAGTGACGTTTTCCTGAGACTTTCCCCTTATCGGTGAATGGAAAGTTACATCAACAATGGCGTAGTCTATGGGCGGCGCTTCGGGGTCCTCGTCTGTGGCCTGCATTTTTTGGAAAATCCATATTTAAATAATTTCGCCATTGAGAATCTCAAAGTAAAGCATTACAACGACTGTTATGAATTTACATAATTTGTGTTGTATATACTAATCAAATTACTTCGGAAAGAGATGCATATGTTTGTATAATAAGAAAAGTAATCAATGAAAAATTTAATTTGCGCTAAGCATGAAATAAAATAAAGATAATAATAATATACAAAGAAAATAAAGATACCTAAGCATTTTTAGAAAGTTATTTGAAAATGGCAAAAAGCATAAACTAAGTGTAAGATGTTTTTGTCTATGCAATTTTGTCTATACTAACCTTTATGGTCGCAATACCGGTGTCTATGGGCACGTTGAGACGTACACCGACCGTCAGATTGGTGCTCATAAAGCGGGGCAGGTGGTCGTCTATGTCCTTAACTTTTACTAACACTTGAATTTCAGCCGGATCCTACAATTCATGTAATCTTAATTAAAACAATGAATTGCCAAAATTAATAAATAGCTTCTCGGAATCATTTGTCTCTGGAGTTATTTATACTCCTGTTCATTATTTAATAATATAAAGTATACTATAACAATGTTCAGCTGGTTAATAGGAGTCTTCCGAAAATACATTTAAATATTGAGAAAGCCATCAAATTCTACATCATCAACATAACTTTTTTAAGTTTTTGATGCATTTGTACTATATAGTGGCCTAGCTATAAAAAAAAAATATTGAGTTTTTTGTTAATTCTTTTAGTTTTATGTATTTGTTAATCGGATATTATGTTTTTCGAATTGATGTTTCATTTTGGAATTGATGAATAACGACCAACATATTTATTTTACAAAAGACTAGTTTCTCCCGTGAGTATTTTGTTTCGGTTCTGATTCTGTTTCCGATATCGATCCGATATGAAATCCCCATTATTTGAATCCTGGTCTTGGATTAAATCAGCCTGGGATTTCGGTCAATTTTCTAAAGCAAAGGTACTATATTATTTTCGATTTCTGGTCTAAATTTATAAAGATATTTTCTTTTTTTAATTAATATTAGTTTTTATTTGTGTAATAAATCAATACATCAATAAACTATTGAATTTATTAAACTTGTGTTTGTACAAAGAGGCGTGACGTTAAATTACTATATAGCACTTCTCGTTTGACATTTTCCGTGAAATAACACACAATTTACATATTGTTGTCCTTCATATGCCATGAAATAATATACAATTATTGATTTTACACCACCATAAAGTAAATGGAATACTTTGTCAGAAAACCGCTTATGTTGTCACTCTTTCTATGTTTCATTTATGAAATTAAGATTAAAAACAGCATAATTTCATTATATTAGTATGTATCAATGAACAAGCTATAATTATTTATATACGTAGATTGTAAATGTATATATAGAAATAGTTATAACATGTATATACATAATATAGTTGTTCTTATGTTAAAATTTGCATTAAACGTTACTCCGTAAAAACTATAAATTACAAAGTCTTTCATTAATTCAACTTGATGTAGGTAAAATGTACTTACGAGTCGATTGTAGGTTTTAGACAGTTTTGGTATCGTACCATATTTGAAGCATTTCACAGTCAAAATATGTTTTGCCGCTGTCTCCCTGTCTAATCTTCCCACTACCTTCAGTATCCCGACGCTTTCGTTTGCACGCTCCAATGTGAATAAACCCAATTCGTTGCCAGCTACATGAAGAGATCACATCAGATTGTTAGAACAAGAGACAAAATTTTATGTATATTATTTCGTAACGTCTTGCATTATCAACATTTTTTTTAATAAAAACTTTATTGAATAACCATATTATTAGATAGAGGAAACACAAAAAAAAATAAATAGTAATGTTCTCTTGTTTAATGAAAATGTTTCTGTAACTTTCTTATGGGAATGACATGTTTCGTATATTTGAATTTGATCACCTGTGATGACGTAATCTATTGCCGAATTTTCCCCCACGTCCTCGTCTACCGCTTGTATGGTGCCGACCGTAGTATTTATTGGTACTTCTTCTTCCACTGTCATCAGTAAAGGAGCTTCATCCTGTAATTTTACGATAATGAATGCAACGGGAACGCTGATTTTTAAATCATATTATTAAAATTAACTTCGTTACAGTGAGAACACATCTAATTAATACTGTGTTCTGTTTAGGATTAAACGCTTTCTTGTAGTCAGTCCTCTGAGTTGCTAGGGTCGTAAACAATTATTGATATTATCTGTTAATAATTTAACATGAGCTATTATGAAAATGCCAAGGTCACACTTAAAAAAGATGGATTGATACGATTCGGAATTGCACTAATAAGTTAGTCATTAGTCAGTAGAAAATTGTATTTCTACAAGAAAAATAATTTTTATATTATTTTTGCTATCTAACAAATATTTTTACGTTCTCAGAAACCATTAAGCACATACATAGACCAGTTTATAATAATTTAGATTATAGTAAATAATTTGTTACAAAATAATTTATTAATATTTTACAACTACGATACTTTTTTTCAATATTCTAAAATCAGAATTATTGAAATGTTTTGTGATCGAGAGAAAAATTTTTTGTATGGCAAATATGTTGTTTTATATGTTATACTAAAATGTCAAATTAATACACCTAAGAAAAAATAAAATTACAGTATTCAAGTGAACCTCTGTTTGATTAAAATAAATATATATTTTTTTATTTTGTGCCCAATTTTAATATTTTTATGTAAACAAATACCATGTAAAACGATCACGATAGCGACAAAAAGATATTCAATTCATTTTTGTGTTTTTCCAATTTTAGAACTTTAACCTAAAAAGCGACTGAATTGAATCTTTTGTAGAGAAAAAAAATTACCACAGTCCTGGCAAATCGCGGTTTATGGTCATCCACGTCGGTCACATTGATCCTCGTCACCCTAGAGCTTTGTTGAGGTGGCGATCCCCGGTCTGTCACCACCAGCACTAGGGTATAGGAGGCTCGCCGTTCGCGGTCCAAGGTACGGCGGGTTGTTATTAGACCGGTTTTTGCATCTGGAGTAGATAGGATAATAAAAAATGTAAGTATCTGCTACATTTGCTCAATGTACACTACATTTATTCTGTTGTAACATTACAATGGACTTATGCGAAAAACTAATTGGCATCGACTATTTAAAATCTCTGAATTCAATTTTGTTATTTTAGATTTCTTTTTTGGTATATAGGAAGAATAATGGAAATACATTAGGCTGGAAGATTAAAATAAAATATTTCTAAAATCATACTTTTAGCTTATGACACCAAGGTACTACTTGTTCAAATTTCCACGTTCTAATATTGACTATAATATAATGTCACTAATATGTACATCGAACGCTTACTTTCTGAGCCAAAAGGGAGTGCGTGTTTAACACAGTAATGTAAATTGCAGGATATAACAGCACAAATTTTGTCCCTTAAAATTGCCTTAATTTGAGAAGTATGTGTTGACATTAATCTATTTTCTTTAACCTAAACACAAAAATCAACTACATCCTTAAACTCTTTATTCATGTCAACTTTTGTTGGTTTTTACATTGCGAGATTTTTTTTTACAAAAATTAAATTATGATTTTGCTGCTAATTTTATGTTTTAAAAACTAAACTTTATTTGGAAGTATCCACTGCATTTTATTATTACACCAGTTGAGTAATACCGAAATGTAATAAGAACAAAACCGTTTTAGTAATTGCGGGAATTACTAAAACAAATTAATATTTACACTGTGGTAGTATAATGTACAAAGTTATTTAAAAACTAGTATTCGTATCGTATTTGTAACATCAAGACACTATATTATTTAATTGCAAGTGTTTTCCGCTTGTTTAATTACTACAAATCGTAGTCATTAATAGTTAACTGTTTTTGTAACTATAAGAAACTTATGTGAAAAAAACAAAAACGTTTTTGTATCATCAGCACAAGACATTACTAAGTCCTAATTCTATTGCCTTTTCTAATTGGATAGTGACCCGGTTAGTAATAATTAATGAGTTTTGTAATTTCGAAAGGTGCATATGTAAAAATTAGTAATGTTTCTTTTCAATATACACAAAATTATTATTAATTATTAGTATTGAGCAATTTCGTATCCCAAATTCAGTCCATTTTTGATAGGCATGACCAAAAGGTGTGTAATTGTGCGTTTTAATGCCCTAAATTGGTTTATTTTTTCGAGAAGTTATATACTTAAATACCTAGAAACGATCACAGAAGTAATCGTCCCGTTTATGCCCTACACGCGCAGTTTTCTCGTATTACTACTATGCCTGTTATTGTGCTTACAAGCACTTAGATACTGTACTTATTCTTGCTAGTTATTGTATTGTTCTTGTAAATAGATTTCCTAAACTAATGTTTATTGATTAAAGTAAAAGACATATTAAAGTTTTATAAATCGTATTGCTTGGTGTAGTAATATTATTTTCTGTTGATTAAAATGAAAGTACATAAATTAGTTAAAACCTAGTACTTTATTTTGTCGAATACTTGTTTTACTTTTACTGTTCTGTAAACACTTCATATTTTCAGTTGCAGTAACGGTGTTGTGATAAATATTTTAAAAAATATTACCTTTTGTAATGCCTACTACATAATTACTAGTATTCAATACTATGTGTAGCAATTTTACATGTGTAGTTGTACTTAAACTTAATACTAAGGTTCATATTTCCGGTTTAATATAATGGTTTGTTTTTATTAGTTTTATTGATGGTAGCAACAAGAGTGTAGTGTTATAATAATAATTCCATTTTATTAAAGTTCCTATTTATGACATAGCTTTTAATACTTATTATTACTAATGTGAAATAGAAAGCTTGGTATCAAGTATTAACTAAATACGAAAAATTGCAAAACGCATTGTTGATTATTAGGAATAAGTAGTTGGCATTAAAAAATGTAATATTTAATATTAGTACCACTACACTAGAAATTACAAAATATCACAGTAATCGTTACAAATGCATACTAGAAATTAAAAAACGTAGTACCTACTCAAATTTACTAACTATATATTTGAAATTACAAAAGGTTCTGTAATAACGTCATCGTTTTGGCGATTAGAAAATTCGCTACTAAAAATTAGTAAAAGGAATTACTACACCAGACACGTAGTTTTAAAAAAAACCTTTTGTTGTCGTGTGAATTCCTCGTGCTTTAGTAATTATTAATATATTTCACTATTTTTTTTCTCTGAGTGTAGCCGTTATTCACTATTAACGTACCAAACATAGTTTCACCTTGGCATCGTTCTTTTTCATTTTAGAACTTTAAAACTTTCGGCAGTCAAACCAGTCTCTGCAGTTACGAATGTAATAAAAAGTGTACTAACATACGTTTAGGCAATAATATTTGCGAAAAGCTTTTTGAACAATTATATCATGATATTTTTTGTGCGTGATTTAAATCTAAACCCCCAATTTCAACACCTTCAATATAACTTGACAATGATTTAAAATAAGTCTAAAATTTATAATTTTTCTAAAATTCCTTGCTATCCTTATTTCAGTTTCGATTGAAATCTAAAAAGGTCTTTAGGTGTCAACTACTGAGTATATGGGCATATATTTGACACCATATATATCCATTAATTCAATCTCAGGTCGTCTTAGGCCGCCAGCAGTTTAAGGCGTCTCTAGATTATTATTAGATCGTCATTAGACTTAATGAAGGTTGCCGTTGCCGACCATTTAATAACCATTAAAGAATCCTTCTTTGTGAGCCAGTTACCGATGCATGACCGACGTGCGTCCCGTCGTTAGTGCATCGCAACCGAGTCTACAGATCGCAATGCCTGTACTTACCGATGGAGAATACTTTAGCATCATCGTTACTGTCTTGAATAGTATACACAAGTTGTCCGGAGGGCTGCGTCGGATCGTCTGGATCACTCGCCACCACTTGATACACTGGAGATCCTATAGTTGCGTTCTGAAATTACAAACAAAGTAAATCTACGTATGAAACATTAAAAGTTCGGTACACGACTAATTAAAATTGACAGGAATATGAAATAAAACAATCCTTTTTTAAGGAATGAATATCTCATTGGACAATTGCGTGTTTTAGAAACATTATTATTTTCCTACTGATATAAGTTATTTTAAAAAGGAAAACAAAAGTTCGAAATACGGCCTGATACGTGAATTGAAACTGCCAATGTGAAAAAACTAAATGCGAGATACTGTCTGCTTGTAGTCACATGACACCAACTACGGCCGGTCAACGGCGTAGAGGACAGCGCTGACCGCGCGAAAAAATAGAAGCATTCGGAGCTTTTTCTTGATAGAGACGCGTCGTTAATAGCGCGATACAACACAGTCAGCAGTGATTTAATAACTAAGGCCCATTCTCTACAAAAGTGCCGTTGTATAGATGTCTCACAACAGAGGGCGCAGGCTTTGAAACCTGGCATACAAAGGCATATCAACAAAGAGCATTGTAATCGTACATATTTTCCCGTTTATAATAATGTGATCCCAATTACAACGACGTTATTGTGATTTATATTACATAAGTCGTTTTCTGAAGTTAACAATAACATAATAACGATATATATTGTTCGTGGCTGTAAAAGAATCGGTGACGATAATAACACGAGTTACAAAAAATAGATCCCCCATGTTTAGTACAATATAATATTAGGAATATAATATTTCTACTTCATTCGCATATAAGTAATATTGGTGGTAGAAGACAAATTGATCAATAGTTGAGAATTATTCAGTGGCTCCGACTTATATGAATTGACACTTAAATGATACTGTTGTACATATTAAACGAATTTTCGAGCGACTGACACATGTGATAATCGGCGTCATAAAATTTGTATGCAGCTACGGGAATACGTAGCGCGTTTCACACTATCGGCAGAATTTCATTCGCTTACACGTCGGCAACGAACGTACGTAGAACAACTGTACAATGACGAATACACGTTTGTATAGCGACGTCTCCAACGACAGCGGGCCTCGTTACAATATACAAATGTATTCTTTAACGGATATGTATTCCGATTATACCAATAAAAATATTATCGGGTACAATCGACGTATTTATTTAACCGACATAACAGGTTCTCACTCTGATAGCATAGTCTGTGATTCATTATGTTACTACCTTTCTGTCAATGTTTGTTTAGTGGTTGTTTTAGATTGATCTCATTACCTCAGGACCGAAATCGGGATCCAGATTGTAATCAGGATCAAAATCAAGGTGATAGAATGGATTTGAATTGTAATCAAAATTGACATTTGAATGGAAATATGGATCAAGATCTAGATAGGGAACTAGGTCGGTAGTGGAAAAGAGATTTGAATCGCGAATAAGACCTGAAGACCTCTTTTTATTCTCTCATTTTTAATCTATCCATCTATAAATCTATAGGTATTGGAAATGGAATTAGATTAGAGGTTTAGATTAATATACGATATTTCATATCATTGCGGGCGAAATCTTATACGGCCGCGACTTCATCAAAGTCTTTAAGAAAATACAGAATAAATTTATAAATACTAGTGTTAGAAATAATGCCCTCAGCTTGACTGTATCAAATGTGCGTATCAATATGTCTTTTAAATTATTAATTTCATTGTATGTGCTCACCTCGCTGACGTATAACGTCTGATCATTTTTTGGTGTTATAAATCTCGGTACACCATCGTTGGCGCTCACGTCTCCAATGTACAACGAGAGTGTTGTGTCTCCGGAGAGTCCCTCTCCATCAGCGGCCGCGATCACTAAACGATACGGATCTGTACGGCCGCGGCCAGTGAGATCTCGTTTCGTGGTCAGTTCGCCAGTTCGGACGTCGATGGTAAATAAGCCTGGCAATTTTCAGAACATTAGTTCTTCCAATATCGCAAATGCTTAAGCTAAGAGGTAACTGTTAGTTTTCATATAAAACAATATTTATTTTGATACGTAAACGGTTGTGATCTCTTACTAGTCTCTAAAATTTTGTTATATTATTCAATACATTATGTTTTTAGAAGGTCAGTGTTGTATTTTTTCCAGTAAGATCTGTTTCAATCGTGAAACTTTAAATACTTACCATTAGCTTCTCCTTCATCTACTAGTTCGTACTTAATTTCTCCTCCTAAGCCTTCGTCAGGATCTAATGCTGTCAAATTGACTACACTTATGCCCACTGGCACATTTTCTGGTACCACAGCTGTGAAATCATTAAAAATTCTATAGAGTTTAAGCATCCTTACTCCATTTTAATCATATGTTAAGAATTTGAATGAAATTCTCTTTCAATATATTTTTAATAAACATATTTGAGCATCGTTTGTTTTGATTTAGACATACGGACAGTTAAATTAACCTGTATATTGATCCTTCTCAAAACGTGGTGCGTTATCATTAACATCTAACACATCGATAAGAACGTTTGTAATTCCTTTTAATTGCTCGTTGCCTCCACGTGGTGTATCTGATGCTTCGATTTCCAGTCGCAAAACCGATTGACGCTCACGATCCAAGGATTTATTGGGAGCCACCTGTAATTTATTTAAACAAATATATTAGGCAAATATGTAATAAAATATATTATACAAAAAAATATATAAAATTTGATATTATATGGCTATTTGATTCATTTTATGAAAGACAAGTAATCTTATTTTAGGAACTAAGTTTTTTAAAGAGAAGATTAAGTAAATTAAATATAACAAAAGAATTTGAAATTGTCCGAAAAGTAATAATATTATTTTATATGAAATCTTTAGAAGGATAACATAAGTAAGCTTGAATTAGAAATCAATATGATGTGTTGTAATATTTATACCAATACTAATCGCTTATAAGGATAGCAGAACTTTAAAAGCAAAACTTTGTTGAAACGCACACTTATCTACACACATTGTTCAACAAACCTGTAAAACGCCAGTTACTGCATCGATGACGAAGAGATTAGAGTTTTCACCTTTAAGCGTATATCTGACATCAGCATAACCTTTTTCTTTATCTCCGTCGGTCAGTTGTGCGTCCGCATCTTTTGCTTTCACAATCAGTATCTGCTCTGGATACTTAACGGATTCTAATATGCTTATTTTATATAACTGGAAAAATTAGAGTTTTAGATTTCTTTGGTTATATAAAAATATTTTTAAGTAAATATCTTATTAATAAAATTAATAACCATTATTAATCTGATATTTTTATTTCAAATAAAAATTAAAAATAATTAACTAATTAGCATTACAAAATGATGTAAATTGTACTCGAAAACAAATTGTAATTCTCTTAAACGTGTAACATATTTAAGAAATAATTACCTTTTTTTCAAAAACAGGTGGGTTATCGTTAATATTTATAACTTCAATCATTACTTTAGCTAAGCTGTACTTGCTGCCATCATTATTAGTAGCTTTTACTGTAAACGTCAAATTAGAATTTGTCAGTGTTTCATAATCTAAGTGTGTAGTCAACACCACTTGCCCACTCTGAGGGTCTACTTGTAACAGTCCAGTCTCAGAATTTATTACCTTGAAGTTACTTATTGAATGTCCTGATATCGGGTCTTCTGCAGTTAATACTAAAACTGTACTACCTATGGGCTGTTCTTCCTTTATTTTATGGTAAATTACAGGATTAGCGCTGCTCCATCCATTGTTGGTAAACTGAGGATTTTTATCTGCATATGGTTGCACATATATTGTATGTTCGATCATATCAAATTGTTCCTCCGGTTTCACTTCGGCGGCAGTGTCTACTACTTTTACCGTTAAAATGATTATCGATGCTTGACTATAATCTAACGTACTGTTAATAAACACTTCTCCCGTTTTCTCATCAATCCTAAAGGCTGATTTATAATCGTAGGGTGAGTTAGGCTTCAGTTGAACACCAGCTTTGGAAAAAGCTTTTTGTTCTATTATGCTATATTTTAATTGAGCATTTATATCTGTGTCATGTGCCGTTATTTTAGTGACTAAATCATTTACTTTAATTCTTTCAGATATGTGTGTCGTTCTGTTACTTTTATCAAAAGTTGGAGGCTTATTGTTGACATCAAGGATCGTAACATACACGGTAGTCGTTGCCGTTTCAGGTATTGGCACTCCACTGTCGACTGCAGCGACCACAATTTCGTATTTGTCAGTATTTATATCACGATCTAAGTTTGCATCATTTGACACGGTGATGACACCAGTTCTGTTAAGAAAATGTTTGAATGAATAAGAATAATATATTTTTTATAAAGGTTTAATTTTAAAATAGCTTGTTAAAATTCAATTACGCATAACAATATTGACGGTAGAGATAGTATAACCGTTAGCTTAACACACATTAAAAGTAATGAAGCATCATTTACTACCAACTTGTTGACCCTCGACGCAAAAAGTGTTATAAGTTTGACCACTCTGTGTGTGTCTGTGTGTCTATCCGTGGCACCATAGCTCTGAAACAGGTAAACCGATTTGGATGCCTTTTTTTTATTGAAAAGCAGATTTTCTAGCAATGGTTCTTAGATATATTTCATCAAAATCGGTTTAGTCGTTTCAAAGTTGTCAGCTCTTTTGTCAGCTGCGGTACGCATAATGGGTATTTACGTTGCTTGCAAACATATGTGTGACCTAATATTTGAAACAAATTTGGAATGAAGGCTAGTATTTACACACAAACAACAAGAAAAATTAAGAAACTTGTAACCTTCACCCCTCTAACCTCCCTAGAGGAGGTGTAGATCAGTGTATTCAACTAGGAAGCTTTCCGCATTCGTAAAAAGATGAAATTTGGTATGCAGACTAGGATTTACACAAACAACAAAATAAGAACTAAGTTCAAAATTTTAATATAAAGATTAAATTGAAAATTTATAAAACCCCTTAAAACAAAAAAACAGACATTGAAAATTTCAAAATAATACCTTATGTTGAGCTATCAAAATCGATTGAGTAACACTTATAAGTATCTATATATGTTAATTATAGAAATTTATGGATGGTACGATAAGGTGTGCTCGTTGAAATGGTACTATAATGTCGCGGCGGGGTACCGCTAAGTTTAAAGCAATAACTAAATTGCTAAAAAAACAGGGATATTGCAAACTCATAGCGCTTCCAGATTTAACAATTTACCTAATACACAATGTAAGTAACTGTTTAAAGTAAAGAAAAAAAATAAAAATTTACATAAACTAAATATGTGGCGCCATCTATTGGCATGAAAAGGTAACTCTTCGCCTGCACCTAAAAAAATTCGAGCAAATGACATGTTTGGAATATAATTCTTCAGTTTATTGTCTTTTTAATTAAAATCTAAGTAATTAAAATAGAATTTGAGTAAAACTGAAAGCAAAAATAACTCTAAAAATAATTTCATACATTTTTATTCAGTTTATTCGTAAAATCCAGTAATTTCAAAAATAGAACACTCTCAAATCACATCTAGAACATTCGGGAGTGACGATTCGAGAATCCCGCCAGTGAAGTATATAAGCAGGCACACTCGGCGCTGCGAGTCAATCTTCTTTTCAAACGCTTACAGTAAACATCGAGATATAAAGTGAAAGTAAAAGCTTTATACTGTCAATTGCTGAGTAAATTATTCAATAACGTTCTTTATTGTGATTCTAAGTGAGAGTAATTATTTTTATCATTGAGTAAAGCATCTAAGTAAGTGAGTATTTGAGTTGTAAGTGAAACAAATGTCTGTGAGTGAAATACAGATCTGAGGGGCTCCTCCTCGAGCCAGAATCTATTCATGTGAGCTTACATCCTGTGGGCTCCTCTTCGAGCCAGAATCTATTCTTGTGAGTGAGTTTACATCCTATGGGGCTCTCCTCGAGCCAGAATCTATTCTGTGAGTGAGTTTACATCCTGTGGGCTCATCCTAGAGCCAGTATCAATCTTTTCTTGAGCAAATCAGCTATTGGTGACTTCTAGACGAGAAACTCACCGTATTCAAGGCCTGGTTTATCTTTTCACCTTGCAAGGTAGCGGGCAAGCTCCCTTGTGGTACACTCCTGAGAAAATCACCGTACCCAAGGCTTGGTTTACGGGTTCAACTTGCCTAGCACTTGCAAGTTCCCTTGAATACATTCTAGAAGTCTTCCTCTTTTACTTTTTCTATTCCTGTGAGTGAGTTTACATCCTGTGGGGCTCCTCCTTGAGCCAGAATCTATTCCTGTGAGTGAGTTTACATCCTGTGGGGCTCATCCTCGAGCCAGAATCTATTCCTGTGAGTGAGTTTACATACTGTGGGCTCATCCTAGAGTCAGAGTCTATTTCTGAGTGAGTTTACATCCTGTGGGCTCATCCTAGAGTATCAATCTTTTCTTGAGCAAATCAGCTACTGGTGACTTCTAGACGAGAAACTCACCGTATTCAAGGCCTGGTTTATCTTTTCACCTTGCAAGGTAGCGGGCAAGTTCCCTTGTGGTACACTCCTGAGAAAATCACCGTACCCAAGGCTTGGTTTACGGGTTCAACTTGTCTAGCACTTGCAAGTTCCCTTGAATACATTCTAGAAGTCTTCCTCTTTTACTTTTCAGCTTCTTTTCAGAGTCTAGTTGGGTTTCAGCTACGAGAGACTTCACTGAATCCAGAGAGTATTATAACCACACGCAATTGAGTGTCCAGAGGGTTAACTTCAAGAGAGTACTATTGCTTCCACTGCCTATTTTTTGTGATCATAAAGTGGTAATCGTATTTGTGCGTTCAAATCATTAACTTATAACTTTAATTTTGTAAAATGAGTTTGTGATAAATAAATCTAAGAAAAACGGACTCTCTACCTCTTATCTTTTAACAGTAACTAAATTTGCAACAAAAATTTGATCGTATCGAAGCAAGTTGGCCGGAAATGCTAGTAAATTACGAGATTGTCAATCACATAAAAGGTTTGACTTACTTAAGCGGTATCCCGCCGCGACATTATAGCCCCGTTTCAAACCTCATCGTACCATCCACCAATTTTTATAATAAATATGAATAATTTTTATAATATTAATCTCATTAACTAGAATGTCAAGAAAAATGTAAAAAAAATCAAGTTAACGAGTTTTCAACTTAACAAGAACTTCGAGATACATATGACCGTGTCGACAAGGAACAAACATAACGTTCACAGCTGTGTTACTTATAAAGTTTCATGAATGTATTCATTCATTGCACGTGTACAAGACAAAAACAATAGATTAGAAGCCCCGAACCCCGACATTAATTTTGGAATTTATTGCTATTATGGCGGGGAATTCCAAGTAAACGTCATTATATTTTACCGACTACGACTTACGGAGTCTCCTTTTTGAAATTCGAGTTATAGAGTATAAATATGTATTATCAATACTTCGTAGGGAAATAACATTTTGTTCGAGTTACAAAGTCCAAATAATTCGAGATATCGGGTATTTAGGGGTTCATCGGAAGGAAATGGCAATTTTTTCGACTTACTGAGGATTTCGACTTAATGAGGTTCGAGTTATTGAGATTCCACTGTACTTTTAAAAAATGAGTTTGAAATTTTATTATCTAATTAATACGTACTGAATGTCGAGAGGATAGTTTTACACTGTGATATATCTATATTTACAAAATCAAAAATTTACATTGCACGGGCATAGAAAAACACTTATTCTTAAAGATATTTTGAAGAATAAACGTATATAAATTTGGTTTTAATTGTTTATTTTGGTGCCAAATCGACGTCATTAGACGTATTCTGAAATTCACGCCAACTAAATCGCAGGAACAGCTAGTTTCTCATGCAACTAAAATTATAGCAAATAATTAAGATTGACTAAATCTAGTTGAGTAATCGCTGACAAAAACGAATTTTAATTACTTTTATCTTATTGTATAACATCATTCTATATGATCATAAAGTCATTTGAAAACTTACTTCTCGTTTATGATAAAATTATCTTTTGATCCTGAAACGATCCTGTAAGTCAATAAATCATCTAAGCCGTCTGGATCATTGGCTATAACTTGAGTAATATTTTCGCCTGGTTTTGCATCTTCTCTAATGTTAGCTTTATAGTTCATTGGATTCATTTCGTATGCAAATTCATCAATAATTTCAGGATTCTTTTGAGTAAGAGTATATTTATGATAATTTCCTTTGAATGTTGGTCTTTGGTTTCCAGGCACACCGACTCTGATAAACGCTCGTGTCTCATTGTGAAGTGGAGGGTCACCTGTTGATTAAATACAAATTCCATTTTATTTATTTTCAAACAAACATTCTTGCTTATTTGTTTTTAATTATATCATAAACAAAACAAAAAAAGGAAGAATAATTATATGCTTTTGCTCATAAAATTTAAACGACATACTGTCATCTTAACATATTTCTTTTCCTGACTTCCATGCATTGAACATCTTTGCAAGTATTTACCATAATCGGTGGCTCTAATGACTAAGTCGTACTGTCCTCTCGGGGTGTCCATCGAATCCACTTTGTTAATTATAGAAATTTCTCCTGTATCCTCGTCGATTCTGAATACGTGACCGCTGTTTGTAATGCTGTTATCAGATTCTATTGAGTATTTAACACGTCCTCCGCCCTGAGTTGGTCCATCGACATCTGTAGCCTAAAATTATTACATTAATAAAAAAAAAATGACGTGCGTATATTTTTATGTGAGTACAAAATTTGAAAGTTTAGTATTATTAATGGAGGGCATATTCTTATTAAAAAGTATACTACTTTATTAAATTCGAAAGTAACCGAAGGGCAAACACATAACAACACTTTTTAGTATGTCAATACGATTAATTGGTTTTATTTATAGTGCCCGTAAACAAAAATATGAATATAAGTTCGAATAAAATTTATAAGACAAAACTCACTCTGATAATAAATTGGGGTTCGAAACTAATAGCGCCATCTCTTATCGTCCGACTGTACTCTGGTAATTCAAACATTGGCGCGTTGTCGTTCACATCCAGAATGTCAACATAAACGCTTATGGAAGTCACTTTACCACCACCATCTTTAGCTAAAACAGTCAAACTATAGCTTTTTTGCTTCTCATAGTCCAATTGCCGAGCCACATACAAATCACCTCTGTTCTTATCAGTTTTAAAGAAATTTGAACCGAAACCCGTCACGGCATACTCGATTTCACCGAATATTCCATAATCTTTGTCAGTAGCTTGGATGTCACCTACTTTAGAATCAACTGTAGAATTTTCTGGAATGTTAAACTTATACACACTCCGATCGAATACAGGTGAGTTATCGTTAATATCAAACAGTTTTATGTTTACTCTTGTAGATGATAATTCCTGTTTGTTGACTGAAGCTACTACGTCAAAACTGAAATATCTCTGCTCTTCATCATTTACATCATAATCCAGTTTACTCGAGTTTAAGATTTTAATACCAACGGGTGTTCTCCCTTCGCCTTGAGTGATGCTAATGCCAAAAATGCCTTCAGAGTTATATACGTCTCTCAAGTGCAAGTTGTATCGACTATTTTGACCAATATCATTGTCTTCTACGTATAAAGACAAGCCTGGCAATGGACTACCAGCTTCAATATTTTCTGGTATCGATATATCGAAATTTTCTTTATTGAATTCTGGAATGTGGTCATCTACGTCCGTTACAATTATTGTTACTTGCGACACTGTGTAATCAGACGGAACTTCATTGTTGATTAATTCGGTTGCCTGTAAATTATCACATAAAAAATAAAAGCAATAGTAAGATTTATTTTTAACGTAGCACTAAAAGCACAACACATAGAGATAAATATTCCATTGTAACGAAAGTCATATTCTCGTATGAAATTGCATTTCGATCTTTCACGTGTGTTTTTATCAATAATTAAAACTAATAATAATATTACAGTTATTACCTTAACAAAAAAGCTGTAAACGCCACCGTTCTGCATCACAATGTCACTTTCTCGATCGATCGGTATTGCGGTAGTAACCAAAACAGCTCGACTACTCTCTGGTTCAGACACTACATCGAAGTAACCCATTAAATCTCCTTCGATAGTGATCAAAACAGGCCTAGGGTTGGCTGTGTCACCATCTTTCGCAATAATTTCCATTATACTCGTATCCTAAAATATTGTTTTTTGCCATGTCTCTATAATCGCATTTCATTCAACATCAACAATCCGTACGGTTGCAAATACAATATTTTGCTTAACATTTAATTGTAACACCAAAATATTAATAAACGTAAACTATGCACTCACCGGTTTAGTATTTTCAGGTACAGTAGCCGAGAACGGGGCGTTAAGAAAGACCGGTGGCTGATCTTGAACATCGGAGACTGTAACGGCTATGCTGGCGTGAGCTTTAAGAGGACGATCTGACACATCACTAGCTTCTAGACTGATGATGTAAGCCGACCGGCTTTCGTAGTCCAAGGGCTCGCGTAGAAATAAACGAATTTCGTACTCTCCCGGGGATATCTGAGAAAATGTTTGTATGATGTTAAATAGGTTAAATATAAGAAACTCGCATAGATCTACAAATTAGATATATTTCTTTAAATTTTACCTGCTTTACTAATCGCAGTAGTTCGGAACTGAATAACATTAACGAATGATATAGCGATATCAAAATACACCATTTACTAACTTTTTATATCACAAAAAAAATCATAATACCGATTCATTCTATTTATTTTGACACCATAATCTAATTTATTTTGCCGTCATCTCCCACTTGCATCGTCAACATGCAGTATTTTTTTCCTTTGATATTACCAGAAATTGAAATTTCTCAGAGCACTCAGGTACGTAACTACAGTATATTTGTTTCATATTTTTTGAATTTTCGTGAAGACTATATAAATATATAATTATACTTACAAATTAGAATAGTTTTACCTCATCGGTGATGATTTTGAAGGTGGAACAGGCTTCAGAATCGCTCCCTTTATCTTTGGTGGAACAAACTACGTGGATTTCAGCGTTTACTCCTTCATCGCTGTCAGTAATTTTGATCGGGGGATTGAGCTGGTCACGAAAATATTATGGGACATTTTGATTATATTTATGATTACGAAATATTAATCTAATAAATGGAAGAATACAGTTTAATTTGCATATTGAAATTTTTATAAGTGTGGAAATACTGCAAAATATTTAATACTGATGCTCTGTAATAGATTTTAATAGATATATTTGTTACTGTAAAATTAATATTTTCAATACAGATCATCGCTATTTTGTCACAAAAGACGCCTATAGCAGTTTTGATCGGATTTTCATTGTTAGATAAATATTCAACTATGTAGCCAAATATATTGTAGTTTCATTAAGGGATAATATAAAATCTAATAAACATAATCAACAACAGTAAACACTTTTCGCGATCAAAATTTATTTTAAGTGCATTTTTAACCAAATGAATCCTTAAAACAAATCCCATCGTATTCAAGTATCTACTAACAGTGCCTTACTTGAATCTCTTCTCCCGCTGGTGTAGCCTCACTGATGTTTACAGTATAGGGCCTGTTATGAAAAATAGGAGGATTATCATTGACATCTTGCACTGGTATGACACGCCTCAATGATATTGTGTTAGGTTCCGTGTTTGCTATACCTTCGTCTGTGAAAGAGGATTTCTCAGAATTGACGATACACTTCAGATTAAAAGAGTGTAATATCAAAATCAAAAGCGATGAGACAACATACCTGTTATACTAATAATGACCTCTAAAGACGGCTGCTTCTCCCTATCGAGCGCTTTTGCCAAAGTCACGACACCGCTAAGGGGATCCACAGAGAAATACTGGCCGGAAATAGAGTAACGTAGTTGACCATTCTCGGGATCAATGCCTAGAAAAACGAACGGGGTGAAGGACTCGTTTGATCATCATCGGATTTATCGAATAGGACTTGGGCACACTCACCTTTCAGTTGGTACACAGGGGTCCCGACCGGTGTATTTTCGGGTAAAACAAACTGCGACATATCGCCTATTTGAGGTATGAAGTGCGGAGCGCGATTTATTACCTGACTTAGACATGTTTGTAGGGAGATTGCTAAAATCACAAATATGACTACAGGATCGGGCGCATTCACAACTGTCACTACTTTCTTTCGTTGGAATATTATTTCAGCCATCTGTAAAAAAATATGTATTTTTTCTATTAAAAATATTTTACGATGATGACAACAAATTATATGAAAACTCTATCGAATATTAAAATATTTGTAACTAACTGTAATGATTAAAAACCATCTATATTATAATGAGAGCGTAAATGATTTATTCGTATTCTGAAACATTGAAAGAAAAAAATACGGTATTTATAGAAAAAAACGGCGTGAAATGTTCACATTAAAATAATCATGTAATTATCTGTTTGGGCAGTTTGCTTTGTTTGTGAGCGTTGTGGGATACCCACTTTGGTTACGTCACCTGACACTTGTAACTAAACCAAGTCACGGTTCCATGTTGGGATTAAGAAACGAAAACTGTGTTGTTTGCGACACGCTTTAATTTTTTTTTACTCAACTGCGGGTCACTGTAGTCGGGCAGAAGAGTTAACGAAGGGAAATTGGATTCGAACAAAAAAGCTTAAATCTCTTTTCATTGTATTGTAACAGATATTTATATAACATTATAATTGATCTCTTAGAATAGAAGTGAAATATATATACAAATAACAAATAAACGAAAATAAGAAATGAAAAACATTACTGAGACTTTTTTTTGTTTCTTATTAAATTATACTCTAATGACAAAAATTAATTTACTGGATGATCAATATTTATATAAGTAAAATATTAAGTAATGAGATTTCTTTAAAAGGTTAACAGGATTTTTATAATTTTTTTATGATGAAAAAGATGTGTCTTTCATGGATTAAATATTTGATTCAAGAAATACTGCGTAATACTTTCTTAGAATCCGCATTATTATTAAAACATCAAAAACACAGTTTTTCTGTAAATATTTTGAAATATTTTTCTAGAGCACTAATACAAAACGAAAAAAAATTGAGAGACATATTGAAACTAATCGATATGAAATAAATCCCTTTGGTAGTCATTCGCATTGTTGAAATTCATCTTAGCAACTAATTTTGTTATAAGACAAACATGTTTTACCAGTTATTTATAAAACAAGTTGATTTTTTACGAAACAAAAGGCCTTTGTCATTTACTAAATTACTAGGCAGCGACTGTCACCAGCTTTGTCGAGGCAAAGCCCGACAATCTCCTCATAGTAGATGCATTTATAATGACATCCAGCGCAAGCGCACTTCGCAGCATTATAAACAACGAGTTGCAAAAGGTCAAGCAATTTTATATTAAGTTTATACACTTTTTAGTTTTCTGGTGTTTAAAGATGCACTGCAATATTGCGACTGGCCATGTTGTGTCAGTCTAAGTGAAAATAGCGGTAATTAAATTATGATAATTTCTAAGGAATAGAATTAAATCTCTTATAAAGTGAATTGATTTTTGTTTATTGAAAGAATTTTCTTAAAAATTTAGTAGAGTTGCAAATCATCTTTATGTTTTAAACAATACATTCATATATCCTCTTTGAAGTCTTTTATTTGAGAAGGAGCAAGGCGCAACCATTTTTAAAAGATCATAAAAATAAGATACGTGTGTTTTAACCTAACAGTTAGACAAAAATGGTTATTTCAGTGATGTACACTAAATAAATCATTCACATATACTGAATAAATCATACACTCAATAAATTGCACGTGTTTCATGTAAAGTTCTAGTGACTACATGAAACACGTGCAAAAGTTTGTTTTAGATAAGTAGAGGTATTTTAGAGGTAGCAGAAGGAAGATCTTCGATAACACACAATTTTATTTTGTTAATTATTTTGATATTGCTTTTAATTTTCATTGTCATATTTAGTTTACTTTTATTTCCTACAAAAATAATGAAAAGTATTTCTAGTATAAGTCTTGAAATTTAACAACTTTTTAAGGGTGCGTCTCTTATATTCTAGCAATTTTTTAGTACATTCATCTACCATTTATCACTGAATAATATTTTTATCCGTCCAACATTCTGCAGTAAAAATTATTCTTGGTAAAATAAATATTTCATTAAGAATTTAGTGACGTCATCATTCAAATGCAAATAACATTACGTGTTCCAAGTCAATTTGTCTGCAACGTTTTCAATAATAAATTGTGTTCGTGATAGAATGCGATTTCTGATACCATATTGAATAACAATATTGAGGATAATAGTCTTCAATAGAAAAATTGTATTGTTATTGTGGTTCCGTAGTCCTCGTATTCTAATTATACGTTTTAAGAAAATGTTTTGTTTTTATAATCGTGGGGTCGAGAAAAATAGGCCAGATACGATCCAAAAGTACCAGAATGATATATGAACGATGATATCGTTCTGGTAAGATTTTTCTTCTGCCAATATTAGTAAAAACTGTTTCTTCTCCACAAATTTCTAACAAATATACAATCTGACACAGATAATTTAGACAAAAATTGACCAAGAGTATGTCGGACCATGTTCAATGTAGGGTTCCGGGGCCGTTTCTACAAAGAAATGTACTACAGATGAAAAAACTATGTTGTAAAACTTTTTCCGAGTATCTCGCACATAACAGTTATAAGCAATTTAGTCGCCTATAACTAGGAAAACAAGTAAGCATGTTGACTATTACTATTAAACTAGTGTATCTTGTATGTAGAGCGTATCTTCAAGGCATTTACGTCCTTTTGCTGAAAAGCGCAGTTTTTGGAAATAACTAAAAAACTGTATATCTGATGATCTTTAAAATAATTTGTATTGAAAATATTTATGAAGCGTAATTTTTGTAATTAATTTAATATTTTCACAAGCTACAGCTTAAAAAATAGAGGGATGGGGACACAATTTCCGATACTTTTTAAATGATGATTTCCGAAATATTTAATTAGTCAAAAAAAAATGCTTAAAAACTATGTGCCACACATTGATGTTTGCTGAAAAAAAAATTTTCTTGCTTCTGTTACATGTATGGAGTGTCCCCTAGAAAAAAATATTTTTGATATGTAACTACTCAATTACGTAACGGCTTATAACTATAGTATAGTCTAAATTTCATCAATTAAATATTTTGTAGTTTTTGAGTAAAATGCCTGTGACATTCGGACGGGCATGACGGAACTACAAGGGTTCCATTTTTGGCATTTGGCCCGGAACCCTGAAAATGGAACAGGCGTGTGAAAATTATAATGATTTAACACGAAATTACTGATTCATAATAAAAAACGATGTAAAACTAATATGTCTCTAGGAATAGAGGTAGGTTTTTTTTTACCACACTGCATAAGCATACCGTCTACGACCAGGGGCGTTTCCAGGGAGTCATTGCGGTCATGACCCCCCTCCTGGGCCGAGTCTTTCTCTTATTGCATTCGAATTATAGCCTATCCTGATCCCCCTCCACCCAAAGCCAGGAACCGCCCTTAACTACAACCTTATTATTTTATACGAAAGAGCTCAGACCTTAAAGCAAAAGCCGCAGATTGCACTTTTACATCCTTTTCACATGGAAAAATAGTTGAGACATAAATTAAAAAAATGATACTCACTACTTACCTTTTTTAATATTACTACATATGATACTAATTAACATACGTCAATTTAATTCATACCTGACCCTATCTGACCTCTAGTCAGTTAAATATAGATATAACAATGGTTTTCATGAGAATCGTGTTAATTGGGACCATTTAAAGAACAAAGAAATCATTTGCGTTTTGTTTTTGTTAATTATTCGAGCTTTACTAACCATTGAGTAGAGACAGACTTAATTCAGTTCGTAAAGTAGTGCCAGGTCCTTTTTTTTGTCAACAATTACTTTAAAAACAATTTCGATCAGTATAATTATTACTTTCTTGTTGTGAGCGACATTCTTACTATCGATTCAATTCAATTCTTAGTATCGACTTCATATGAAAAATTTAAAGTATCGTAGTTTCTATTATATTTATTTTAAACGATTAAATAAAAGGGCAGAGTAAAACATTTCATACCACATCCGCAAATGAGCTGTAACTCCACGACTGACGATCCGGTCGTGCGAAGAAAGCTCCAATACAAACACACCTTAACCGTTAACTAATCTAACAGTTATTTCTTACTCACCTTCGCCTAAAAAAAATCACTGTCGGCACATGTATCGCACTGCAGGCTTATCGTCGCCACTCCAATTATAGATTCATATTTTACATTTCACCGAAGGCTTAATATGTATTCCAAAGTTTTAGGCAACGAGCCACATTTCTCGTTCTTTGCGTTGCACCGACGTTGTCGTCGGTAGGTTGGGTTCTGTCTGTCAAAAAGTTGCATTACCGCTTGCTTGCGGATACCAGATTTGTAAGTTTTCGTTGGTCCCGTTCGCACGTACTCAACTTGCGCGCGACAGAAAGAGACGACGTCGCTGTGTCAGCTATCCGCTCACGGTCCGCAGATAGAGCCTTTTTGCACAGTAAAAGTAACGGGGTTTCGTCTTGAGATGTTTTGAAACGAGAGGTGATATACAAGGTTGATGACGTGCGAAAGGGATGACAGATCCTCTGTAGGTCAGGCTGTACAAAAGGTGAGGGGAGAGAATGTTATATCACGGTCACATTTTGGGAAAAAACAACAGGTGTTTAAAATTATTGTTTAAGTTTTACTTTATCTTTCTATATTTAACAACGTTTTCATTTTGTTATGTTAGTATAGAGTATTTATATTAGTATCACATATATTATTTTTATCTGTTTTTCAGTTGTTCACTCAGTAACTTTTTTTTGTATATTAACAAAAAAGTTTTGGTAATTTTAAGTCATTTTAGATGTGCTGAAATAAATATTTATTTTTCGTTTTTATGGTATTGTAAAAGCGTGCCATCTGGCGCTTGTAAGAATTACTTCAAACTGACATAAGCAAAAGTAAATTTCTCAAGCTAAGTTGAATCTTTCTTACTACTCTAATATAGAGATGGCGCTAATAGTACCAATATGCGTGTATGAAAATAAAAAAAAACATTCATAAACTGACAAAATACTTATTTACACTTTAATTACTAAAAATAAATAACTCAATAAAAATACAAACAAAATAATTTGAATTTACAATTTCACCAAAACAAAATCATTTTAATCGATGTTTCGGTGGGTGAATCGCAAAGAAAATGGTACAGGCCTAACGACACGAAGGCTCTCAGTTGTTTATATCCTGTTTTTTTCTCTGAATTTCTACATATTGAGGTTTTCGTAAACATGGAAGATTTATAACCTCTAAATTTTTCGTACGTTCCACTGCGGACTTTTCGTTGGTCCTTGAATTTTGATTTAAACTTCTGTAGTGACCGTTGATTAGCGGCGCGTGCGTCATCGTTGTTGTATTTTCGGCTTCAAGTGCTTCACCTAATGTGAAGTTTGCTTCTGTGTTTTGGCGTAAAGTTTTTTCATTTTTATCGGTATCTGAATGTTTAGGAGCTGTGACTATCTCTGCAGAGTAGTTATCTTCATAAGCTTCAGATGTTTTGGCGTCTTCATGACTGAATTTTACAATCTTTGGTGAATTTGTGGATGGTACTTGTTGTTCAGATGTAATTTCAAACTGAATAAATATTGGATCGTATCTTGCCGTAGATGTCGTACCAAATGGGCGAAATCTATATAAATTATTTCCTTTTGTCGTAGGATTAAACGGTATAGTTCTTGTTAATTCTCTCTGGCGTTTAAACAAACTATTATTTTCCGTAGTTTTATTTATGCCTTTGAATTGAGGCAGGCCGGTATTTGAAGTCAAGTTTTGGATTACAAATATATCTTTTTGATGAATATTTGTGCGAAGATTACCGTTAAATTTCACATAATCGTTTCCGTTGTCGTATATTTGTGAATTATTAGGAATAAATTTAATTAAATTTTCATTTTTGGTTTCGTCTAAATCTTTCGATGGTTTACTTTGAGAGGAATGGTAGTTTATAATCGGTATTATCTTAGAAGATAATTTTCTTTTAAATTGTAATTTTGGTTTAACTGTACTAGTTATATATATTTCTTCTACATTATTTTTAACTCTCTTGTCATGATACAAATCAAACGTCAAACTAAAAGATTTAGGCACAGCCGATGTTATCTTTTTCAACTTTTCATCGCCATCATCATTGAGAATGTTAAATATGCTTTTCTCTATACTATCCTGATACCGTGAACAGACAGAACCTAAACATCCTCGTCTGATATCTGGGATCGGTTTGAACATGAGTTTGTCTGAAGATTTTCTAATATTGTCTGATACTGTTAGACGTGTCGTTGGTGGCGATTTAAACGAATTGTCAGCTAACGCATTTATATCACCAGGGTTATCGGGCTTAAATCCATAAAGCAAATCCGAGTGAAACGTATTATCTGTGAGAGCTTCAAATATTTTTATAGCTTCTTGCGACAATTTCGGAGAAAACGTTGTTACTTTTACAACTTCATCTTTTGCTTTTGTCTGAACAGGTTCAATTCTTACACCATCGAAACCTTTATTATTATTTAAATAATTAATATGTATATCTCCAAACTTTGCGTTCATTGTATTTTCCAAGTATTTTATAACTTTCTCCAAGTTCTTAAGTCTTTGCGCATGCCTATAAGTTTCTAACCAGCTCTGCGAGTTGAAAAAAGTAGTACGAGTAGGCGCCTCGTATTCAAAGTCAAACGGGTGAGGACTCGTTCTGCGTATGTTCGAAATTGGATTATATAATTGATAGTTGGGAAGAATCATTTTTTTAGATTTTCTGTTAGACTCTATATTATTTTCTGACGTAGAGTCGACGTAACCTGCCTCTTGCATGCCGTTAACGAGCAAGGGCATCCTTTCAAACGACGCTTGATCAAAACCAAAATCGGCGCTGTCTAGTTTGTCTGCGAAAGGTTTGTCGTTTGATGTGTTCGGCTTTTGTCCGTTGTAGGATTCGGAAGTATATTTTTGCATAGACTTTGAATCTATTGCTATAAAATACTCAAAAATCAGTATCATTGTCTGAAACAATGGAAACACTCTATGTAATACACTTAAATGTTTTAGTCAAGTCCCAAAATTAGACGTGAAATACTATGTTATTATATTCGAGATCTTAGATTTTCAAAAAAATGCCTTAATGTTAAATTGTACATTTTAGAAGTACTTATTTATCATTTCAAGAGACTCGTAAAAATAAACAGCTGCATAAAGAAATGCAAAGACGACATTCAGTATGTTAATTTGCGTTAAAATTCTTTTCGATCTTTTTTTTATTTTATGTGTCATCTAATTCGTGATATGAAGGGCTGGCCAGTCAAATTGAACCACATTTTTAGGGCACCATAAAATTTATTAAAAACGAAGAAAGTAATGTTTCAATTATGGCCGGACGAAGCAATAACGCGTGTAGTTAATATCAAGTTTACTTTTTTAAAGACTCATATGAATAAAATGCGTCATATTTTAGGAGCATTATTTTTATTTTATTGATTATTATTTTAAGTCTTTACCATTATTTTAAACATGGCTGCATAAACTTAGTTAAATTTAATTCTGTTGCATTTTTAGGTTTAGAAAAAGAATAAGAAACATCTTTATAATTCAATGAATAATCTTTTAATGAAAATTATTAGCTACCAATTTTAGATGCATCTTTATTAATACTATAATAAGATCATTATTATAGTACTAAATCATAATACGTTTCGTGCATACTAACAATTAACAATTGAGTTTTTTTTTAACAGGAGATCACTGTTTGATAGGCTCTCCTAACTATTTATGCGTATCATTTTGATTTAAAATTATTTTAATGTTTTTTTTCCAGAATTTCAACAAAAAGTTCATTAACCAAAAACAGTTGCACGTGTAAGGAGAGGGGTAGTTTCGTAATCGCGCTGTCAAAGGGTTAATCTAAAAAAAATTAAAATATCCATTAACAATAACTACATATAATTTCACATTAGGCCTTCCGATAAACTAATATGATGGCGTAGGAACGAAATATCTTACTTTTAAAACAATGATAGATGTGAACATTATGTTTTTGTATGCCCTTCAAGTAGACGTCCATATGATCCTGTCACACTTGGGGTTATAGTTATAGAAGACAATTGTTTTAAACATTTATAAATTCTTCTAATTACTGAAATTCACTTGTAAATAATAAAGTATTTTGTAATATTGAAGTGAAATTTACTATTGTATTTTTCTATGTAATTATACTCTTTTACTTGTTGTGTAAAAGATGTCAACATATAACTCAGTTATGATTATTTTTTATAGGCAAATGTAAATGAAATGATGCGAAAGTCACTTTTATACTTTCAATTAATCACTTTAAATAAAAACTCTGATGAAATATATAAACTTACAACGACGATGATCACGGTAATTGCAGTGGTCGTTGCTGCACAAACGCATCCTCGTCTGATCTGACGTCTCCTCGACAGCCTCAGGAACTCCTGAGTTTTAGCATCGACACTTCTGTACAGTCCGAATTGACGTATTCTAGACGCACTAGAATTTCCACTGGACATTTTTACATCGACAGATACCGATGGATATCAAACTACGTACATCGCCGCGTCTGCGAGAGTCGCTCTGCACGCGAACGAGCAAACACGCCAGTGCACCGGCCGCCGGAGAAATGCGGATTCCATCCGTATAATACATTTTCTTTGATATAATCTCATAGGGATGTACAGCTACTTTCTTTGAATTGTCGAGCTTTATTCGATTTCCGAGCAAAAATGGCAAAAACGGAACCCCTATAGTTTCGTCATGTCCGTCCGTCCGTCCGTATGTCACTTTACTTAAAAACTACAAGACGTTTATTGATTAAATTCGGAGTATAGATATCTCGTATACGCCACTACTTAGTTTCGTAATTAAACAACAATAATAAATATTTCTAGAGGGGCACTCCATACACGTAACAGAAGCTGAAAAAAATTTTTTGGCAAGCATTAACGTGTTGTACAAATTTCAACAGTTATTTTAAAAATATTTTAAGATTTCTAAGTAATTTTTTGACTAATTGAACACTTTAGGAAATAATCATTTCAAAAGTATGAAAAATTGTCTCCTTACCTATTTTTCAAATCGTGGGTTAAAAAAAAATGAAAGAAATTATAAAGATAACGTTTACTAAATACTTTTAATAATAAATATGAAATTCAACGGATTTGCCGTTTCTATTTCCTAAAAACTGAGATTCTCAACAAAAGGACGTAAATGACATGACGATACGCTCTTTTGTTGGTGTACTTTAATTTAGACTAGTTTCAGAGTAATAAGTGACATACCTACTTGTTCCTCTGGCAACTAAAGTGCTTATACCTATTCTGGGCGTGAAACATGGAAAAAAGTGTTGCAACATAGTTTTTTTTCGTCTATAGTGCATTTCTTTGTAAAAGCGGCTTCGGAACCCTTTAGTGAGTATTGTCCAACATGCTCTTGACAGGTTCTTTGACAAATTATAAGCTTTGCACTGGTTATCACTATATTTAAATGTTATATAATGTATATTGCGTTTAAGCAGTCAATTATATTATATCTATTCGATAGTAATGAAAAACCATCAAATTATGCTTTAAGTATAATTTGATTAATACTTAAGATAAACTCACGTTCATATTATATAAATACTTGAGAGACAGAGTCAAACTTATACTTATTAGTTAAATTAAAAAAAAATAAATGATATGAAATAATGTAAAAAAAACGTTTTTGAGAATGATATGATGATATAAACGCAGAGAATCAATTTATTGTGTTCATACTAAAGGAAGTTGTTTAAGGTATTTTTGCTGCAAATGCGAATTACTTTTAATTATTAGTATTAAAAACTGTTCATGTTCAGTTGATATGACAATTGATATTTGTCCTTAGTTCTATAAATTCAGCCAAACACAATAAGAAGAGAGCTCAAAAATAAAAGAGCATTAGGTTAAGTGAAGTGTAAAAAAGATTACTTTTTGACTGAAGACAAATAATAAAAACACAAAGAGTTATTAAATAGTTATATCTTAATGAAATTGTTATATACTATATTTGTTAAATTAATAGAAATTCTTTGCAATTCAGTTACAAATAAAATGTAGTAATACTACGATAATAAAGCAGGATTTTCATCAGTCATTCATTAGGTTACGTTCAAGCCACAAACTTCATCAAAGATAAATAACAGTATGAGACTTACTTAGCTAACAAAATTTTAGTTGCTTTTTTTTAGTTAAAAGAGGCACGATAAAAAAGAAAGCCGCAATCACATTGTCACTGATGGGCAATGTGATTGTGACTTACATATAAATAAATTTCCTATATATTAATAAACTTGTTATATTAACTTGTGATTTAAGAATTGTAAATTGTAGTGTTGTAAACTAGCAGGATCAAATTGTAAAAATATGGGCACAATTTAAATATTTACACTAAAAATATTGAATAGTAAAGAGGAAATATTTACATGTGCAGATTTTTAATAATTAACTTCGGGCCAATAATTATCAAAATCGATTAACATATATAAATTTATGCACCTTTATCGATAACACTTTCCATCACTATAAATGAGCGCACGCGCTGGCCACTAGAGCATGGTGAGTGCGCGGACAGCACATCGAAATATCAGCTGGAGAAACTTTTAAAATAAATCTAGGCTTTTGTGCGTATAAACAAATAATTCAATACGTATTCATTAAAGAAAAAGAGATGAAATAAATTGTTAATTGCACAGTGATCGTTTCTTTAAAGATCACAATTTAGAATTAACTTTTATGACTTTGCAACTTACGAAAATAGTTACAACACATTATTTTCTGCCTTTACTTTATATATTTGAATAAACAAAATTAATTACCATTACTTCCTTATGTATTTTTGAGGCTTATTTAAAACTTCAACAAGACTATAAGTATTTTTGATATAATTACACGATTCAGATGTTTATTCATATGTATTTGACAAGTAATAAATATATTTAAATAAACGTCTGAATATCAATTTATTTGAAATCAATTTGAAATCGAATCTTTTCATTTTTATTTTCTCCCGAGACTATTTGCCATAACTTTTGGGATCACGGGATCGGCCATCTTAATCTTTTTACACCGTTGAAGATGTAACACCAACGATGGATATAAAACCTAAAATGACATAACAGTATCATTTTCGGTTTTAAATCCATCCTTTTCATATCTAAATAATCTAAATAGTCACCATCGAGGACATCGGCAGGCAACCTAGACGCGTTTTAGGTTAGTCGATTTCAAAAACGGTTCTTGTCGTATTTTTTTTTTGAGTGCCTCATTATAAATGCCTACCTATATCAACGTAAGCGGTTTTCTCTAAGCTTGACAGTTATATTTATCACTTTTAATCTACTCGTTATATGTTAGTTTCTTACTATGTCTTTAAGAAATGAAAATGCTACACTAGTCTAGAGGTGTAACTTCTAGACTAATGTAGCATTTTCATTTTTATAAGATACGTGGGTTCCCAAAACAATAATCTTTCCATTAGGGGCCACATATCTCTCTCAAATCGTTCAATATCTGCAGTGTTTGTAATGTGATGAAATTAGCTCTATGTTTGCTAACGTGCTGTCTCTAGTCCAGAATCTCATATCATACAACTTCACACG
This sequence comes from Eumeta japonica, assembly GCA_005406025.1. Lineage (NCBI taxonomy): Eukaryota > Metazoa > Arthropoda > Insecta > Lepidoptera > Psychidae > Eumeta > Eumeta japonica. The sequence continues at coordinate 96,419 of BGZK01001191.1, forward strand.
TGATTGTTAGTCGGTTTAGTTAATAACTTAGAGGTCTAATGTCGATACATATATTTTCTAACGTATTCCATAGGTGTCTAATGCGTCCATCAGAACAACTCCAAGGCCAGTTCTTCCAATACCGCCCTTAGTTATTCGTAGATTGTGGACTTGACTCGTCGGCAGAATCTACTTTTCTACATGGTATGCTGTTATTGGCGAGACAGGACTTGTCAACTAGAAGACATTCAAGCTGGTGTTTTTAGATGACATGATGTGGATCAAGAGTAATGTTTAGAATGTCTTATGCAACCAAATCTCTTTTCCTAAGTTATTGTCATTTTTGATCGATATCAGTTTTTAAACAAAAACAATTAATGTTCATCGTTGTGACCTTGGCATGAAACAAAGCTTAATAATCTTTTTCCAATTTAAATTTGTTATGGAGTCTAAAGTCATTAATAACGTAACGTAACAATAATACAATAACATTATAATTAAATATGTTATAGGCATTCCGAGGCGGTTATGTAGTAACTTAATATAAAATTAAATATTCATGTAATAAAAATTCTTTACGTATCATATGTGACATATGAAAAGCTGTTATTAATTTAGAATTAGTTGAATTGCCTATATAAAAGATTTGACCTTTTGCAATGTTTAGCTAACTAAATCAAATGTTTATCTTTAGTTCATTATCATGCAAGGTTATAGCAATGAGGAAATAATTTTTGCCACATCTTAGCAAAAAAAAAATTAAAGGAATGCGCAATACGGTATATTTATCGATTTTTACTTTGGTATATTTAAATAGATAGTAATAAGTTATCGTCTAAATTTTTTATAATCATATTGTCTTCTTTATATATTATCAATTCTTTGTTGGACGATATATGAAGATATTGATCTTCTACAAAATACTTACATACACCTCGTCATATTTTTTATGTGAAACATCCTATACGCGCGTTGCACTAGGGTAAAACAAAAACGTCTCAAAATTCAGGAAACACTTGGTTTTGGCCTACGCCGTCTACGTCTAACGATGTGCGTCGGTAGAGAGGTCACACGTTGGTACGAGGCAATACCAAGTGTCGCCCAATTCGGAGACGCTTATAATCCAATAAGATCTCCAATTAAACATGATCTCTCCAGTTTTGGCGCAATATGTAAAAATGTGTTCGTAATTACATAAATAGTGTTAACATAAAAGAAATTTTAATTTAAATTGATGGGAAAGGGATGAAAAAAATAAAAAAAGAGCTAGAAAACGTGTTTTTTTCAAAATAACTCTATTACGGTCAGAAATATAAAAAAAAAGTTTCAAATAAAAGCTGTAGGAAAAAAATTCTACTCAAAAAAGATCCTTTTCAATTTTTCATTATCTGCTTTAATTTCGTTGCAAATACTTATGCAAATAATACTGCGCGCTGCGTGATCAGGGCCGTAATAATTTGAACAATTTATTATAGTTCACAACGAAACAAATTTGTTTTCAATTATTTGCAACGAATATAGACAGATAATGAAGAATTGAATAGAACCTTTTCGATGTTGAATTTTTTTTCCTACTACATTGACTTTCTATTTCTCGTTAAGTTATTTTGAAAAAAACTCAGCTTTCTTCTTTTTTTTTCATCCCTTTCCATCCATTAAAATTTCTTTATATTATCATTATTTATGTAATTACGAACATAATTTTGCATAAAACAAACGGATCATGTTTAATTGGAGATTTTATTGGACTATTAGTTTTGACCTACGCCTTATGCGTCTGATCACGTATTTCCTCCTGTGATGGAGCATTTTAGAGCAATGAACAGTGGTTTCTATTATTGAAATTTCGTCTTTGTTTATAAAGTTTTCATAATGAATGAATATTACATCCAAAATGTACGTTTCACATTTTAGCTATCGCCAATTGTAACTTTCATAGAATCAATAGATAGAATTGTAGCGCTATTCTGTACTGTCCTGTAGCAAAGTCAACTGATGAGATGTAACATTAAACGTGGTTAATGAATGTCATGAGCTTCATCTATTAACTCGCTATACTTACCATCCTCATCTTATTCCAAGTATAATAATATAGTATACAACAGTTTCTATGTTTCACAACGACCGGCTGTCCCCTGGCGCACTTGTTTTTTTTATTCGGCTATCGATTGAACAAATGTATGTAAATAAAAATTAATCGTTAAATTGTTGCTAAACGCATAACTAGGAAACGCTAGCCGTTCTCAAGTTTTGTTTCAAACAATTCGGATAGATTTTCTTCGAATATTCTTAAAAGACCGAGAAAGGTTCTCATGAACGGAAAAGTTAGAAGATTTAGACGGAAAACTTGAAAATTTGCGAAAATTAAAAGGGTTTTTTTTTTTAATTTTTTTATAAACTCTTGACCAGAATTCACGTTTCGAATGATGGATATAGGTAATTAATTTTTCGTGTTGTATGCTATAGTCGTGGTAAATGACGTGGGAAAAATTCGGGACAATTACAAGACACTGATTTATTGCCCCCGGCTTCGTGCACATCGGAACTATGATTAGTAGCAGAGCCGAATTCGAAGCTGAACGAAGAGCAGAATCGTAACAAGGAACAGGATCATAATCCAAAACGGGACGTGGATCAAAATTAAAAATGGGGTTGGAGTTGAAAAAGAATTTGGGGTCGGAATCAGAATCAAAAGTAGGTATGACCGGGATTAGAATAAATAAAGGAATTCAAGGATATAAAAGTCAATGTTTGTATGTTTGTCCGCTATGCGTGCCTAAACCTATGATCCGATTACGGAGAAACTTTCATGATATATTGTACGCACGCTCCGGAATATTACTGAAAAAAAAATCGCTTTTTTTTTCATCCGCGTACTTGTACTTCTATATTAAACTACACGACAGATTTTTAAATTCTTTCATTAATAGACATGTTACACTATTGCTGATTAAATTGGACTGCTAACATTTACTCTCCAGTTTCATCAATGTATTTATATTTCTAAAAGGATTTTAATAATTCTTCAACTCATATAGAAAGCTACGATATCTCCGAATAATATCATTTATATTTTATTTTGCTAATAACATTTGCCTAAGGCTTCGTCTATGTCGGAATTGTGACTTGTAACGAAATCGGGATTGAAAGCAGGACGGGAAATAGAATCGAGAATGGGGCCAGGAACAGAATCGAAAGCAGAACCTGGATCAAAGTTGAGGATGGGACTGTGGTCGAAAACGAGTGTGGGGGGTTGGGGTCAGAATCAAAAGTGCGACTGGGTTCGGAATCGAAAACGAGGCGGGGATTAAGATTGACATCTAACGTTACATAGTTATCTCAATGCTGGGGCAGCTGCAGGTCCTTTATATGAATGAATTTACTGAAAAAAAGTCTTTCTTCAAAAGTTACTCAGTTCCCAAAATTTAATTACAGCACTATTTGATAATAATGCAGTCGCTTAGTGAATAAACATGGTGTTAGGGCAGGTGTAAGGTCCTTTGCAATTAAATTTAAATCTTTCATCATGGCGTATACGTTTTCATCAGATGTATAAAAAAATCTTCATATATGAGGAACAGATGAGCCCAAAGTCGAAAAAGTTTACTTGTAGTCTCTGAAGGGCTCCACTGTTCACCTCATGGTTTCATCATCAGATCTTCATTGCAAAATGCTGTGCATAAGATTCATTAAAACGAAAAAAAGAGCCCAAACTCGAGAGATTTTTTGGTAGCCCCCCTGAAAAGTTCTACTATCAATCTTCTGGCTTCATCATCAGACTTTTCTTACAAAATGTAATTCATGAGGCTCGTCAAAATAAAATGAGTAAACTAAGACCCTCGTCACATTCTCTCAAGACTCATCAAACAATAGAACCCAAACTCAAGGAATTTAGTTTTAAGTTTCAAAGGGTTCCATTGTCCGTCTTTTTGCTCCGTAATAAGACCCTCAATATTAATTTAATATATTAGAATCATAAAAACGAATCAAATGATCCAACCACGAAGTGTTATTAAATGTCACCGAACAATAAATAGTTCCTGTCCATACATCTTACTATTATTTTCTAATTTTTAACTATTATGGAGTGTAGTAGCTTTCATCATCAACTCACTAGCATGAGATGAGGACACCCAGGTGCAGATACTTGAATAATTAGAAAAAGAGCTCAAATACACTCCACGTGCCCATAATATTTGAGGATGTCCCTCGATACCATCATCCATTTCTGACTTGATCACAAACACTATACTCGAGGGTATAGCAGTATTCTAACATCAACGTGTAGAACATATTTCGACTTTTCTTTTAAAAAGACTTTAAGGTTTTTAAGCAATTTTTCTAATTACGTGGATGAATTCGGAAATAATCGCTTCGAAAGTAGCAGAAATTGTGTGCCGCCTTTATTTTCTAAGCTGTATGCCCAAAAAATATGAAAAAAAAAGCAAAGGTAGCGCTTAATAAGTACTTTCCCTAAAAATTATCTTAAACACGATCGGATATACTGTTATTGAGTTGTTGCCGAAGAAATATGCTTCTCAACAAAAGGACGTGCCATGTAGATATGCTCTTTTGCTGTTCCACACTAGTTTAATAGTAATGAATTCAATGAATCAAGAGTGAATTTTAAAAGTGAAATGTTTTACTGTCTTAAAATTATAATGGTAAATATATGTCATAGATCACATAATATATGTAATAGTCACGTATATTATCCCGTAATGCAAAACATTTACGCTGATAAAATTAAGAAAATTTTAAAATGCATTGCAATAATGCAATAAATAGTGAAATTATTATGACATTTACAATTAAAAATTTCATATTCTCTGAAGAATATTTTACATTACTAGCTAAAAACCAAATCGGTAATGTTGTCGTGACGTATACTAATTTAAAATGTGTACATGTCTCAAAGGTCAAAGAACTTCACGAAGTAAATAGCCTACTGAGACGGACTCACGTGGCGTGACGGCTTAAACATTTTCGAAACGCTTTGACTTTCTCCTAACGAGATCGAAACGGTGTACTTTAAAAGTTCGGAGTGTTTACGAACAAGCGTTTCTCCCATTGAATCTAATTTTAGTACACTGGAATGTTGTGACCTAGTAAAAAGCACGGCTTTTTGAGGGTTTAAGATTTTTCCTTAATGCGCGTCCAGAAAAGCAAAGATGCTCTGGGTATGTGCTTGAGTGTACACCGATTTTGTAGTGCTTGACACATGTTTGCAGATGTTCATGTGGATGGCTTGTCTGCCTTACAACCCAGGACCCCGACAGCTCCGACATCATATTAAGCATGGTCACTGATCGATGATGCATATAGTGCATATACATGTAACCAGTTGATTTGATATTCATGTTACACAATGCATTACGCTGGTTAAAAATTTTCTTTATATAATAATATTTTCATACAATAAATTCACACCTAGTAATAAATTTTAAGGGAGGGTTTTCAATAGAATTACCTATTAATATATGGATTAAGGATATGTGCTTCAATAAATAATTCATTTCACATATAATTTTCTAACAATTTTTCTAGTTGCATACATAAAATTTTAATATTAATATTCGTTTACGGAATTTACGTAAGCAAAGGGAAACCGTCTGAAAAATGAATGACAGTGCAGGCCATATCTGAAACTTCCCGCTATAATATTTATCGATGCGTTTTGGAGCATCTGGACTTAAAAAATATAGTTGTCTAATAGTTTTTGAGCTCAACAACTATGTGCTCAAAAATTCGAAAGACAATTCTGCAGGCAATCCTTCAAACTTCTTACTACTTTTGAGCTCAAATCATTCAAAAATATACCCTACAATAAATTATTGAGCTTTTCGAGCTCAAAACCTCGATAGTAGTACTTTTTCAATGTCCAAGAAATAATTTTAAAAAACTTGGACTTTTGTAGATTTAATAATGTACAATCAAAAAAACACTATCTTTCTTAATTTTCCAATTACGATATCATTCGATTTTGATTCAATGCAGACTATTAAGTAGAAAAAGACGACCGACTACCAAACATTAATCCATCAAGAATTTCACAAGTTATCTGGAGAAAACTTAATTTTTTTGTTATAGATATCTCTCGAAAAAAGCAACAGATTTTGATGTAATTACAATGATAGACGTTATTTTCTAGGTAGAAGGTCTGGTTATAATGAAGATCTTATCGGTATAGCAGCTTAAAAAAATATTCCAAAAATACTTTTTGGAAAAATTTTTCCAACCATATCTCTTGAACAAAACTACCAATTTATATGTGGTTTGCGGAAATCGATGTAACTGTTTGAGGAAATAAGCTAGAATTGGCATTGATTTGTAAATGTTGTAGCAGTACAAATGTTATTCCAAAAACGCATTTTTCTGAAAATTTTATTTATGAGATTTCTAAAAATCTATCAAGCCGGATCGGTTCAAATTTTTATTGCAATCGGTGCAATTTTAGATCACTTTTCATTATTTTAAAATGCGTTTCAATCAGTTAAACCGTTCAAAAATGTAGAGATGTTTGCACACATCTACACCAACATCCCTCACACACACATTCAACGCACGCATGCTTGCACACGCACAAAGTCATGCACGCACGCATTCATGCGCACACGCAAGTACATACGCAAATTTGAAGAAAACTCAATTTCTGAAAATCGGACCGGAAACAAAATTCAATAAAATTTTTCAATTCTCATAGTGGAAAGTTAAAATGATAGGGATCCTATGTACAATGTCATTATTAAACAGCAAGAAAAGATGTATTTAATTCCCTATTTCGTAATTTCAATATACTGTTTCTAATGTCGGTTTTGATAACGAAATTTCATACGCTTCTTTTTTACATGATTTTTGCTAGTTTGACCTGTACGTATGTAACGGAAACTTTGAGCTTAATTTTAATCAATGTCCAGATGTCTGAATAATTTGAAAATTTGCACACATGTTAAGGGGCGATTAAAAAGTTAAATAATTTCGTATTTTTAATTTTGAAAAGAAAACTATTGAATTTTATGAAATTTTGTAAGATTTGAAAGTAATAGAAAATTAGAAAAAAAATACTTAAAAGATTATAAAAAACAATTATAGAAAAATTTTAGTAAAATTAAATTTTATTACAGAGTTTTTACGTAAATTTTTGAAAAGACATGGAATTTCTGAAATTTTGTAAAATTTTAAATTAAAAAATTGAAAATAACCCTTGTATATCACAATTATAAGCTGTACAGTTATGTCGAACGCTAAATTTTCACTCAAATTTGAATTCATCCAATCCAATATAAGGTGAGAAACGTGCCAAGAGATGGCAAGGAGGTGTTTAAAAATGTCATATCACTAATATGGTTGTGGCACCGCTGAGAGACGAATGCTGCAATTGATCCTAAGTTGGGCATCCACCGTACACAAAATGCAAGGTTGTACTGTACATTATGCAGCTATTAAAAAAACACGCTGTTTATACTTATCATTACTTGTTACAACAAATATCTAGCTCCTTGAAGATACTGTCTGTGTCGATTGACGGAGCAAGACATTTTGACAAGGAAACGTATGAAGTGCGATAAATATTAAATACGAGTATTTTTAAGTCATTATGGGAAACTAAAGTTTAAAGCAGCCGCAGCGGTCAGAAAGATATATGAGAGTGAAGGAGAAGGTATAGTCGATGAGAAACAGCACAGCGTTTTAATTTAATCGTTTTAGTAGTGGAGATTTAACAATGGCAGATCAGTCACTGTCTGGTCGCTCAGCTCTATGGAATATCGAGACTACAAACCAACTTGTTATCAGCATTTGCCCATTATAGAACTCTCTTGGGTCTTATAAATGGAATTTTGAAATTTTATTATGGGATCATGCAGCGGATATAAACACTATTCTTATGCTGCAAAAGCGGGCTATTCGTGCCATGTATAACTTGAGACCAACAGTATCTCTTAAAGAAAAAAATTATATTTTAACTGTACCGTCATAATATTATACGAAAACCCGGTATATGTCAATAGAAATATAAAATTGTTCCAAAAAATGAACGATATTCATTATATTAACATTAGACATAAGAATGACCTTGCTGCTCATAAAACCGGACTAAGTTAGCAAATCCTTTAAGGGGCAATGTGTGCGCTTTTTAATAAGATCCCAGTTGAAATTCAAAAGCTATTTCATAGATTTAAAATTTTCATTTAAAAAAGTCATGTGGTAAGAGCTATTATGCTGTATCTAAACATATTAACGAAAAAAACCCGTGGGATTGAACTGCTCGGTTTTCAGGCTGTTTCATGTCATTTTCAAATGTTGTGCTAGTTTTATTGACTGTCTATCACGTATCTTTAAGCGAAACCGAAAAATGAATCAGCATTCAGAATGTGTGTTAAAGTTAATACCAAAAGAATGCCCTAATGACGTATTTCAAGTGTGATTCTATTACTTACAAAATAAAGATATTTTTGATTTGATTCAAAGACATCATACAAAGCCACTTACAATCATTGGGTAAAACCTACAAATGTTATCTAATAGTGGCCTACGAATTAAACGTGATTCAAACGAAACGTCAAGTAGAAGTGTGTAAACAGCTCCCTGCTGAAAGTTACTTTTTATGAAAATGGATTTATCTAAACAATTCAAACATTGAAAATCAGTGGTTAGACAAAAAACCAATTATTTGAATCCATCGTGAAGGGAGGTCGATTCGAGTCGAAAGTCTTGTTATGTATCTAGTGGAATTATGAAGATTTATTGCACTTTGAAAAAATTACAGATGGTGAAACTATCATTGTCGAGATATATAGTGAACGACTGACATAAATATATAAGGTTTGTTGCAGACATTTTCAGACTAAGTAAACGGAAAATAAGTGTTCTTTCAGCATAAAGTGCTAGATACTGCGAAAGTTAAGCGGAATAAGTTCGATAAACTTGGTGATATTGAACTCCTACCGCATTTAGTATTTAGTCCAGACCTTACATCTTCAAACTACTATTTATTCAGATCCATAGTGAAATTCTTTCTTGAAAAAATATTGGAGTCCAAAGGAAATACTGAAAATGAAAATCACATTAAACATGAAAATAAAGTAGGGAAAAAAAATAAAATACACAATAATAGAAAAATATTTTTATTGACTAAATTGTAAAATTAAGTAAGGCAGTGTTGATTCAACGTCTATTTGAGTATTAAGCATTTTAAAATATATATTTGTATAAAAACCAATTTTTCCTACAATTACAAAATATTGAAACAAAACATAAAATGGCTCGTATTTGATCCTCTTATTGTTTTTTATGTCCTGTATAAATTATAAAGATATAATACAAAAAAAAATTACAGAATACTTTCTTTTAATTAAAGAAGTGTAGGAAATATCGGAAATTTAATAACACAGTATTAAAATATAGACCAATCTTCAGCTTCGTAACTTCCGTTGAAACATTATTCTAAGTTTTATTATAAAAACAAACTTAATATACGACACAACAATTGACACATTTGCGACTTTTAGGCACTAGTCGTATATTTTTAGACCCATATATACGAATAGTCCCACCGGTTTTGGCATAACATTTAATGTATATATATGGCAACATTATTTACAGTCAAATATTGAGTCTTGTTTAAAAAACGAAAGGTACAGCAGGTTTATCGTAGAAATATCCTTCTTTTTCCACGAAGGGCGCCCGCGTGGTTAAAGGAGGAAGATAAACGGGAGGCTTAGTAGTTCGGAGTGTAGGAGGCCTGGTTGTTGGCGGCGGAATATAAACTGGGGGTCTGGTTGTTGCGGGTGGTAAGTAAATCGGCGGCTTCGTAGTGGGAGGAGGAGTATAAACCGGAGGTTTCGTCGTTCTATACTCTGGAAGTTTCGTAGTACCATAAGTGAAAGTAACTGATGGTGTGGGATAGTTGTAACCCGTAGTACGGATAGGTGGCGGAGGAGGTGGCGGAGTACGTCTGGTTGTTACGGGTGGTAAATAAATCGGCGGCTTTGTAGTGGGAGGAGGAGTATAAACCGGAGGTTTCGTTGTTCTATACTCTGGAAGTTTCGTAGTACCATAAGTGAAAGTAACTGATGGTGTGGGATAGTTGTAACCGGTAGTACGGAAGGTTGGCGGAGGAGGTGGCGGGGTGCGTCTGGTTGTTACAGGTGGTAAATAAATTGGTGGCTTCGTGGTGGGAGGAGGAGTATAAACCGGAGGTTGTTGTCCATACCTGGAAGTTTGGTAGTACCATAGAGGTAACTGATGGTGTGGGATAGTTGTAACCAGTAGTACGGAAGGTTGGCGGAGGAGGTGGCGGAGTACGTCTGGTTGTTACGGGTGGTAAATAAATCGGCGGCTTTGTAGTGGGAGGTGGAGTATAAACCGGAGGTTTCGTTGTTCTATACTCTGGAAGTTTCGTAGTACCATAAGTGAAAGTAACTGATGGTGTGGGATAGTTGTAACCGGTAGTACGGAAGGTTGGCGGAGGAGGTGGCGGAGTGCGTCTGGTTGTTACGGGTGGTAAATAAATCGGCGGTTTTGTAGTGGACGGAGGAATATAAACTGGAGGTTTTGTAGTTGGGGTAATATAGACCGGAGGTTTCGTTGTTCTGTACTCTGGAAGTTTCGTAGTACCATAAGTGAAAGGCACTGATGGAGTAGGATAGTTGTAACCGGTGGTGCGGATTGTTGGTGGAGGAGGTGGTGGAGTACGTCTGGTGGTTACGGGTGGTAAATACGTGGGTGGTGGCGTCCTCAGTGGAGGAGGAGTTCGTGGCGGGCTTGGAGTGGTTCTTACTGTACTAATAATAGTTCTGTAAGTTGGTGGTGGTGTTCTTGGAGGTAAATAAGTTGGAGGGTTTGTTCTAGGTGGAGGAGGTCTAGTTGGTGGTGGTGGGGGCAAATAAGTTGCTGGTGTTTTGAATGTAGGAGGTCTTGTTGGGGGAGGTCTAGTAGTAGGTGGTGGGGGCAAATACGTTGCTGGCGTTTTAAACGTAGGAGGTCTCGTTGGAGGAGGTCTAGTAGTAGGTGGTGGGGGTAAATACGTTGCGGGTGTTTTGAATGTTGGAGGTCTTGTTGGAGGAGGTCTTGTTGGAGGAGGTCTTGTCGTAGAAGGTATTTTAGGTGGTGGAGGTCTAGTTGGTGGAGGTGGAGGTAAATAAGTAGCTGGTGTCTTTAGTGTTGGTGGACGAGTTGGTGGAGGAGGAGGTAAATAAGTCGCTTTCGTTGGTGGGGGCGGAGGTAAATAAGTTGCTTTAGTTGGTGGAGGTGTAGGCCTCGTAGGTGTAGTGAAGGTAATTCTTGGGGTTGTGTAAGTATAACCAGTAGTTCTAAATGTGTTTAGGATGATTCGATTTGTAGTCGGTGGTGGTGGAGGTCTCGTTGTAGGCGGTAAGTAAGTATCAGATGTAATCCGAGGTAGCGGGGGAGGGGGTCGAGGAGTCGTACGTGGTGGAGGTGGAGGTGGTGGCGGTGGCGGCCTTTTAGTTGTAGTTGGTAAAGGAAATGGGACTTTTGGAGTTTCATAAACGTAGCCTGTTATTTTAGGAGGCGGAGGTGGGGGCGTAGGAGGGAATTTAATAGTCGGTCTTTGATACGAATAATCCGGAAGAATGGGTGGTGGAGGCGGCGGCGGTGGAGGTGGTCTCTTAGGCAGTGACGGCGGTGGTGGTGGAGGTGGCCTCGGCGGCGGTGTCGGCGCAGGTGGTGGTGGTATTTTCGGTGGCTCCGGGAATGGAATTTTCGGTTTCGGGTAGAAGTATCCATCTTCATCGAGATCGGCTCGAATGGGCTCTAAGATAGCGTAGTTACCAGCGGCCGAGCTAAGAATGGCACGCGGTTGGCGTTCGGCGATGCTGCTGCTCAAGAGCGCAAACAGCGCCACCGTTATATGCAGTGACGGCCTCTGTAACAAGTTTAAATAAATTATTGTATAATTACGGTCAAAAATGCATGCAATGTACAGACTAAGGTTTTTCAAGTGCTTGATTTTTAAATAATAAATAATACAGCCAATATACTAAAACACTTTTATGTATTTATTTCGTATAAAGGCTTGAATAGAAAACGAGCTTTTAAAATATTTTAATTCCATCTCGTGAATTTGAGGTAAAATCTGAACCAAAATTGTGCACGTACGAATAAAAAATACGCTTATTTTGAGTATTTTTAAAAACATATACAGTATTAAATGTTGCCAAAATAGAGATCTAAAAATAATAGTGGTAAATATAAATGTCATGTCTAATAAAGCTATTTCGTTTACAAGCACTAATTTTACCCTGTAATAATATTTATATAACTTACACGTAGTTATTATTAAATTTCCTGTAAGTAAATAAGTGGGATATACTAACTAAATCAATAAAACAACGAAAATATCTTAGGAAGTTAAAAATAAGGTCAAGGTCATTCAAAAACCAGGCTAGACTTTATAATATTAAACCATAGAACTCGTCTAAATGGCCCAAAAGGTTAACATTTTTAACAAGAGTCAAGTATATTTTGACCTTACGTGTCTCTTTGTTTCAAATATAGTAAATTACTGTCATGAGAAATATATTTAGGTTGACGTTAATATTTAGTGCAGTCTTCAATTCTATTCGTAAATCATTTATAATCATAAATTTTAGTAGCAGGAAAAGATGATAATTTAGTATTTTCAGTACTCTATAATTATAAACTTTGTTATTATTATTACTATTATTATTATTTATTTAAAATACTTATTACTTAGAGTATTAATAATTACTTAAATTAATAAAAATGAAGCGCCTGCAAAAATTAAATTGGCAAAATTAAGATTTGAGTTGATATCAAGGCGCTGACCATTGACGAGCAGATAGATACATATAATATACTATACAGAGATATGTAACATAATATGTACATTGCAGCAGAAAAGTTTTTATTGTAATTTAATGGATAGTACAGTCTAACATAGAATCCATTTATGGCAGCTATCTATTAATTTTCGTATTAGGCACTGATATCTGCAATTTTAATTTTTACAAGAACAATTATGCAAAGTAATTATTAAGTTAAAAAATAATTAAAATTAATTTATAATTACGAATAGCTGCTACATAATGCATTAAAATGTCTATATGCTCATGTCATCGAAGAGTACTTACATATGTTTTGCATGTGATACATAAATGATATAATTTTATAAGTAGAATAATTTGAAAGTAAAACGAAAGAAATAAAACTATTCATAATAATTAACTTTATATTACAGGGTAACTTTAGATACATAAACGGAAAAATATGCATAATGAGGATAAAATGTTTTAAAAGATGAGTAACATGTTTCCCAAGAAATTATAGCTGCAATTTTATATGTTGCAACCGAATTAAATTTTCGTAGAGTATTTTATGAAAAAGTCTTAAAACGGCTTTATTGGAGTTTACTCCTTAAGAATCGATTTTCATATAAGGCGCCCGGTATGAGAAAAAATTGAGGTGTAAAATCTACTGATGAATCCGCGTTACGTTTTTGGTGCGCAACTTATTGGCGCACCTTTCACTTTTCAATCGCGTGTATGTGTATACTTGTCTGTATACTTGTGTGTAGCCAACGCAGCGAGGCAGCTGACGCATATATTGTATGTATACCTATATATATTAAAAGTATACTGTTCAACGTTTACAAACGATATATATATATATATATATACAGTGTATCAGTTATACAATTCTAATACGGATCGTCACCACTGTTTTGCTTGTGTTTTAAAGTGTTCTTTTACAATATAAATATTTATTATTAACATTTGATTTATTACTATAATTATTAATAATTACTATTATTATCGTGAATTTTTATATGCATTATTATTATATTTAGTGAAGTGCAATTGATATTAACTATGGAAAAAAAGTGGTGTAGATAATAATTCTGGAATATCAAATGAACACGTGGTTGCTCGGTAGGTTATAATTTTTCAAGGTTATTATAATAATTTATTTAATGAATTATTATTATAACGAAAATAATTTTAATTAATAATAAGACAATTTCCGTCTTTTTACTTAAAATTAAAAATACAAAAAAATTGTAGATAGGTTAAAAAATTTCTTCTCTAATGCTTTTTCTTAAATTATTGGTAAAAACAAAATTTATTCAAAATACTTTCCACAATATTTTAATAATTGTAGTTATAATAAATCTTCGTTTTTTTACTAAAAATGAAAAATGAAATAATTGTAGATAGGCTAAAAAAATTTTATCTTTAATCATTTTTTTTAAATATTTAGTCAAAACGAAATTTTTCAGTTAAATAAACTCTTTTTGCGTATGTTTAGACAATCGTACTTAAGGAGTAAACTCCAGTCGTGCGTCGGAGCTGACACACATTTTTTTTTGATCTAGACCCTAAAACCTATGACTAGGTCGACTAATTAGAATCGTGCGTGATATCTCAAGCGTTATAGCACACTTCATTTATGTTGTACCAATTTACCAATTACTTTCCCTCTCTGTAGAGGCATACTCTCTCTCCTACCATCATTTTACTTCAAATCGGGGGATATGGATTTAAGTTTCCCCATATTAAGCCAGAATGAGTTGCGGTCTATTAATGAGGGTTGTAACCACTGTGACGACAACCTCTAGGATAAACGGCATAAAATTCTTCGTAGCACGAAGGGAGAGTGGCTTGATTTGACTCAAATTGGGAACTTAATTAGTTCCTAATTTTAGTTAATACATCCGAAGTAAGGATTTGAACGTACGGCTGTCTGGTTAAAGGCAACCCGCTGATTACCATCGCTTCGGTTTTGCATGTGTAATTTTACTTTAATTGAAATAATTATCGACAAAATTGAATCAGATTTTGGTGCTTAAAGATCAAAGAAATAAATATAACACAATAAGTATAGTTTAAATTTTGATTATAATATTACTTCAGGCACAATAAAGCAACTATTTTCATTTAATTGCTAGCCGCAACCAACTGCATTGGTCTAAAGTGCAGTGATACTTCCATAAAAATTATTTCGTTAAGTTTTCTAGTTCTTTACTCGTATCAAAATGACAGAAGTTCAGTCGGTTATTTAAATGTTTTCTTCACTAATGCATACGCATGTTTAAACGTCCGCAAACAAATTAAATTGGTTAATTTAGAATACATAACACAACGAATAATGCATATTTGTAAAGGAGTATGACATATATAGTTTTAAAATGTCATTACAATACCATAAATTTAGGAGCTATAGTTTGGTAACTGATTTTATATGAACATAAAGTACTTAGTCACGATATTAAAACTAAAAGAATACAAGAAATGAAGCCAAGGAATGTTTTTGAATTTTACGATGTTTACAATTAAATTTTGTAACAAGTTGATACATTAAAAGCGATGTAACATCATTATGCACAGTTGATGTACTCAGGGTGTGTGTTGTCAGCAAAAAATTTGACGTTTAAAATTATTTGATAGTAATGAGTGATAAATATTTTATCATAAGTGTTTTATAAATAATGCACGTAACAAGCCCGACTAAGTATTTCCTATTACGTTAGTCTCAGTTAGTTTTTCAATAACTCTGTAATGCTGAGAGTAAAATAAATATTTGTTATAATTATAAATATACATCATGTTTGAACCAATCGTAAAAACCTATTGACAAAATTTTGTGTGTTATTCTATATCTATTAATTTTCTATGTTAGTTGATATTTAGGTAATATCAAAAAATGTTAAATATGATTATATTAAGTATATTATTCTTTTGAATAAAAAAATAAGTCGATTTTACTGATATTTTTCGTCCGTCTCATTTGAATAAATATTTTTTGATACGTGTGTCATATTGAATTTAAAAATATCCCGTCTTTTAGTGATTTAAAATTAAGAAAGATAGATGTCAACGGCCATCGTGGTGGAAACACAATTTTAACATCGAAGGCTTAATATGGAAGTTGCGTTTGCAAGGTGACCATTTTTGTAAACTTCAACCGGAATATTCACACATGACAAACAGAAAGCGGCGCACGCGTCTGTTATCGCAAACCGATTATCTCGCGCGGCGTGCGTCCGTCACGTCACGGCAGACAGCTGCGCGGGTTCATTCGACACGCTTGAACAGTCAAAGTTGCGGTGTGCCCTGCCGCGGTCGTTGACAGTATGAATAAGGTGCGCGTGCGCTCTACTTACACGCTAACAAAAAAAACCTTCCCTTTGACTGAAATAATGAAAATCTTAGATCCCCTGACATTATAAAGAAGTGAAAGACCTTTGAATTAAAATCTGATCAGCAGTTCCAATATACGGTGGCAACAAACGTATATATTTACAATCAAAATCTATGTTTTATTATATTAGCGACATCATTTTTCTTACGTTTCGAGGCTATGAACAAATTTACATACACTAAGTCAAATACATAATTTTATAAGCAGTCCAATATTTATAGCACCTACATAAATGTTAAGGCTAAATATGCTTTGATTATGGGTACCTTTAAACGAATATTTCTAGAAAATTGTTATACCTAGCAAACTCAAAAAAAAAAATTCTAAGTATACAAAATATGTTCTGAGTTCTACCGTAGGGAAATCTTAAATACACAGCACGTTCTTTATGATAAAAAATACTAAAGTACGTACACTTAAAACACTAATACCAATAAATTTCTAATAGGACAAACGATAAAAAAACAAAATTTAAACATTATTAGTAAAATATAATTATACAGGGTTGGCATTTTTGTTTATAATAAATAGTTTTCTCATTATAAATAAAAAACTAAAATGTCGCTTACGACAAAAAGTTCTGCGTAACTAAATGACAATCCATCTTCCTTACTCTGCCGCTTTAAGTCGATTCTCCTTCTCACAAAACAGTGTGGGGCGTGACGCGTTGCGTTTGGCATTGCACTTGGCCTTAAATCACGAAAGCTTCATCAAATGAGAATAGTGAAATCTCGGGGTGCACCATCGATATGGAGACAGGTCGAGTCGAACCAAGAGAAACATCAAGATCGATTGAGAATGGACCAGGGTCGAAACCAAGAGCGATACTGAATTTTGAATCGAGAATTAGACCGGGGTCTGAATAGTCAGTGGAACTGAATATGAAATTCATAACAGGATAGAAATCGGAATGATGGTTAAAGCAACGATGGCGCTATATCAAATATGGAGAAGGTCTTTATGTCCACGTGGGCTGACCAGGGGGAAAAAGGTAGTATGTAAAACAAATATTTTTCTATATTCTATACGACTGTTTGTATGATGTAAAGTTGAGGCAAGCAATAAGCTATTACTTATTTCATTTATGTAGAAGCCCCTATTCAATTTCTTAAAATGCGATAGATGAAAAATTTATAAATAAAAACCGGCTAGGTGCGTGTAGGGTAACGCGCGTGTAAGGTTCTGTCACAATATGCGGATTTAGATGGAGGCTTTTTATTTGATACTATGAACCCATTAATTAAGTTCACGGGTTAACGGCTAATAATAATGTTTAATATGTATACCCGTATCAGACACAAACAGACAGACAAATAGACAGAAAAACAGACGAACTGACAGACAGATGGGTGAAGATGACGAAACTATAGGTATTAATGTTTCAGAGATCAAAATTTTATAAATTTCATAGAATGAATTAAAAACATAATTTCATAAGAGATTATTTAAAAAATGAAAAACAATTACAAAGACAAAAAAGTCGATCTAAAAATAGATAATAAACGTCGTTCTCTTCATTGTATTTTCTTGCATCTACTATGAACTATATCGATTTAAAGTGACGGTCCTGTAAACCCTACATAATAAACTGCAATTGGTAATTGTTCAAACCACCATCGTAAGAGAAATATTTTGTTTTCCAACATCTATTGGCGCAACATGTTCCTAAGCAAAACTTTACTTGCGGTTTTCAACAAATCAGAGTTTATTATGTAATTACTGTAATGATGCGGTACATCATTATAGTGTCCATGCATGACTTATTGTAAATTATGGTCGTATTTTAAGTTAGAGGAAACTAGAAATGTTTAACTTCAAAAGCAGGTATATACCACAAATATTTTTAATTTATGCATGGGCTATCAAACTTTAATTGATTTTGAATGATTGGTAGATTTTATAAAATTATTAGTAACAAAATAAATGAATAAATTAAAATCATTAACTTACGAAGGTTTTGTAAGATGCAATAGAATTGAATAAAATTAAATTTAAGGTATGGATCTAATTTAAAAGTTTAAGCGAAAAGAAATTAAAAAAGTAAGGTATTAATTTAATAATAAGCAATTAATTAAATAATATCGATGAACAAAAAACCTGACGGAAAAAGATAAAACTTAATTCAACTTGGTATTATGAATTGTCGCTCCCAAATTAGATAGAAAGTGATAAAACCTTGCTAGACCGAAATTTGTTAAAACTCAGTCAAATCATTAAAACGTTTAAAAGAGGCGTTAGCCATAATTTTTTGAGACAAATTTAAATGCAATGCCTTAAAATAAGTGCACATCAAAGCTTTAACATGTTGAAGTAAAACTACTTAAAATTAAATATTAACTACTTGAAAATAATTTTTCTGTGGGAAATTAGCTACTCGCTACTGTGACTCCTAGTAAAAGACATCAACGCGTTTTCTCGACTATTATTGTAGTTAGTAAGTTAACGTAAGTAAAATATACAATACATGTATATGTATACACGAGTGTGTAAGAGATTCATTGTTACACAAACAATGCTCTAATTGTAAAGGAGAACTAAAAACACTTTTATTTCATTCTGACGCATGCCGAATAATGCTGAAGGATAAAAATTCAAACGAGAAAATGCATCTAACGATCTGTTATTATTTGAATTCAATGCAAGTCCTATTGTGTATTTAACTGTGCCGAATAATTCATAAGATTAACATACAAAGCTAGATACGTCCGCTGATACGGCTACGATGAATTATTAATTCCTTTATGCAAAAGTGCCTTTTCATTGCAAAAACAATCTTCATGCTGTGTCGATCGGCGCTCGGCAGTGTGCTGCGCGGCTAAAATAATTACGAAGCTTTTTTCTCATTAATCAGGGTAGTTATACGAGGCCTTTTAAATTCACACTTTACAGATTTCATCAGTTTCGTATATTTAGATCGATATGATAACGTAACAGTAATTATGGATCTGAAAATACACGGTGTGTAATATTTTCAGAAGTGGCGTACGACACTAAACGAGTCTCTCGTATTCATTAACATAGTGTTTTTCCAAAGGATAGAACGGAGGTCAAGAGCTTTCTAATCGGAAACCGGTTTCGAATATTTATCATGACGAGCGAATTGGATAATAAATATTTGACATGTAAGGAGAGAACCACTCGGTTCATACGTAAGGAACCCTAAGTCGTTTCTCCCGGACGCGGTCGCCTCTCGTGGGCGATGGCCGTCGTTAGCATTTTCCAAATGTACGGGCTGTTTTAGTTTCTATTATTCTATCTATTACAACCGTTTTTTTCGGACTATTTTACAAACGAGATTGTAATATGACGTAAGTATTAAAATATTTCGTATTTAACAGACATTTAATAATTTTGTGACAGATGCGAGGATCCAAATTCGATTTAACGTACTAGACCAGTTTGATGGAACAAGTGGGTGGAGGAAAATCAAATTAATTTTGTAAAGTACAAGTGAAAGGTTTAAATTATTATTTCAATAATTTGTATTCACAATAAGTTAAAATGCGTAATTTATTATTCATAATATTTAGAAAAAAATATTATTAATCAAAGTAGCGATGAGAAAACCGGTGAAATTCATTAGAATAGTTTATTGGCATTAAATTTACAATAATATCTCTCTTGTGCTGTGTAGGAAAATGTTCATTCGTAAACGAATACACTAAAGAGATCTTTCTACACCATAAACCGTATTGAAAAATAGAATACAATTTTCCTTAAAATATAAGTCGGCAGTTAATATACAAATAAATCTAGCCAAAAATATGAATAAATTCATTTCGTTACGAAATAGACGAGATAAATTGAGTAAGAGGAAATATCATAAAAAAAAAAAGAACAACGCCATTTCGATGGTACAATAAAATCCAGCTCCGCAATTGGTCCGGCGCGCGGCGCGCGCATCGTTAAGAAACGTCTTCTGTTTAAAAATGTGAACCTTGACATATCAGTACTTGGACCGATATCCGTTTATGTTAATAGTAGCCGTGTTGCCGGTGTCGAAATAGTAACAATCATTTATTTGTATGTCGGCGTGATGTAAGCTTATCGGCCACGGGGATCGCACGGGTCGGCGTGAAATTATTACGTAAAATATCGAATGTTAATTTTGAAATAATGAAAATGATTATTTTCTTTAATAATAACTCTTTTTTTGTTTGATATAAAAATTCGCGGTTGACGATGTAAAAGTAATTATGATACGAGGATACATTTCACTGAAATTTCTAAATTTAAAGTTATTGCGTATAAATATATGAGTAAAGAAAGTTGCAACATTCAAAAAGACAATAAAAAGAATTAAAAAGTCATCAATCAAATGTTTTTCACTACAACGATATGAAAAGCTTTTAGTAATGCTTAAAGTCCCGACGGCTGTTGTGTGTTTTAATACAATCTTCGCCAAATCCCAATGTGAATTGCTAACAAAAATCACTTTAGTAAGCACCTACTTCAGTTTTATGTTAGTTGAATTTTCTTAAAAATCTACAAAAATCAATTTCTGCATGTTGAAACAAGAAGTCTAAAGATGTCTCTTTCCACAATCGGTAACTTTCATTAAAATTTACCCAAATCAATTTCTCCACATTGAAATAAGAGAATTAAAAAAAATTTTCTTCCCCCCTCCCAGAAAATACAAATTTATATTCATACAAATTTACAAAAATTGATTTATCCACATCGAAACAAAAGATCTAAAACAATTCTCTTCCATCCACCGTCAGTTTTCATTCAAATTTGTAAAACTCAATTTCTCCATCTGATAACAAAAGTTCTAAAAAATTTCTTCCCCACCGTAAAAATTTAGAAGCTTGATTTCAACAAAATACAATTTCCTCCTAACCCATGTTTACGACTTGAAGGGGAATTTTCGTCCTTTAGTTTGTCTTCTTATATAGAACCTAAATCATGATCTTTTTATAATTTCACACCTATTTTCCTGAGGGATAGGCATACAGCACATTTGGGATGGATAATCGTTAAATGTGTGCATTATAAAATACATACATCTATCAATTATCCGTTCTAAGAAATTGAGTTACCGTACTATTAGTATCGTATTTGACATAACATTCATAATACGAATGGTTTCACAACTATTGTGTTATTTGAACAACACAACACTGGGTTGCTCCTACGTAAGTCTGTGCTGTCAACTTGAGAGACTTAGTGTCGGATTCCTAACGTGTTGAACTATTAAATTTCCTGGCTTCGTCGATTTGTTAGAATAAATTTAATAATAAAATAACTGAAAATTTGTTAATAAAAGTTTTCCTCGTAAGGAACTTTAAAGAATTTAGTGTTACGAAGTGAAGAAGTAAAGAATTTAGTGTTGTTTCAATTTTGAGATGATATATTTAAAGTTATCTAGGGATCAAAGTGGTCCAAAATAATTGCAAGTGTGTGTAAGTTTTACGTCATAATCACGTAAAACATAAATAATGAAAATGTAACAAAAATATAGATCCAGGACATATAAAGGTATATACTGAAACTGAACCTTTATTTAAATATGTAAATGTAGAACTATAATATATAAGACATAAAATTATCAAAAATAATTTTGTTGAAATTGACGATTACTTGGCATTTAATAGAACTGATTTTTTATTTCATATATATATATAGCAGTAAAAATATTCCTTATACACTTAAATCGCAATTTGCAATCTGAAATAAAGGTTGAACTTGAAATAACAAGTTGAAGTCTACTGTAAAGTGCACGTCAATCAAAAATAAATAAGAATCATTCAGCGACCTAATGCTATACGGCTCATTACGTTTTAGAATCTAAACAGTTTTAATTTAATGACCGATTAATATTCTTTTGGAACACTCGAATCGATTGACAGACAGACAGACAGACCGACCAAAGAACAAATGCTGGCGAAGGACGATAGCCTCTTTGCCAACGTTGGAAAATACCAGTGAGCGCCGACTGGACAATATAATGTGTTTGATCGGTCAGGTTGATCTAAAGGTGCTCTTGTACAGCAAGATATAAATCATATGACTTGTAGTAGGGTTGCGAAGTCTTTATTTAGGAATAAGGGTAAGTAGTAATAAAGTAATTTTAAAGATTTTCATTCCTTCTCTTTATTGTTTTATTTATCTATCTCATTTGTCATTCAAATAAGAGCAGACAGACATTATAAATTATATATACAAAATTTATAATACATATATAATATTTGTGTTTTATAATTTTGTATGATAATTCAAATCTCTCTGTTTTTAAATATTACAGTGCAGAACATTGCTCTGTTTGTCTGTCTATCTGTCTGCTTAAACCCTTGTATCTCTTTAACCGTCTGTTTGATGTATATATTCCTTTTTTAGGATAATCATGACGTTATTTGGCCAAATTTTGGAATACAATAGTTTAACTAAATATATAAATTCACGTAGACGTGGAACAAATTCCTTGCATTTTTATACCGATGGATAATTAACAACAATAACGTCCAATACAGAATTAAGATCAAAGTCCATGCGCGATTGAAATCATTAGTGAAATCGGGACAAGGGTATAAATAGAAGAGAAAATCGGTATTAAAATTGAGAACGAGATCTAGATTGAAGTCGTGGTTGAGAGCAAGATCAAATTAGTGTCACCTGCACGCGGAAAAAGCCGTTATCGAAAGCTATTATACAAATATGTTCTTAAGCTAAAAATACTTAAAAAATTATTCGAGTTGATTTGTAAGAATGGTTTCCTTGTTTAATTTGCAACTATAGCTAAGCAATCTACGACATTACAACAGGAAAACCGCTTATCAAAGGCGTGTCTATTTACTTAATGAATCTGCGATTTTATGAAGTGCATTTGTAATGCGTTAACATTGTACAGAGAATGTTGAAAGGCAAGTAGCAATTTTGAAGACAAAGATTGTTTTACAGTGCAAATTACACTGAACATGAAAGTATTACATTTATTAAAAAAATTAATATGTGGACTTGTATAATATAATGCATATTTTTAGACAAGTCAATAAATTATGTGAGCAATATCCTAAAAAACCCGCGTAGGTTCCAGGATGTTGAAATAAAATGGCAGATGAACCATTAAACTTAAAATAAAATAAATCACTATCGAAAAACGAGCTGGTTCTGAACGACGATCTTTGGAGATAAGTGATATAAAAGCAATTAACATAAAATATTATGTAAATGTAGCCATTATAAAATGACCGGATTAACGAATTGTTGTTAATGTCTTCGTAAAGTTTAAGGCCAAACACCAATCGGATTTCAGAGGCCATTAAAATTATAGTTACGAAGGAAATGTATACGATAGGGACCCGTTGAGTATCATTTTGAGTGATTCCTATTTTAGAAGGATGATATTGATGACAAATCATATAAATTATTTATAAATATTTAAATGAAATCAAAAAAAATGACGTCGGCTTAAATAGCATGTTTTGATTTATTTCACTTTGTTGTTGGCCGACTGATCAATGTTTTACTTTCGATAAGAACATAACAGGCGTGATTTATGGTTAAGACGGAATTAATAAAGGAAATATAAGTTTAAATAAAAAGATTCAAATCCCTGAACTTGAAATAGCATTGTAAAAGGTTATAATACAGCATTGAGATGTCTATAACCTGTAATTGCATTGTTGAACATAAAAAGTACTCTTTTTACTAGAAGAGTAATTTATATTACTCATAATTATTATTATGATATTATTACTCATAATCATAATTATTCATAATTTCTAAATTAAATAAAATAGCATCAATGAGATATATATATACAAAGAAATTTTAATATCTTGCAGTGGAAAAAGAGGTTAATGTGAAGAAGTAACGAAAAGTGTGTCAGTTGGACTTACGTATACTAGACTCGGTACAGACTTGAAACTTTACTTAACAATAAAATAAACATGGCATGTCAATAATTTTACTTGACAATGAATTTATAAAAAACTTGTATTCGAACTTGAAAAAATAACATCGCTTCTTATTTATGAAATGCGTATTAAAAGAACTATAGCGTTTTTGCTTTTGAAAAAAATTAATATAATTATTGCCTAAATAATTACAAAGGTAATCCAGATACAAAATGTTATAAATTGCCGATTAGGCAGAATGCATACTGTAAAATACCGAGGTTAAATGTCAGTTGTACCTCAAAGAGTGTGTACGTTTCGCAAAAAGATAGTAAGGAATATTTAATGGCTCATGTTTTTTTTCATTATTAAATAATTTATTTCTACTATTAAATTTGTCGCCAAAAATTTTTTTTTATCCCAGCGGTTTTGATAAAAAGACAGTAATACTATTTTAGAGTTAATCCCTATTTATTGAAATTATTGTTTTAGTACATACAGATCCAAAAATATTATAAAGTAAAGAAGATATTAATCAAAAGAAACTGAATATCATTTTGATAGGATTTACCTTCAAAAAGTCAAAAACATATGTAATTAAAAATAATATTTCATGTTTTTGAAACAAATTGTGCTTAAGCAAGTAACTTCTGTTGAATCCTTAATGCCAAAAAAAATGTCACAATTCCTCAATACCTAAAATATGTATTACTATATGGAATATTTTAAGTACGAATCTAATTAGAGAAAAAAATACTTAAAATGTTGTAGCACAAACTGGTATTCTGTAATGCTGATCACAAGAAAACAGATTCATCGTGTAGCAACTAATAATTGTAATAAAATCAGCAATATAATAAAGTGTACATAAACAATCAATTAAAGTTAAATATACATTTCTTTGTACGCTGCTCGTCCCCAAGCGGTTACCTAATGTGATTCTGAAGATATCCAGCGCCTGCGGTTTTATTGGGCAAAAAATTAATGGTCAGCAGTTCAAGGTTCCAAAAGTGACGGAACTCTTGTATCGAAACCTGAACGAAGTTTTATTGAGCTTCGAAAATATTTAACAAAAAAGTTTCGAGGCGGCAGGATAAAATAGGATACAGAACGTATTTCGAACATGAAAGTATAAGTAAAACGTATATATTTTTTTTT
Source organism: Eumeta japonica (assembly GCA_005406025.1). Classification (NCBI taxonomy): domain Eukaryota; kingdom Metazoa; phylum Arthropoda; class Insecta; order Lepidoptera; family Psychidae; genus Eumeta; species Eumeta japonica. Next base: position 121,576 of record BGZK01001191.1, read on the forward strand.
GTAAATAAAGTTTTTTTAATAAAATTTGCATAACAAAAAAGTTCACAAAAACTTCACATTTTTCATAGAGACATAAATAGACACTTATATGGTTATAGATTCTCAGATGTAAATAAGTATATTATTTTGTATATTTTTACATTTATATAACAGAAAATCCGGTGCCTGTACTAGGCGGACTCGATCATTTAGCGTTAGCGGACATTTCACGACTTTGATCAGGTGGCCCTTCTGAATAACTTCAAAATCTGTTAATTTCATGTTCATCTCAGTAACGAGTTTTAGTCACAAGAATTCGCAGGCGTCTTCGGCTGCCTTTTGCGAAGATAAAAGATGAGGAATATCGTTCCTTATTTGTGAATTCGCATCGATTTCCTTAAACTGTATTTGTCCAACAAACAAAATCATTTAAACGGATTGCTCAAATCAAATTAAAAATTGTCGTATCACGTATAGTTATCGTTTAACCTGAACAATGATCGTGTAAAACGCTCCTTCCGTGACCTTGGAGGTGTGTGCTAGAACCGGCCGAATTCCTTCATTGGCACGACCTATCGACCACTCGAAATAATTCGCCCCGATTTGGAATGACGCATTTTGTTGCATTCGTTGTCGGTTACGGACACGCAACGCTCTGAGTTTGTTTCGGATTGGCTATAAAATGTCCCGAGTGCGGTACCCACATGACTCAATACCTTCTTTACGTGCGGGATACAGATGTAAGTGTTTGGAACGTATAAAGCGTCGATAGGCATTTCGTTCCTCGATAAAATATTTTTTGAAACGATGTGATGCATTCACAAAAATCTAATTCGTTTTCAAATATTTTCGTTTGATACAAGAGTCCGTATCGTATATTTTGGCTTTGAAGATGACGTATCATTGAATTTAACTTCAACGTTTTAATTATTTATTTTGTTATATATTTACAGGAAATTTGTGTTTATTTATAATTTTACATAAAGGAATATTATTAACATTATATGCATGATCTCAGTAAAGCTTTTATGACGCTATATGTCTACGACCTGCATTTCTCTCAAAAATCTTTTAATAAATATAATATATGTGTGTGTGTGTGTATGTGTGTGTGTGTATGTGTGTGCGCGCCGTTTTTGTATATGTGATATATGTATATACTAACTTCTAGTACATATAACTACTGAATATGATATTGACCTAATATACAAGTTCTAATTCAGTACGCCGTGAAATCGATCACTCAACAAGCTGAAGAAAGGACAATATTAAATGTTGATAAGGTCCTAACATTTGTGATCTATCAGAATTGTAGAACTCGTAAATACTTAAACTAATCTGGGATAGTGAAGTAGTGGAACACTTCTTAATGAAGTGGGAAAGTAACATTGTGTGCGTGATGAAGATGGGCTACCTAATGAAATAATACGATGCAGATTTTTTCGAACGGTTTGTTCATAGCATGAATAATAAGTAATAGCATAAATGTCTCGGTAATTACAACGCCATCTACAACCAAATAAACGCAAGTTGGAACTGTTCGAGGCCTCAAGGGAATGCATCAGTACCAACTTTAGTGCAGTTGAAGATACCTTTTGTGGCCTTCAGTAAAGGTAAAACATTAATAAAAATTGTATATCGCATAATTTCCAACAGAATCTTTTTAATTGTAAAGTGAACTCCCAACCCGCACTGTTCTAGTGCAATGTGTGAAGTAAAAATATTACAACAAGTAGTAGCAGGAGATATGTACGAAACCACACGTATTGTTTTCCAAGAGTCGTTAATTTATGAAATATATTAAGGTATTTCTATTGTTAAATAATTTAATATCTTTAATATATAATAACTAACTATTAATAACTGTTAGCAATTGCTAATACATAGTCATACGAACAGGTGGGCGTTAATATAAGTCAGTGTATGTCTATGCAGTGATTTGCATTTGCCTTTGTGAGTCAAAGAATAGCAGTATTGCTTTTTTTTTTTGGTATAAATCACAATCAATCTTAGTTATCATGTAAAACTTAAAAAATCATAGTTTTGTGAAATAAGTTCTTTTTTAGTTGTTTTAGTTTTAGTGATACTATCACTAAATGATTTTTTAAAATATTTCTGTTTAAAGAAAATATTAACGTAATATGGGAATCGAATTATTGTGTATATTGTGTAAAATTTTAAACAAATTTATGCGTATAAAAAAAGTTTAAAGATCTCCACATCGACGTATAAACGTGACATTTGTTTATAAAATACTTAATAACGAAATGTTAAAATATTCGTGAGTTTGCAAAAAACAATTTCATTGTTACGAATTCGTTAAAACGTAATATTTGTTTGAATAAATCAAAGTTATACGCCCATAAACGAATCTTAATTATTCATGTTAATGTATGATCGGAACACGTGTTACACAACATTCAATGCCAACACGGGTCAACCGAAAGGTAAATTTATGATTCACAAATTAAGATCGGTTTTCAACTGGCAACTTTGACGGATCCTTGTCGTATTTCCTGATAGAAGCGACATTCCGCCCACAGAACAACCTCTGGTCATGTTTGTTGGATCTTCTCATTTGAGGTACACATTATATACTTCACGGTTAGAGGTTTAATTTGGAAGTTATTTTTAATAAAGATTATTCTTATTTTGTTGAATTTATAAACAATAATCTAATACATATTTCCGTAAATTTATCAATCGCTTTATTCGATTTATTAGTTAAAGTTTTGGCTGAGAAAATGTCAAGAATAATAGTTTTTTTATACAATTATAAAAAATATCAATAAATGTTTTATGTCTCCCATAAAACACAGAAGTTACAAAACACTGAAGTTCAATAACAACAGCTTTTGACGCTTAACTCTAAAGCAGCTATATTTATTTACAAGAATAAAGGAGCGAAGATTCTCCCATGGATTATGATTTCGTCTGTTTCTAACAGATATTCTTTATTTGCAATCAAAAATTTATATGTCTGTTGTTATCAATATCAATTAGTAATTTCATGGATAACCTTGTCATTCCGTCATTCCAATCTAAAACTCTCAACTTAGATTTTATAGCTTATAACTGTTTTGTATGTGACTAAACTTCCTAAAGATTGCTATATTTCTATAACAGAATGGGACTTTAGTTGCTGTTGTGTTTAATAAAAATTGTTTAACGTTATGTGCACTTGTTTATTCGTAGTAAAGTTCTGATCCGTAAGCTTATGTTCGACAGCGAATATTGGATGTGGCAAAATAAACATAAAAGGTGAATCGATGTAGTGGATGTGCGATACCTACGGAGGATGTGTGTGAAAGGTAGATATTAAAACAGTGATGTCAGAGAATTCTTTGGTGGTTTGAAAGTAGACATCATGATTAGAGTCGTAAACTTTATGTTGCGGTGGTTTGACCATCTGTAAAAGACGAATGAAAGTAAACGGACTAAGAAAATGTGTAATAAATAAGTCGGCAAGAGTTGTTCTATAAAATCCTATATCTACAAGAAATCACATAGTTTTGGTCAAAAACTTGTCGGTTTCGAAAACCTAAAAGTACCTAAAATCGACGAGTTTGCGCGGAATGACTTATGGATGTCAGCGAAGAAAAAGAAGGATGTTATGACCATCCATGCAGAAGATCGGTGGTCTCTTCAGGAAAGCAGCGATGAGTCAATAAAGAAATAAATATATTTCAAAAGCTTCGCTAAGAATGTAAACTGCCTTCCGAACCAGTGGTAAAGTGTAAATTCGCAAAAAAATGTGACGTATTTCATGAGTTATTTTGTAAACTATGAAATAATAATATTTTAAATTTTGAATTAAAATCAACAGCGTCGCTTTTTATATAGCGCATAGACCTGTTATAGATACAGATTGCGTCGTATAAATGGTTATATCTCATTTTATACATCATAGTGTCGTAAAAATGAGACAGAATAAAAGTTACGGGATTGAGTACATAAAGATTTATTGAAAATAAAATTGTTGATTTTTTACCTATACTCTAACACATGACAGAAACGACTGTTTTTAGTAGCACAACAGCTTGTAATTACCCGGTATCCGTAGTACTTCGGGAAAACAATAAGGTAGAATTATGTAAAAAAGCGAATATTAATCCCTTTATGTATTTTTCTTTAAACAGGCTTGTATTCTCAATTAATTCTATCTAAAATATCTAATACGAATATTCTTTCGTCGGAGCGGGCATATAATTTTCCTAATTCTTACCACGGTATTTCATAAAATTCAACAATCATGGTGTTTTTTCCACATTTTTAATCATCCTTAATAACTTTCCTACATCTAACTTACAATAATTTTTTTCTATAGATTGTATGTATATCAATTTTTTTGTGATCGTTTTCTGCGCTCAAAATTTCAATATCGCTTATTTTACTTTAATTGATCAACGTGCCAGTCAAAATTCAGGTTTTTTTTTTGTATCATTCAATCAAACGAAAACACAGAACTTGCTTGATCGGTTTGTATCGTAGCCGGACAAACAACGGCTGCATAATTTCAAAATGTAGTTGTTTTTTGCATCTTCGGCCGGCTCAACTTTTCTCCGGTGCCTTCTGACACGCGTCTCAAGGTCATCGTCACGCCTCGGGCAAAGCTCCCAACATGTTATTTCATTTCACATTTTGTTTGAATATAAAAAAGAATTAAATACACGACACATATTCATTTACGGTTCGCGTTATGAAAGACTTTGCAGTGACTTAACGGTTAATGAACAGTAAGTGGCGCTTAAACGAAGATTAATGTGGCGAGCATTAGAATTTCTTATAGGCGTAAATCACAGTACGAATTCATTGCGCATCTGGAATGCGTCGAGACGCTCAACCCAAGGCCAGGGCCGCTCGGACGACTGTGTTCGCTTTTGTAGGTATTCCGACTTAGCATCTTTTCTCGAAGGTCGTCGTAGTTTTCGAATATATTTTCCGATATATGTATTGTAGCTGTCTTCATACAAATCCGAGTAAAATCAGAAGTTAATGATTTTTGTCTTGTTTAGTTGAGAGAGAGTTAAGGTGTACTGTTTTTAGGGTTTCGTTACCCTTATAAGATCCTTTCAAGTCTGTGTATGTTTCTGTTTGTCTGCGAATCTATCGTGGTCTATTTTCACCGTATCGATTGGACGAAATATAATTATGATGTTTGTAATTGTAATTGTAAGAACACAAATGTAGTGATGTGGTAGACTTACAGAATTAAGTGATCAAATGCAAATGATCAAATACAAAAATAAAAACCCAAATGTATAGGTCAAATAAACGACTTTTTATTGTAAACGTTAAGTTTGGGGGAGACAATCAAAAAATAAAAAATATTATTTTATCAAGTACAAGTGTCACCTGACAGATCGACTGAACGGGTTTATTATGAGAAAGAAGAATTTGTATTCTATTATTTTATTGTATATAAAATGTAATTTTAAGATGCATGGTTTCAAAGATCGATACCAAGTTAAAGAAAATGTAAGGGAATATTCGCTCAAACTCTGAAAAATAATGGAGAACTACAATATAAAACTTAAGTCCTTAAATTCTCATAAGAAATGGAAAATATTCATAACGAGAAATAATTTTGTTAAACGTGTTGCTTAATTTTATCAAGGGCAATAACTTTAAGTTGCAGTTGATTGGTAAGGTAAGTACGTGTGGTAGTCCATTCGCACGATTTGTTACTTGCAACATTTTTTTTTCGTTATTTAAAACTTATACCTAAGCTATTGAAAATACCTTATAATTTGGGGAACATTTTCTGCATACTGGTCACTTAACGTAGTGTTTATGATCCGTAACTCGCCTGTTGGCATTTAATTTAAATTGTATGTTTTTACAATATGTTTTTTAGTTATCAGCATCTACAATATTTTCCATTTCCTATTCAACCCATTATAAGGAAAAAGATATAGTTATTCTCTTTTTATGGCTTTGAAAAAGAACACTAACGATATGTACATAGCCTTTGATATTTACTAAATTTAATTAAAGAAAAGAATGATTAATTTTTATTTATTAAATAAAAAAAATGATAATATCTTTAAGTTTTGGAGGACAATTATTAATTACATAACTACTTAAAATATTTAATAATTAAAAAAAAAACGATAGCAATGAAAACTTACAATTTTTTCCCCAAAATACAGTTAACTACTATTGTAAGTTAACTATATTATACATTTTAACACATCAAATGAACGATTGAATTAAATAAAAACTTCTCCCCGCAGAACCCTGAAAACCGTCGAAACTCGGTTCGAAATAAATCACGCATTGCTCAAGCGATGAAGCGCTCGACAACTGGTCCTACAGTAAGGGGTCCTTAACTGCCGACGCCCTCGGCGGTGGTTCTGCAATTTTTGTTGCGTAAACGTGTTAAGGGACTGTACTTTCTGAATTTACACACAAAAAAAAAGATTTATCGCTCATCTTACGATACACGAAATGCAGGAATTTTTTATTTGTTATATTTGATAGCCCGTGCGTTGGGCAGTGTGGCAGGCGTTTGGCTGAATTTTAATGTATTAAGGATATATAAATGGAACAGCTTAAAACATGGATAATTATAGGACACTAAAAATATTGTCTTGTAGCTTGAAAATCGCATAGTATAAAGGCAGTAATGCCTGAATAGAATTTAAATTAGTTTGCGTTAGTGGTTAGCCGTTCATTTCGATTAGTTTTCAATATTTGGAGTCGAAGTTAGTTATTATTTTATTTGACATTAAATTATAATTCACTTTGTATATGTTAAATTGTTATCCCAATTACAAAAATATTATAAAAATGACTTTTGATAGTAAAATAACAACAAAATCGAAATCATAACAATTTTAAAAGATAGTTTCATTTAATATGGTTTATTTATTTTTATTTCAAAATATTTACTCCTTCATTGTAAAATAACTCAAAAATAAGTTACAGTATAACATTAATGATTTAAAAATACATAGAGGATTTTTATACGAAATTCTATTACCAATTCAGGTGTAATTTAAAAATATTTGAAAACGTAATATACGACCTAGCCTTATTTGTATTTTTTGTCATGTATTATATTTAATTACAATTGCATATTAACGATGTTCATTGCAATTACACAAATTAATTACTGTTTATCTCATTTTATCTTCGTCAATTAAACGAGGAGTAGATATTTGAACAAGAATACTTGGAAAAAACCATAAATTTACTTTTTAATGCTTATAATTCATTGCCGATTTGTCCATATCACGATTTATTTCAAGCGATAAGGTGCGAACTTCGAACAGAGACCATGGAGTTGGTATTTGAATATGACACATCGATGTCATATCTGCAGTCGTTTCTTTATTGACGTTATTATTATTACTATAAACTCAGGCCTATTTTTCAGAAGGGTAGGCAGGGACCACAGTATGTTATTAGCACATCTCTTTTGCTTCAACCATTAATATCAGACTTCTAAACAGCTTCTTAGATGAATTAGCTCGTCTATGAATATTCAGAGCATGCACTGTCCGATTGGCTGTCGGCGTATCACATCCAGTTCGATCTCGAGCGGCGAACGAAGGCTTTCAATTAACCTTGATTCTATGAAGATGTAGACGATTTTCAGAGCTTTCATTTAATTTCGTCTTCTACTTTATTTTATGAAGGCACATCACATTTCCAGAACGAGTAATAATACCCCATCAATCATCAACAATGACGTTATAAAAGTGTCGGTACGTGACAATAAACCTTTTAACGTCGGTCAAACAAAACACAGCGCGTCTATTTCGCTACTGTGTTACGCCACGCGTGTATAGTGATGTACTAAATTGTTATATTGAAATGTCTTCAATGTGATATTTCCGTTTGTAGAGTAACAGTGTTTGCATTATCCAGAATTACGTAACTCAATCTGGGTCACAGATTTATTACACAACTGATGATTATGTTACTGAAAATCGAATAATCACATGTTAAATAGAAATTTACATGACGTTTTGTTCATGTTCATTGATTCTAACGCATGAAAATTCAAATACAATTTTCAGCTGATATAATATAGCTGTATAAAAATATCCCGCTATATTATATTATATTTATAAGTACTGTACCAACTTTTTTAACTATGGTCAACTTCTTAGTAATGTTACGTATTAGTCATATTTCTATTTAGTTAAAAAAAAAAGTTTTCCCATCCCAAATAAGTATTAAAAGTTACAATAATTAAAAAAAATCAAACCGCCTCGGCCGAAAGGTGAATAAGCACTTTTTCAAGTGGTAGTACGTGTAACCGAACAAAAGGATTGAAAAACAAAAGTATCTGGCGCTACATCTCTTACTTCAAGGACGATGTCAGTGGGTCGATTTGTAGACGCATTCTTACTTACACAAATTTATTACTCTTAATTTATATTATCACTTCTTTGCATTAGAGGAACCCTAAATGACTGACATTGAAGATATTGTTTAAATAAATCAACCGAATGCGATAATAGAAGACCTGCTGGTTGAACTCGTCCATACATTATCATTTAAGAAGCTAGAGTGAGTGAATAGATGAATGGTGGGCAGAAGGCTGTCGACTACCTTTGTCATCTATCCGATGACAGGAGCGAGGCCAGCACCAGGACCGTGCCTTCTGAGGCGCTGGACGTCAATTTGGTTTCATTTAAAACTCCCTCATCAACCCGTTCGTGGTCAGCATCAAATCGCTCCGGTCGGATACAACGTACTTATGCACTGAGCCACGATGGCTTTTGTGCCAGAAATTAGAGAAGGAATGGGTCCTGGTTCCGTATTGACATACAAAATAGTAAAATGGCTGACTTTAAATCTGGTCCAATTCTTAGATCTAGAAAAAGAATCTCTATATTCGATGAGGTCCTAATGAGACTTGCTCTTCTATATCTTCAATTTCTAAATTGCAGGAAACTATTGAAATAAAATAAATGCGAGATTTTCTAATGTTCGATGCCTTAAAGGTCAGTTTAGGGAGGGGTTAATTGACTTATTTAATTACTCTTGTAGTTCCTAGACTAGTCGTAGTCATACATAATATATGACAAGATAATGTTTATTAAGTTTTTTATATCATTTTCGAAAGTAAAATGAGCTTACAAGACAGCAGAGACTAGATTGTCATAGCCGCCCATGGACAGTTTCAACCTCAGAGGATTCATCAATGCGTGGCCAGCCTTTAGGGTATGAATACGGTATCCGATGGAGAAGAGAGTAGACTGATAGAGGGGGTGTGATATACGGGGAGTGTACCACCGAAACTCTCAGTCACTGAACGAAAGGGAACAGTGAAAGCTGCCATTTCATAATTGTATTTTGTGAAAGCGTAGTAACTTACCAGTCGAGTTTACTCATTTTTATGCTGAGTCAGATTCACCATAGCACGGCTCTACCGCGTGGAGAATATTAGGCGCGAACACACACCAGAATCTTTAGTCTACACTAAATTGTTCATTTGTTGATCCAACATTGTTGAGTTTTACTACTAAAACTCAACAATGTTGGATCCGTTACAAATTGATACTCTATATTTATCGATTGACAAGAGACCTATGCTGGAAAATAAAACTCCCTGACTAATTTAATTCATTAAAATGAAGAAAATTTGTAACTCGGTAAAATAAATTTAGTAACAACTATATTTACTATATATATTTGTCCATTGTCAAACTACAAATCTGATTAATGTTGTAGGCTAAAATTCTAATAACCTTTGTCTTTATTTCTGTTTGTGCGTTGGCATTTTACGATACACGATTTCGTTACGGCTGGCTGAATTGCATGTTATATTTAAATAATTATGCATTTTTTACATATATTCATACAATTGGACAGTGATGTGAGTAAAATAATGTTGATTGCCGTTTAATATATACCATATATATTGTATACAAACTTATGCAAAATGAGTCTACATATATTTGAATTTCGTATGTAAAATATAAAAAAATATGCTTAAATCTCTCGAACTGACAAAAAAGTATAAAATTACAGGGCAATTTAATTGTACAAATTGGATTATTCTGAATATTTTGTTTTCAAAGTCGCCTCTACGTTCTTCTTTAGAAAAATGCTTCGAGAACTTGAAAGAAAAAGAAATTCTTGCTTTTGTTTTTAGAATAGAAATTTTAAAGTATTTTTTGATTAAATTGAATCCTACTTGTACGCGAGTAGGATAACGTATTTCAGTTTGAATGCCATAAGCCATATCGTTTTCGTTCACTGGTTAAAATGAACCAAAAGATAAATATCAACCGATGTTTATTTCGATGTATCATTAAAAACCAAATCTCAATTAGTTTAGCCGTTGCAAAAAATAACTTGCACGACTGTACATGCAGACAGAGAGACAGAAAATTCTTAAATGTTTTATGATATGTACAAACGTGTTTAAAAAATAAAAGTATACCTGAACAATGTAATAAGTCGATTACACGGCCTTAGAACATTCCACTTTCGTGCCTTTGTAGGAGAGTTCTACTATATTTTTTGGTAGATTTTGCCGATTGACAAATCCGAATAATGATTTACCGAATTGGCTGTAGTTTTCGAATTGCATTGGTTTAGTTGAATTTTTATTTACACGGATTCGTATTGAAGGATCTATACTCTTAAATATTAGTTAATAGTTTTAGCCAATCAATATTCATTAATTCATTGATTGTGAAATCAACCTCTGCGGTGAAATAGTTAAATTTTATTTTACGATAACGTAAAGTCGTTAATTAAATGGAGATTAGTAATAAGGCATAGAGGAGTTCAACTGGCTAATTATAATGTTACAATAATGCCGTTTTGATAAGTATTTTATTGAAATTTAACTTACGTTCCTTACTACACCTTTCTTATAACTTACTACAAAACGGGAGCCTATATTTAAAAAACTGATTATGAAGTCGTAATCACCGCCAAAACTGCCTTTAAACTGTTCTTATTCATTCATTCAAGGCAACAAAACCTACAACAGTGTACCCGATTCCAAAATGATAGTACACACGGGAACAAAACATACGTACAACATTTAACAGCAATAAGGAATATTAGGAAATAAAAAAGAAAATCAGCTGGTTCACAAACAAAAACTACAAACCATAACATATGCGTTGGAACAAGGAAGGCGCTATGTGCGAGCGCGCGACAATGCGGCGCATGCGACCCCGTTGCGCGGTTTATGTAATTCTCTTATTTCAGCAAACACGCAGCGGGACGGACAAACAAAAAATATGAATGACAATACCCTACTAGTGGAGCGTGTCCCATCGCGTTCTGTAGATGGCGCGACGAGCGCGTTGCGAAAATGGATACGGCCGTAACGCCGCGTGATGGGCCATGATTCGCAATACAAGTGCGCTTCTAAAGACAGCTATTTGAATATATTTGCAGTAGAAGATGGGCTGTGTGAGCGAAATTAAAAAGATAAATGTTCACACATTCGTCCGTGTTTAAAATATATTGTTGTTTTTCGCAGGAGAGTAGGTCCAGTTCGATAATTAACGTACGTAATGTCAAGTTATGACGTAATATACCGTTAGGCTCGCGGTGTCGACTTCCTCAACAGAAACAGACATTCAGAAGGTTTTCTCACAAAAATTCTCTATAAGACTCAATAAATCGGTGACAAAAAAATTACAAATGCCATCGTTAGTTGTAAGAACTCAAATTGTATCCCAATCACAAAATTCCGTTATGTCATGAAAACTGATTATTGGAGATATTAACACATGTATGTTAACAGATGAAGAGGTTCAGGCGAAAACGTCATAATTACTGAATAAAAATAATAATCTTTAGTCTTATCTAATCTTAACTAACGTTTGAACATCCTACTACGGCCGCTACATTTCATAACGTTTTCTTTCACGAATTGCATATACGAATTAAGATGGATTATGATGGACATGCAGCGCGCTAAGCTGCAAATACGACAACAATAATGTGTTATATATATTACCGTTATTTCTAACTTTCAATAAGATTTATGTAAGCCATTCTTCCTTCCCAGATATAAAAGCAAATTTTCGCATATTAAGAGAAATCACGCTGTACATAAAAACGCTAGCTGTTCATTATATTAGGAAGCCAATATGAATATTTGTCGTTCCCGGCAATCACTCTTCTAAATATTTATTTCGTTTCCTATCACGTTTGTGTTGTACTAGTGAATCACGCGTGATGATCACACAATTAAAGTCGCCACCTGATGGGGAAACGAACAAGCTGGCATTTCAGCAAACAAACAATTATAAAGGAATTATAATTGTTTGTTTGATTTAACAAATGAGCCGCGTATAACAAACACGGGGACTCGGTAATGCGTTTTGTGCAAATGTCAGACGAAATTCAAGCGAGTGGATATATGTACTGACGCAGACTAGACGTAAGTACTGATATTTCTTTAAGATTTGAAATAAGACTTGGGTTATCAACTTGGCCTATCACGAATCCCTGTTGTTTGCAAATGCATTTCTACGTCAAAAGAACGAATTATCGAAGAAAATGTTTTTTGGAATTGTTTATTAGCCGGTCAGGGGGCACAAAAGGATTTAGCAATATGGAACTGCGCGAAAAGAGCTTCATCCTCATTGTAGCCGTCACGGACACCTCTGCCGTGGCTTTCGGGGTCTTCCTTTTGCTTCTCGCCAAGTACCCCGATGTTCGAGAAAGAGTTTACCGAGAGTTAGTCATGGTTTTCCATTTCATACGATCTGCGTTATAATGTGATCTAAACGTAGTTATCCTTATTATTGTGAAAATAATCACTAGTTTGGACAAAATATAATAAAAGTACAAAAAGAAATATAATTTACCAAAATTTTTACAACCATTTTAGTTGTTTTTAAAGTAAAACACTATGAATTATGCGAAGCCTGAATATACGGAAGGACAATCTGCAAGCATCATTTCTTTATTTAAACAAAAAATCGTTGAAAATGTAAATAATCTCTTGAACCGTAGGTTCAAGGATATATATTAACATTTTTTTAGTGACAAACTTATACACAAAAACACATTCCTTTTCATTGTTCACGCGTGTTTTACTTGAAATCCGTATGGAAAATTATCATACAAACCGTTGTAATACGTATTAATATCATTTATTCCAAATGCTAAATTATGTATGTTACAAAACAGCAGCGGCCGGAGGAAGGCCTTTAATTTGTATTTTTTAAACTGCTGGCGTTAGCAGTTCCGATACAAGGGCACTGCGACGTGTTGACGCGACGCCGCCGCTTCTCGCCTGGTGCTATCAACGCGTGAAGTCGTCCACGAATTCAGATACAGGAATTGGGATCAAAATATTATTTTTTACGTCAACTGATGTAGCTGCTTTTCTCTTTTTATACTTTTTTTGGTGTGAGACATCTATAGGCGCAGGGTGAACCGGATTGTTGGCGTGGAGACGCTTGCCGTGGCGACGGGTCGCCACGCCATACTAGGGTATATATATGTAATCAAAATGTATACCGTAGTAAACGGCACCATCGAACCGAGTGAGAAGGGAGTCGCACAGTCGTTTGCGCATGGCGACGCGTCGCCACTTCGTACACATTTCTACATTTTGATTAATATGATTGTATTTTTAATTAATAATTGATTCTTAATAATCAATAATTAATTATTATTAATTATTACTCTAACAAGCAATTGTCACAGTAATACCGTCAGAGGAAACATCGAATATTTATTACTGAAGTCACAGATGAAATGAATTAGGTTGTGGCGACTTGAAATTAATTTTGAATTTTTTCATTTAATGAAAATAAATGTTTATTAAATAAATAGTCATCATTTTCTGTAAAAAATTCGTCATATTTAATTTTTCCATTATGCTATATTTAGTTCATGTCGTAATCTTGTCTTTAATGCGTATTACTTGTACAAACTCGATGTTTTACATCTGCCAGGCGTCCCGGGACGCACATTTTTTTGTTTTTAAACTTAAATTCATTTTGAAGTTCTAAAAAAATGATAGAGGTTATTGAATTATCGAAATATGTATTTTTCATTCTGTTATTTTTTAATTATTTGAAAGTATCTTCTCTCCCTGCAGCTCGCCCGCGTGTACATCTCCTTGATGTTTTGTATTCATCGATCTTTCTGGTAAACCCAATTTCGTTTCTGGTTTCATTTCTGACCCCAGCACTCCTGGTTTCAATCCCTGTCGCCTAATTAAATCTAATTCCTGTATCTTGCTCAATTCTGACCCAGATTCCGTTCTCGATTTTGGTGCTAGCCTCGATTCTCGATGCTGCTCCGAACTTCGCTTTCAATTATGACACCGCTACCTATCACGGTTTCGATTTGTTGAAGCTGAGATAAATTTTAGTATCAAAATGTTATGTATACTTTAGTATTCGGGAATAGTATAGCTTTCTACCAGTGAAACAATTTTTGGAATCTGTGTAAAAGTTTGGTTCAATCGTACAATTACACAGATGAATCCTGGAACGAATGCAAGTAGATGCAATAAGAGCATGCACGTATTTGAATGCAACATTGTTTTCGAGTCAGTCGACTGATTATTTTTTGACTTTTTTGGAGTCTGAATTTTTATACAAAGATTGGGAAGTAAACCGTACTAACTACCGATTAACATTAAATTACAGTCGCCCTAAATAATATTACGTATGGCAAAAACCCATTTGTTTTCCTTTTAGTTGCATTTTAGAAGTATTATAGGCAAAATAATGTTTTTTTTTAATTTCCAGCTATAATGACGAAGGACGGACAACTTAGTACATAGACAGATTGACAAGCTTTTATAAAGCGACCGACGTAAGGTATGGAAATTGAATAAAACCAGCTCTTAGCCAAAGAAACTGGAATCAAGATTATTCCCAATTATTATTTTATTTATTACACTTTACTTTTCATTATTTAATAAATAAAATAGAGTTTATGTTAATCATTTATTACCAAAACAAAATATAATATTTCAATTTTACATTCTTTTCTGGCGAGAAATTAAACTATCGAGCAATTCTTTTCTCATCATACAGGGTAACGAGCTAAAAAGCTGCAAATCAGCTGTATCAACTACTTGTATAATTATGCAAGTCTATAGTCTATAGCGAAGTATCGAATACGCAGCTAAGTCTCACAAATCTCGTTTAGGAATGAAAGTAATATTATTTATGTAAGCACATATAATAGGGCTAGTAGTTTTTAGCAATCCCTAGGGGGTGCAAAACACGCGAGTTCTAGTTATGATATCCAACACTGTTGATTTTTTGTTACGTATATGCAGATTTCAATTTTAATTATAATTTAATTTAACGGCGAAAATTAATATTATAATGAAACTTGAATGTTTCATTACAATATTAATACTTATGAAGTTCTCAACGAGTTTTGAATCAATTTTCTGAGGGTGAAACTAAGTACAAGTGGTTCGAATTTGAATATACAGGTTATGTCTGATTTGTCGGTGGACTCATAGAGCAAGACTTATATTTTGTTTTCCAAATTACACCGTCAATCTCTTAAGAAGATATTGTCAATGATAGTTTCGATTTTGACAGATAGAATCGATAATTATATTAACAGAATATATAAATATATTATATCCGTTGTCCAAAATATATTTTCCTCAACACTAAGTCTCTTTTCGTATTTTGTCCCAGTTATTTTAAATATCCTTTATAAGCTATTTATCTAAGTTATCTATGGCAAAGCACAAGTGATGCATATTTCAATCCTAAGTTATCAGAACTGGTGGTTCGACCCGTTCGTTGGATTCATGCTAATAGCATCAAGTTGAAGCGTGTATAATAGTAAACCACCTCGTTTTCATTTCTAAACCTTAAAAAACAAACTCCGAATTCCAATATTTTTGTATATTGATATGTCATTGACATATACCGTCGAATATTGACTTTTCTTTCAGTCTAAAAAGAAGTTCTAAAATGCAAAATCTAATTTTTATTTACACATTTAAATAGCAATGTTTAATATTTAGTTCTTGATGAGTACCAAAAATAGAATGATTTGATTGAAATCAGTGGTTTTTCTTGCACTCTACAACGGTAATATAGCCTTAAGCTAAAGCGGTACGCTTAAATCTGTCATCGCGCGATGTAACCTATTGACTTGCCTGTGCGACCTCTACGATCTTGCGTCACCGAGCGGCGCCTTAACGCGATCGAATAAGTTAATATATATACGTTTTATACGAAATATTTGAATCGATAAAAAAAAGACTACTCGTGCGTTTAAAATCCGTTTCCTAGCAATACATTTGTTTTTTTTTTTGTAATATTTATACATGTTGTCACGTTTCAATTAACAAAGATCGTGATTGAAATAATTCATTCTGCTTCGTGATGACGTGAATTTTGAAGTAAATATTTAATGAAACTTTTAAATGTAGTAATAAATAGGTATATAGTATTTAAATGGCATTTGATGTTTGGATATGTGAATAGTCACTATCAATTTATTATAAAAATAAATATTATTTTATATTATTTATGAGTTAACACTATGTTCATAATATTGTACCAAAAATATTTTTATAAATCTAAATCGATTGGAGACAGCTTGAAATATTTTGGTTTTTATGTCAAAATATACTTTCACACCTGGTTTAATAAACAGTTATTGTCATTTTCCTTTTTGCTTATTTTGCATAAGTATTTGTTTTAAATTTACACGAAATTGCTATCTTATGTATTCAGTAGAAAATTAATATTTACAATGAGGTCATTCTTCATATAGTGCGTTCATAATTTCGAGAAATGTCGTCGATCAAATACTACCCCTCTAAAGCTTTTAGGCCGCCTGTAACACGCACCTCCTCCTTATATTTACGGTGGACAAAGACAAATAAAACACAAAAGCTCACCATCGTTACGGCGAGACAATCACACGCACTGCATAATAGGTACACAACACTGAACGCACTTCTGCCTGCGCAGGAGTCGACTGAGCTTATGAGACGCGCAGTCCTCAGTGCGGATATATAGCCTCGCGCTCTCACTGCGGCGGGTCGTCTCCTATCATAGGTCAAGTTCGAGACATCTCAATTTTTTCCAATTACAGGTCGCGACAGTCTATATGTTAAGCAGGGACGCTGATCTCAAATATGTTATATATATAAATATGTTATATATATATATATATATATATATATATATATATATATATATATATATATATCAATTCCAACAAACCGTAATATCCTATTAGTATAAAATAGCGTTTTTAGTCTTCATCGCTGGAGGTATGTAAATTAAAATTAAGCGATGACTTTTTCAATTTTTGATTTCAATTTCCGGTTCCGCCGTCTATTCTAGAGCAACGATTTTGTACAAAAAGTGTGGTGGTCTAAAAAGTAATGTACGCTTGTGCAAAATTTGATTACGACCCGGTCGGCGTTTTCAAAGATTAGACCAGACAAACAGGCAGACATTCAATTGTGTTTGTACGTATAGGTGTAAAGATTAATACCGATAGAGCTTGGACACAAGTTTGTGTAATGGAGATTAACGACGGCAGTTGTAAGTTGTAAGGCGAAATAATAGAGATGGTTTTCACTGTCTACTTAATATTCAAAGACATTCAACGTCCAGGAAAATGGAACAAAAATGATGAAGTTCACGCATATTTTACCTTTCATGACTGCAATGTATGTTACTTTTTTAAAATACGTAAAAAATCAGATATTTGTTTTCATTACTGCAAAAATAGATTTTTCGCATGAATTTTTTTATATAAAAATTTTCTCACAATTTTTTATAGAAGTATGGCCTGAGCTAATTAATATTAGATTTTATAAAATTCCTAGGCCATAGTAATAAGAAGTACTATTGTATGTTAGAGAAATATAGTACTATGATCGACAAACTGGTCAAGGTAACACACCTTCTTTGAAAAGGTGATGTCCAGCCGAAAAGAGCCAGAAATTAAGAATGATGATAACAAAAAGGTCTAGGAAGCAGATAGAATGTTTTCTGCCGAACACATATTACTTCAAATACATCACAAGTATTTTCTCTTTACAGCAACGCTAGAGATTCATAATATTGAATTATTAGCTATTTTTGTGGTTCTATACATATATACTTTTTCGAAATATTGGTATAAAGCTTGACAATGAAATCAATTTAATATTCATATCAAACGATATGTCATATGCCGGATTACAGAAGTATCAATAGACTGATTTCCAAGGCCTTACGACACGACATTGCGCCGCTTCAATACAACGCGTGTGCAACGTGTGAGCAAAAGTGCGTGCAAAAATTTGTCTATTGACCAGAAATAATGACTGATCAAGAGCGATAAGTGCAATTTTGTCTTATCTAAGCGAGAGATTTTAGAAAAGATAGAAAATTCCTAAGGAAAAAATATTAAACGACACAAAAGCTAGTTACAAGTACATCTAAATATCCTCGTTAAAAATTGACCCCACCCAACGTGAGCTCTTTCTAATTTCTAATCTCTCATTCTAATGTTTCTGAAACTGAATCGTTTTGTGCTTTTGTTACATATGCGAACTATAGTTAAGGTTTTGTCGTACCTCGACACACATATGACGATATATAGTCGAAATGGCATAGCTGAAGTGATATGATCTCTTACGGCCCAATTTTTGACAGAATTCAAAGTTTTTTTGTAGTTTACTTACAATAAAATTAGGGTTCGCTTAAATTATACTGCGTATATGAATCGTATAGGTGTGGCTCGTGATGTTGAGACCTTTTTTAGAAAACAGATTTCAGTTCGGAGAATTGATCCTATAGGGATCTGGAAGTCGTGAAGTGTACGAGATGATTTATTGTAACTTTCAAAACTGATATGCGCAAGATAGGCGCGTAAAATCTTGTTATTTGATACACCAAACAATCACACCTGTACTCTACGCTTCAGTCGTTGTACATCTATATATCACACACATAAATAACTTCGGAAGGTCGGAAATTGATCTGTCTATCAACTCTCAAGAATTCAACGGGTTAACTGTGTATTTACATAACACAGTTATTGGATGTTATTTCTAACTTTCAGATTCCTCACGTGATGGTAACCGAGAACAGGGTAGTAATCGTTGAAAACCTGAACTTGACGCTCATTCGTGATTCGTTGTAGCCATCAAGTCAAATTAGTTTTTAGGTGACGTGATTTTTCTATAAATATATATGTATTCTTTTAATTCATCTCCTGGAGGTCATATGATTGCCTCTCAAGGAACTGGAGAAGATGGTGGCCTTCTTCAAAATTGAAATTTAAATATTTATAAAAAAACTATGAGTCATGTAAAAAAACTGACCTAAATTTACGTATTCATAATAATATGGACTGTCAATAAACCCGTTTTCAGCAGACATTGAGGTCCTTAAAAGCTATTCTCACCATTTCGGGATGGAGAGATGTGTATATGTTTGTATGTGTACGTGGGTGCGCGTGTATGTGTGTGTGTGTGTGTGTGTGTGTGTGTGTGTGTGTGTGTGTGTGTGTGTATGTGTGTGCGTGTGCTGTGCGTACGTACGTGTGTATTCGTATGCATGCCACGTGGACGACGCGTTGCTTCAATACAGATTGTATTGACGGGATGCGCAAATTAAATCATAAAGTTTTGAAATCAGTCTCTTATAATAACTCGTTTATAATTTCACGTAGAATATTCTAAGTTTGATTATTTAACGAAGTGTGCTATCTAACATTGTAATAATGTCTCGAAAATTATGTATATATGTATCCTACTAAAACAATAGTTAATGAATCAGTATTCTATACCCCTAATGTGGTAGCATTGTGTCCCTAATACTACCATACAGACAAAACACTTATTACGTGCTTAAAAAAATATGTTTTTCAGCAGATTGTTATGGCAAATTTTAATTTAAATTAAAAATATCTTTATTTTGTAGGTTATGACACAATACTCGAAATACGTCGCAATATATTAAGAATTTATACTATTTTTAAAATATACCTCATTTTAAGGGTTTCGTTTATCCAACTGAAAAAAAAAAGCGGTTCCTTATAGGATCATCCATATGCCTGTCTGTCTGTCCGTCTGTCAAAGCCAAATTAGTTTGAATCTACTAGACCCATTAAGTTGCAATTAAATACTCAATCTATAGTCTGTGATCCAAACACGGACGTTTGCTCTATTGTAAAAGCAATGTATGCAAAGGTCAAACTTAGCGTGAACATAGTACGCACTTAAGCAAAACAATAAAAAAAATCGGCAAAGTTTGAGTAAGATTCGTACTAAAAATTCGCAAATGAAAGAATGAAAATAATTTATTTTAAGTATTTAACACGCACAAAACAATGTATTGCTTTGTACGGCACCCTCGGTCCGTAAGTCCGACTCCCACTTGAGCGATTTTTTAATTTTACTTGTCGTTCGTAAAGCAATTATCCCTCATAAAGAACGAGTAAAAAACTTGAGGGTAGCTCTTTTCAAATCAAAATTATGGAGAAACATAATCATACACAACACTGTGGTAAAAAAATTGGGGCCACTCATTGGGTCTACCGACATAATTGAAAACTTAAAACTATGAAATAACAGTATTTTTTTTGGATTTCTAAATTAATTGTAATAACAAAATTTAAATTATTCATATTTTGTAAAGTAAAATCATTAAAGGGTTCTTCTTTGTTTTTAGCCCTAACATTTTAGAAGATGACGGATAAGGCCCTAATAACAGTTTAATTTCTTTCACACCTATCGACACTCTGAGGTACGTACTAATGTTATGATGTTATAATAATAAAATATATATTCAAGATAGTTAAAAAACTGTACATAGATACGTGTTATGCAATATACAACCTTCGATAAGGATTGAGAAAAGCTTGTTATAAGGTGACATATCTTACATTCAGGTACTTATATAGAAAGTATTTGTGTATACATGTGCGCATATGTGCACACTTAGTGCACACACATGCGAACATTAGCGTGTCGGTGACGCAAACTCGTGAGATTTTACCCATACAAAAATCCCTTAAAGCGTCTAAAGAAGTTGTACTAAAAAAATTAAATAACGAAATTATATATCCTTTAGGTTATTATGTTACTAAAACGCTTCCTTTATATTATTTACACTATATTTCTGTATGAGAATATTAGTATATTTTATACTCACTTTTTACTGCATAGTGATCGAATGAAGAATTCAAATTAAATAACGCGCACACATACCCAATAAGATACATATTGGTATATACATATAATAACACACAGACAGTGCATATTTGTCGGTCTGTGAATACGTACTGACTGCGTGCGCACCAGTAGGTATGTATACATTCACTGCTGGGCAAGTAGAATACATCATACTTATATCCACAGATATAGTGTTAGCATTAGCAGATGACCTGAGCGTGTTGGTCACAAATGTTTTTAAATTACACCCCATTTACAACCTAAAAAGGTTTCTCTTCAAAAACCAAAAACAAGCGTAGTAGAAAGTCGATCTCGCTATGCCTATTTATTCTCAAAATATTCAGAGATTGTATAAAAAATCTGTTTTGCAGTAATCGCTTGATGAAGATTTTAGGTTTGTGCAAGGGCAAATCTCGTAATTTTATTCATCTCCGGAATATTATTGAACATGCACACACAGTGTCTGCTAAAGGAATTAAATAGCTATGATAAAATTAAATTAAAGGAATATGTTAGATCACGGGTTGTTTGAATGCATTCCTTACCATCGTCATTAAATTATGCCGGCCTGTGATCGGAGCGATGTACACGGCCTCTTCAAAGAAGGTGCAATACTTAAGGAGATGGTCGATTATAATGTTAGACCTTTTTCACGGGATGGTGCTTTTCATCATTGTTCTCATCATTTAAGAAGTCTATCTTCACTAAATTAAACCAGATATTTTCATCAAAAATAGATCAAACAAAATACAATTAATGCACGATGCACGTGCGCGTGCGTGTGTATGTGCGTTCTAATTTTGCGAATATGCACCTCCCAATAAGTGGGAGTGTGTTTTATGTAAAAAAAAATTCAACATCTCATTTATTCAGAAAAAAATAAATATATATACGGGAGACGTAAGCAATGATTTGATGACGGTTGTCCTGTGACAATCGACAAGCATGTCTATTAGTGACTGTCTGTGACTGCTAGTGTGCATTATATATTTTCTGCCATGTATAATTACAAGTTTTGTTTTGTTTTTGTAATTCTAAAAGTATCTCTGACACGTAATTTTTCAAATGATAATACTTTTGAAAATCACTGAGTTTATAAAGAAAAGAAAAATAAATTAAACAAAAATGTAAAATTGTAATATTTTTCCAATCCTCAAAGTAAAGGTCATGACTTTAAATTTCAATATTTTATATCGATTAATTTTTTCTAACATAGGAGGACATCTATTTATTTATAATCATCGAAATAGAAAAGCATAGGATTATAACGTCGAACAAATTTACGTTCTTTTGTGGCACATCAATTACACAAATGAAAATGAGCGTATACGACATATTTTTGAACCAAATAAATCTCTTACGAAGGACCTTATAAATATCAGCTTTAGATGTAATTTCGAATGACACTTTTATTTCTTAAGCGAAGAGAAAGAAAGAGTAAGAATAAAGACACTGGTTGACGACAGAAAGAGAAAGAATGAGGACACGCGGTGAACATCTGTACGGCGGCGAAGCCAATATCGTGTGCCACGCCTACTACGAAGCCAATTTTGTTTGGTCATTTTGTTTATATAGAAATACTTCTATGATTTTCTATTTCGATGTTTATTACTATAAACTCAGTAACTATTTAACTCAGTAACGGTAAATGAAAACATTCTGAGGTAACCTACATTTTGAGGGTACATAAAAATTATTCATGTTTCGTATGAGACTTTTAAACGGCGGTGAGCTGACTAGTTTTTGAGATGGGTTGCATTGATTGCAAAACAGATGTGCCTTCTCTGGCTGGCTAGACAGCGCGTATTGGGAGCAGGTAAACAAGTCATTGTAGCGAGACAAATCACGAGGGCTCGTGCTACTGGAATCTATCCCGGTGATCGTAGTTTCAGAAGGTCCGAACTTAAAGTCGGGCGAGATCACCTTTCAACGTAGACAACCTCGGTACGTATTACCATACGTACTGTTGTAATATAACGAGAAACGATTCTTGTTGTCAATTCTGGTTCTAATTTCTGGTCTCAATTGTAACACAGGTCTCATTACCGATCTTGGTATTCCCTAGGGTATTAATGGTAGTGATAGCAACTTACTGTCTATACTTCAACGGACCTTCAAACACATTATACGAATCTGAATCCTAAAACAAATGACTTCACGTCAAATAGTCAAGTCCCAATAACAATCCGTCTAGGCCCTAGGCGTTAGCTTTGATAAACACCCATACAAACATACATATACAAATTTTGTATTATAAATAGTCTAAATATCTACAGACGATTCATTATATATATATATATATATATATATATATATAAGTATATATACTATAAAGTAGTTTAATAAGCAATAAAAATGTAATAATTCAACAATACAAAAACATATTTAACCAACGTTTGATAATGAGTAACATCATAACGACATCCGGTATTATGTATTTACACTAGTTGTTTGCAACGAACATTCATACTTTATTCCTTAAATTGACATATGTAATATTTGTTAATCTTGTGTTACGTCAAAAAAAATTAAAATTGCAGCACAGAAATCATCATAATTAATTATTAAGAAAGGTTAGTCGGTAGCGAATCAAATACAAATAAAAATAATAGCTTGTAATTTAAAAAAAATAAGAGTTGTGTGTTGTCGCTCTAAAGATTTTTTGACTGCCAAAACTTTAATATAAGTGATACTATTTCTGGTACTTACACCTGTTTCATTTTCAACTTCTCTCTCAATAGACCTATGACTTAAAACATATGAGTAATTTTGTAAAAGAACTCATAAATACAAATTTTGTACCAGAACTCAAACGTTTAAGGTGAAGTTCAAAGCGATCAACATTAAACAAATCAATATGCATGGACGTTTCAAATTATCAAAGTTATAATGATAATGATCTTCAATAAAGTTATCGACGTGTCTTCACAAACATTTGGCATAACATTTAAGGATATATGGTTCAAGGTGCCACATTATATGGAAATCAGTGAACTATTAACATTTACTGTAATCATTTAACGCTCAGAATTAATAAAATAACACAGTGGTCTTGAATTGAATATATAATGTATTTTTCATATCCGTTAACTATTGAAATGAAGCGACAGTTTATGCCTCTGAATAATTAAATATGCAAAGGACATGTTATTACATCATTTGCATTTTTTCGCATTCGTGTAGCGAAACATTGAATGTTATGAGAATGTTACACTAAACATGAGCAATTTTCATACGCTTTTAAAGTTAACTAAAATTTATGTAAAAAGTTTTGTAAAATCAAATGTGAAGAATATAGTTTCAATTTTATTATTTGTGACTAAAATTATTCAATACAGACATTCACAAATAAACAATACAATACTACTACCAAAACTTTTTTGGTGCTAAGACAGATATAAACATTTTATAGGACTGTTGTAGTTATTTTATTAAAAAAACAAGTAAAATTTACCATATGAAATAATGATAGTAAGGATCTAGCCAAAAATTAGTTATTAACTGTATATCATTCAAATAATTTAGATAATACCATATATAATAAGGGTAAATACAGCACAAAAGGTATTTTGTGTTATTGTAAATAGGGTTATTCACTGTCACCACGACATATATAAACTAATAAATACGTCTACCACTCGATCGAACTCAAAGAACATTGTTAAAATTTTCTTTCAAGCGAATTCAAATTAAATACTATAAAGAATACGTAATTGTCATCAATACTAGATATTTTTTTGCCATTTTAAACATACTGCGTATTATTTTATAAATCAATCTATCGGCTATGATTGATTGTGAAACAAAATCAAATGGACAAAGGTAATTACGCGTTTTTTTAGTCATGTACGATTTTGCGTGTATTTTGTTCCATTCAAAGATTAAATCTATATATGGATAGACATATATATATATATATATATATATATATATATATATATATATAGTCAATATGTGTATATATGTCCGTTCACTATGCACTTCGAAACAACTCGACAGGCTTTGATGAAATTTTCAGGTATTCTTCCGATTGGCCTTGCGGGTGATCTGAAGAATACTTGAAAATTTCTGAAAAAAAGGCTCTGACACTTTTTCTGAAAGACCTCTCTACCTTACCCTATCCCTATGAAAGGCGAACACTCAAATTCGTTCTATTAATTAAAATTTCAGACCTATCGCAATTATACTATAACCCAAGGCCATGAATGCTGGTGTCTCTTAAGGCTGTGTACCGTCGTCGACTCTGTTCCTTCTGCATATCTATGGCTTACTAAATATCGGTAACATTCGTTGCTGTGACAGTACTAAGGACGCACAACACTCGGGCCACACTGACATTTCTCGAGACCGTATTAATGAGTGTCAAAACCAACTTATATTTGAAATAGAGACAACCTTATAGCAAGTTTTAGAATAGGGTAAACGTAATTTTGTCTAAATAAACGCACGAGGGAAACCATTTTGCACGTATATCAGTAAAAAATCCCTCTTCGTCCCTTCTCCACTCTTTAGAAACATTTTCTCTTGATGCTACATCGAGTGTCGAGATCTTTGGTATCGACATATCGAACAGCGTTCAGTTTCACCTCCATCAAGAAAACAACGCATGACTACTCCTTAAACCTCGGGGAGCTCAATAGAGTGCGACTATACTTCAAGCCGAATCGTCAGCTGTTTCTTTATAAGACATAGGTTATATCACAGTTAGCATAACGTTATCATTTCTGAGTCGGAACACCCCGATATCGAGTTATTGCTTTAGAGTGCATCCCACCTCGAACATCACGAATGTTGGCGACCCTGTAGACCCGGCCAATACTATCCATTAGTTTTACAAAGAGATGTAGCAACTTACATAGCATACGCCATAGCTCTATGGCGTATGCTATGTAAAGTGCTCTAAAGTACTGTTTGTAGTACTTTAGAGACCTTGTTCCTGTCGCTGATTTCCGTCATCGTTCCGCTCGCCGGAAATACCATCAGCACTATCGTAATGGCTGGCTGTCTATCATACGCTTCATGTCCAATTTTTTGCCACGTACAGTGAAACTTTGAAATAACTCGTCATCTGCAGTATTTCCAGAGAACTACGAAAAGGGGGAGTTCAACCGTACTCCTTTTTAAAAAATCGGCAAAAGATTAGTGACTTCTCTAGGGTTTTGTGTGTCAATAGGCGGCGGCCTTCCTGGTGACCCGCATACACGCTTGCCGCTTGAAAATCCTATAAAATAAAAAACAGAAACGATACGTTGAAACGTAATAAGAAAAACATCACTACATCTACAAATATTTTTTTTTAATGTGAATGAATACGAACAAAAATTTTTCGATGTACTTATGAATAAATTTTGTTTAATATTTGGCTTAAGTTTTAGCTTCATCCTTTGGAAACCATCGGAAGGTATAAGTAAATGGCAATTTTTCGAAAGAGATGTCATTGTTTTTCTTTCTCTGTATTTATCTTTTGTCTCGTCAAATATGTACGATAATATGAAGAAATAATAGATTTATTCTTACAAGAATGGCTCTTAATGTTCCGATATTTGAATTGCCAACCAAAATATATTTAGGTGATAACCATCTTTAACTACGTCCAACCACAAAACACTTATGACGTACATACACAATAGTTAATAAAATAAAAACATGATAATTTTTATTAAATCACTCTGAGGTATTTTAAAAGAAATGTATTCAAAAGTGTTCAAAAAACACCAGCACAATTTCTTTAATAAATCATATTCTATATGTATATAGGCCATTACAAAATATTCATGTCAAGTGAATGTTACCAGTCATTTGTGCTTGTCATGGAGATCGTAGCGGAAGTAGTGGTCGCGCTCCGTAGACAAGATGACAAGTATCTACCTAGTGACAGCTAGGTGATAGGTCACTTAGCTGTCATTAGGTAGGTATATACCTTTGTCAATAAGGTATGTGCCACAATAATAAAAAAGGTGTTTTGTGATTAAACAATTTAATTATTAACTTTACCATTAGACGAATATTGTAGTTTACGGAACGACAAAGATTATTATCTTTTTTTCATGTGAAGCAAAAACAGCTAGATTTTGTTTTACATTGACACATCATAAGTCATAAATAAAAATAACAAAAAATTAAACACCTTAATCGCAATTATATTCTAGGCTCTGACAAATACGACTCAAGTAGAAATGTTCTTAAAGATAAACCCTAATCAGATCAAGACAAAATTTAAATTTTGCATGTGTTCGGATTCTCAGATTTCAATCATTAATGAAAAATCCTTTATATATAAATATACATATAAAGGGTTTTTCATTCATGAATTAGTTTAAGAATATATATCTATATGTATTCTTAAACGACACTCGAATATAAAGTAAAAATGTAATTTATAATATTCTACAATAAATTTGCAGTAAATATAAAAAAAGGTTAAAATATATTTTACTGATATACTCATGATGCTATCATAACTTTTGTATAGCACTAAGTTATCTAAATACTATTCATTTGCATGAAATTCTTACTTCGTGCTTATCGAAATATTTTCGAATAATGACAAATATACAACCTTGAAAGCGAGCTGGCTTCATCAAGAACTTAATGACAATAGAATGACCATGTGATAGAGACGTGTAGTAAAGAAATGAGTGATTGCCTTATAAGATTATGTAGATTCAAGGGTTACAAGAGGAACTGTATATCGATAAAATGAAGATGGACGAATTGCATCATGAACTGGATTTATGCAGGGTGAATGAAACCGGTAGATTATGTGACTCGATGCTGGACAGTACGGGTCCGACTTGCTATGCAAAAACCATATCTTTTTTACTCAAGTAGCAATAAAACATGCTATTTTTTTTATTAAATAAGATTATTAGACGTTCCAAAAAAATGATAAAACAAATTCAAGCTACAAAAAGTTAATTATAAAAAGCAAATGCTAAAATTACTCAAATCTATAGTTGATTATGAAATAAAATCAGGGATTCTGAGTGTCAAAGTCTGCAAGACCAAACCAACTGATAACAGAAATATTTTAACAAAATTAATTGTCCAATTAATTTTCAATTACAATTCCAATTACAATTTAGATAATAAATTTAAAAAGCAACGTGTAGGTTTGGATAGCACAGATTGCCCTAAAAATTTGAGAAGATTAATAGACAGAACACCAAAAATACGTTGTTGCCTGGTCCCGCTAGTACATTAGTACAAAAGCGCCTAATTAAATTAAAAAAAATATATCACACGAAGAATGCCGGAACTTCAATGCTGTGATGATTTCAATATACTGTTTAATTGAATGTCTCATATGGTAAAATTTGATTGTAATGATCTATTTAAGGTAAGAAAAGTTAAAATAAAAAATCACTATCAGTAGCGATTCGACAACAAAAGTGAACTTTATGACGAGAGGACTTTTAATTTTACTACTAATACTACTACAAGTAATAAAATCTCACTAATAGTGAACGCCTCACCATTTAGCAAAACTCTCACCATTAGTGAGAATTTACATATTTATGTAAAAAAATATTCAAAAATTTTTAAGCGTGTTTTCATCACGGCTAAAGCCAAGGACATCGATAATAATAAAAAATAACAAGAATATTATGACAACGACTTGGAGTGTCATAAATAACAAGTCTGGAAGAATTAAGGGTCGAGTTACTGACTCTATTCTGAGTTGGATTGTAAAACCTTGAATATGAATGAACATAGAGATTTCGTAGGCGACAACGAAATGTTCTTTACCAACATCCTTGTCTCGATTATCAGGCCTTTTAACTCTTCGCCGACATTTGCCGAATCTTTAATGAAGAAAAGTATTCCGATCTGCAATATTAATTTGGAATTTAATTGTGTGAGTTAGGTTAGGTTATCAAAACGTGTAAATATTTAGACGGGTAGAAGACTGTTGACTTTTATGGTCTTTCTGTTGTGAATTTAAATTCCATCATAAATTGTATTGCACCGAGCTTAGCGTTTATAAAGATATTTTATTATTATTAAAAATAAGGGCCATGTTTCTCGATTTGATGAAAGAAAGTAAGTAATTCTATTACATAAAAGCGGTAGAGCATGAAACCCCAACAACTTTAGACCGGTATTTATACTACCGGCACTTAGTAAATTTTTTGAGAAATTGATCTTAAGTCAGTAGTTATTATGTTTTTATAGTAATAAATTAATTTTTAATAAACAGTTTGGTATTGCTCCGGGTTGCTCATCAAACGATGCCGACGTTGAACTTGTGCAACATATTTTTAGAATCTGGGAGGATTTTTGAAATGCAATTGGCGTATTTAGTGATCTTTGCTAGGCATTCGATTGTGTTTATCATGAAACTCTGACTGGAAAACTATGTCACTATGGAGTGACAGGCTGGGTAATCGACCTTTGGAACTCATATTTAAGTAATAAAGTTCATATTGATGTCAATAACATGAAATCAATTGGATCTGTAGTCCAGATGGGTGTGCCACAGTGATTAATTCTTCATGACTGATGATGCGATATGTGACCTTCTATTTTTTAGTGTATATAAAGGACTTACCTAGCCTTTTTGAGAATGTTTATGACGTAGTATGTTTTGCAGACGACACATCTTTGTTATTCAAAATTAAAAGACAATAGCCCGCTTGTGACGACGTGAACACTATTTTTCTAAAGTAGGGAAATGATTTACTGAAAATAACGTACTTCTTAATGAAATGAAAATACAATGAACGAAATTCTCATTTCCAAATATGAATCCAGAATTATTTCAGTAAGTAACAAAGAATTGGACTTTGTTATTACTACCATATTCTTGGGAATTACTTTAGATAATAGACATCAAGGGAGTCCTCATAGTAGTAAGTTGTCGAAAAGGCTTAGCTGCGCGGCCTGTACAGTCAAAAACAAATATGAAATTTATCAGACATCGAAACTACTAAATTTGTTTGTTTTGTCTGTTTCTCGTCCGATATCCTATGGCGGCATTTTGGGGGACATGCCACGGACATTGGTAAATTTTCGTGCAGCGTGTGTTTGCGCGATTTTCATTTAAAAGTAAGTTTAAGAAAATTGGAAACTTAACTCTGACAGCCCAATTCATATTATTATATGTTAAAATAATAGAAATGTCTAAAATAAATAGAAATCGACATAAAATCGGAACCAGAAATAAAATAATCTGTGTTCATGTGCTAATCGACTGTGCAAAGACACAAATTAATTCAGAGGGATCTGTTTGCTCTGCATATCCTTATATAAATTTAAGAGTATTATTGAACAATTACTTGATAATGATGTTTTGAATATTAGAAACAAATATCCATAGGCATACCTTTAAATTTTCTTCTCAATGGTTTTGTATTTGTTTTAGCTATGCATGATGAAACTAGAAAAGAAATACCTTTAAATTTCTTGCTCATTCTTTTTCAGGGAAACTGTCGAACGAGTGGTGAAGTGTAAATTCGCAAAAAATTACGACATATTTCAAGTGTTATTTTATAACCTATGAAATATAGATATTTTGAATTTGAATTTGCTGCAATCAACTCGAATGTAAGTTTTAGTAGCCCACCTCCAATCAGCTCCACTCTAATCCTCTCAGAAATATCCACGTCCATCTCTCACAAAGGTCGGCAAAAATATACTGATAATCCTATTAGCTCACATAGTGTCAAGAAATGTATTTAAAATTCATGGATAATAAATAATATAGAGGTCGCTTCTAGTTGTTTTGATGGATTCCAAAATATCGTTCTGCTATCAGAGATTCTTAGGACATTGTATGCCACTATAGATTAACTACAATTAACAAACAGATAAAACAGGTTTCAAAATGAATTTAGACGAATCAATATTATGACTAACATAAAAAGGAAACCTGCCCTGGTGAACAATACCCCATTTACATTTCTGTATAGAAAAACAGGATGTAAAATATACAGGAAACAAATAAATTAATGGATAACCTGAAAAGGCTTCGTGATCGTTCAATTCAATTCAATTATTCACATTATAACCTTCTCTAAAAATCACAGAAAATAGTAATCGATGAACAAATAAAATTATGTTTCACTTGCGGCTGCAAATTGTGCTCAGCTGATATGAAGACTGTATAACAAGGGAAATGTAGAATAAAACATTTAGGCATTAGAATAAGGAAAACACGTGAATAAATATAAATGATGCTAACATTGAACGAAGCTAGGTATCAATAGTGTTGCTAGATTTGCCGGCACCAGGTGTACTAGAAAGACAAAAAAATGGGTGGCGACTCGATATTCTAGAGTTTGATAAAGTCGGCCAAATTCCACATGGTAAGATGAAATACTTGCAACTTCACAATTAAGAAGCTGTGTTATTATATGAAGGATGTTTTAGGGTTAAACCGGACCACAAATTCAGTGCACGTAGTAAAACTTTTTTTTCTCGCAATGATCACATTTTATCAGTTGTCTAATATATGTCAAACATAGTAAACCTTCATTAATAATTTATTTTCGTAAGGCGAATTTATTAAAAAAATGTGCAAAATGAAATACATAATTAATAGTTATTACATTAAAATTCATAGGTATACAAGCTAGTTAATAAAGACTTCGCAAGACCATTATATTCGATGTAAATCAAAACACTCACGCAACTCGCATTGCCATGAGGCTGAATTATTATACTTACGATATTGGCGAGATTTGCTTGTCAACATAAAATATTAGTATAACCGCTTTATTTGAATCAGTTTTAGTGACATAGAACCGAAGGTCTTGAGTTTATTCAAATCTTGTTTTTTCATTTTTCTTAATTTTAATGCGTAATATAGAGTTTCTATTTTCCTTATAAATTAATTTACGGTTGATAAACGTGTTAAATGATTGGATTAATAATAAAATAAAAATAACAAATTCGAAATTTATTAAAAAAAATAGGAAATAATCACACTAATATTGGAAAATAAAGAAAGTTTTTTTGTTCTGTGCACTTATTTTCACGATAGCTCGAAAAAGTGTTATGAATCATGAAAATGTGATTTAGAATCTATAGTGGCCAATACGCGTTTCATATTAACCTAATTAAATTGTTTCACATGTTAATAGTAGCTATAGTGAGTTACATGTTAAGAGTGTAGTGTTTGACCCAGAAAATACCGGGTTTCATCCCGACCGAGTGCCAATTGCCCAATGAGTTTAACTAAATTTAAGCATAATTGAACCATTCGTTCATGATTCCTAGCATGTTAAGTTGTCGGCCCCGGATATTTTCATCGCGTTATTGACAATGTTCCTCAACAGCCCCTTTCTGCTGTCTGCTGGGTCAGCGTGGACAATAAAGGTCGAAATCCCTCAGTCTGAAATACAAAGCTTGTAGGAGGGCGCTCCTAAACAATGGAACGACTAAAATCCAACATAACAACACAAAAACTTCAACATGACGTAGATAAGTTGGACTTAAGAAATATAAGTTGAAAATATCAATTTCGTTTTCTAGCATGTTAATTTATGGCAAATTTTATAAAAATTAAATATTTTAGAGTTAAAACTTATAACACACTTCATTTCTTTAAAGGAAGTACAAAACTATATCCCCTAGCTGCCTGTAAATTCCTAACTCCATATAGATTTCCTGGAAAAAATGTGACTGTGTTTATCATTAATACAGCCCTCAAAATACTTACGAGAATTGAAACAAATAACATGGAGTGGATGCAATACATAATCACAAAACATAAAAACCAAAAAACCCAGAGTCATTAATAATTTCATTGCATTGCAAATGGTATGAACTGTTATGAGTTTTCTCAACAACTGTTTTCTACGCTCCTTAATATTATATTGCCTGCTTTCCAAGTTTTTAGTTTTAAATCATCAATACATTAGCTTTTAATATACAAACACAGCCTCGTTAAAGTTTCATAATATTATTTAATATCAGATAATTATGTTTATTACAAAGCATTCCCTGTGAATTTGGAGATAATTTATTAATAAAGATATTCAACTATAATTAGTGTCGGTTTAATAACATTCAAATAATTTGCTTATATTTTTTTGTTGAATGCCTTGTATCATGTGCCAAATTTAAAAAATAAATTATTCATTCCTACTGTGTTTCACATTAGAGAAAAAAGTAAAGGTTACGTCAGAATGATGGATGAATGTAAGTTTTAGAAGCGCTGTCATGTTATGAGCAGCGATAGCCGAGTAGTCAAAAACAGTCGTTACGAAGTAGAAGTGCCGGGTTGGAATTCTGAACAAGAGCAAATTAACCAATAAAGTTAATTTTAAATTGAAATAAATAAATAAGCCACCTGCTCCGTTCTTGCAGAAGTATTTGAATTCATTTGACCTTCACGTGACCGCATTGATGACAGTGGTCATTTGCAGTCCGCAATTCGCGATTGGCCAATATGGAGGAAAAAGTTCCAATTCCTGTAATTAGAATATTAAAATATATTAAAAACGATTAACCCTACGAGACATCCGTATAACTTTCCTCTAGCATATTTATCGATGTGTTTTTAAACTTCCCAAGTTCGTAAACCTTTAGGTTCGTGAACTAATCGAACTCAACAGTCTATTGAAACGAGAAACGATATTTTTTAAATCCATCAACTATGAATACCTTTGAACATGTCAATGGATTTTGATCTGCTTTGTGGCATTGGATGTTATTTTGAAAAAAACCTTATTTCGAATATCCCATCAATTTTTTCTTTCGAACGAACCAACAATTAAGATTCAGTTGGCAAGAATCGGCGTTGTTTTTAAGAAAAACAACTGGTTAGATTTCGTAAGTTATTTACAGAACAGTTTAAGAAATAAATATAAAATACACTGATATTTTTTCCACGAAACATATTTCATAAACAAGTCATCGAATTTTTATATGGATTGCAATCGATGCAACTACTTAAGTAAAATATGTGTTTATATTTTGGTATCGATCGCTATTCTAAAAGTAAAAGAAGTAATATAAAGTAGTCTACAATTTATTTCGAAAAAATTTTAAAAATATATTTTTGTTATTTCTTCAAAATCTACGGCTCAAAATTAGCTTAAATTTTCAGGAAGTATAAGTTAAGTAGACTCCATTCAAATGTATCTAACTGCGTTTCAATCGCTTAGGACATCGCTCGAAAAATGGTGAAGATGTCCTTAGGAGCCTAAAACGCCAGTATCTGATGAAAACTCGATTTTCGGAAATCGGACTGGAAACTTTATCATCTTTATATATGAAAAAATTCCAATTTTCATAGCGGGAAGTTAAAAATAGGAAAGTATTAATCAAAAAAGGGTAAACTTTGTCGTCTGTTGTCCGCTTTGCTGGGCGTACATTAATGTTGAGCAATAATTGTGATTGTGATTTCTTTTATAATTCAAATATACCCGTGGTTTTGTTCGTGTGTGCATAGAATGAATACTTTCATTTTTAATATTAATCGTCCATTCTGTCAATACTGATGACGCTCACGGTCTTGTCATCGATGTCAATTTTGGTTCTATTGTCAAGTCTGATCCTGTTCTGACTACTCCAATAGCGCTCTTAAGGACAATGTTGGTCCTTCCTTGGCCATAGATGTTAATGATAACAGATTATCGCATTTACTGATATTCATACTTTTTTTTAATATAAAAAGTAATCTTGTTACAAAATACATTACAATTTTATTGTATCATTCTTAAATCCTATTTGAGGATATATTCTACCTCTATGTAAAATTTTATTACAATCTGTCCAGCCGTTAGCGTATGACTAATATTCTTTTATATTTTTTATGTTATAAATAGCCTGTAACTATCTACAAATCATTCCGCGTCGAACGCGTGTCGAATCCACGTCGGTATATATATTTCGTATTAAACAAATAAAAATAAATTACTTTTCCATAAATCTTTGTTTTTATCTTTTTCATCTATTCACGTATGTTCTTATATTCTATTAGTTAATTATTTAATAAGTTGAACAACAAATATCTAAAAATATTTACAAACTCAATTGAGGGACATTTTAGATAGAGGAAAAGTTTTTTCGTATTTTACAAGTAAAAAGCTGCAGTAAATTCTCTTTGGTCATATTGTTTGTATCTACATAGTTTTAATACCATTAAATAGATGACTTTTAAAAAAAGAAAAATAAAAAGTAAAAATGGTTTCTCTCCACTTTTCTATTGTTTTTTTTTTCTTTTCTATTTAAGAAAATGAGTGAATCTAACTGCGGCTTGCGGGCAGTAGGAGATGGTAATTAAAATGAATGATTCTGTTAAAAAAAGAGGTATCAAATTAAGGTCAGTAAGAATAAGGTGATGGTGTTTGAAAAAGGCGAAAGTACAACTGAATGTGATATACTTATAGAAGGGGAGAATGTCGACCAAGTGAAAGAATTTGTATACTCGGGTTGTTTATTAATTAACGTAATTGTTTACTACCAATGATGGTAAACACACAAAGATAACGAAAGGAGAGTGAATGCTGGAAATAAAACGAATGGGGCGTTACTCGCTATTATTAATTGTAAAAGAATCTCACAATAAGCGCGCTTGACTAACCATAATGGTCTCCTGATTCCCACGCTTATGTACGGTAACGAAAGCAGGGTATGGCAGAAGAAAAATGAAAGTAGGATCAATGCAGTGGAGATGCGATCGTCGCGTATTATGTGTAAAGATAGACGTAAAAACAGTGATATTAGAGAGCGGTGTGGTTTGAAGGAAGATGTAGTGACTAGAGTAGAGAGAGGTATGTTGCGGTGGTTTGGCCACCGGGAAAGGACGAAAGTAGACTGACGAAACAAGTCTATAGAGCGAATGTCTGTAATGAAAAGGTTGGCAAGGGTCGCCCTAGAAGATCCTATTTAGACCATATTGGTGGCATATTAACAAAAGGGTCAAATTTTAAGCACCTGCAACCGACGAGCTTGCATGAAAAGATTGACGGATGTCAGTGAGGCAAAAGAGATATGTAAAAATCGTACATGGTACAAAAGAGATATGGAAATCTGTAGTCTTTGCTTATCCTTCTGGGAAATAGGCATGAATTTATATTATTATTATTATTTTACACAAACACATAAATATGTATATATATATTATAATTAGATTTCAACAACATATCATTTTTTAAATTTATACATGAAATACGAAAAAAATTTCTCCCTACCTTAAATAAGTATTGTATTACCATTATCAGTAATTGATTATGTACTACAAAATAAAATTTAAAAAAATATATTTAATAAGTCAAGATTGGGTAAAAGTTAATGCATGAATAGGATACTTCCTAACTACCAATTTCTATTAAGAAAAACCAGCCCAATTGGTAGATTGACGCATCGAGGGGTTATGTACCATCAAACGAAAAAACGTGAAAATTGCATTTGCACCAATATAAATTCAAATGAGTATCAAATCAGTCTTCATAAATGTAAAGAAATCAATTTAGAATAGTGCAAACACAAAAATATTCTTGAATGGCAGTTTCCTATAATATTAAAATCCACATACGGGTGTGTAGGGAGTGTTTGAGGACTTTGGACGGGAGAATGAGGTGCCACCCGCGGTCGTCCCACCCAGGAACAGGCGATGCAGACGGCAAAGTTTCGAATCCATTCAGTTGGCAACGCTT
The DNA here is from genome assembly GCA_005406025.1 of Eumeta japonica. Taxonomy (NCBI): domain Eukaryota; kingdom Metazoa; phylum Arthropoda; class Insecta; order Lepidoptera; family Psychidae; genus Eumeta; species Eumeta japonica. The sequence goes on from BGZK01001191.1 coordinate 158,284, forward strand.
CACTACCAGAACAAAGTTGTATTATAATTAAGTCACCGGCTAATGAGGAGTTTAGAAACGGTGTACCGATGTAACACGACTGCACGAGAGTGCGTGGGCAGTCGGGCAATAGGAGGCGCAGACTTGCGTCTTGGTGCACAAGTTAGTTCGCAGGGCGCGCGTCTGTGAGCCATCGAGAAAAGCGCTTCAGAAATTCGTGAGCTTGTGACACACGTGGTGATTACTAAATTGCTGACGCCTTGCTGTTGACCGAATCCTCCGAAACACAGCTGATTGGAAAACGGATGGGACGTGCATCTTTTATGAAAGTCAAATCGGGAATAACACGCCGCCAACGCCGCTTGCCTCTTCAAAACGTATACCGTGCCATTCATCTTGGGATCCTTTATCGCCTGCGTGGGCGCAAAATACCGATCGTAACATAACGTAACCATTGCGTTGCCAAGCGAGCAGAACGAAGGAATTCAAAATCTACAAACTAAATTTTTCTCATATGAGCATTGAAATATAAATATTTCTATATTAGACAGTTGACTATTATTCTTACTTAGTTTTTCTCATAATTATTTTCTATGAATTTATTCATTAGCCTACATCATTGCACTTTTCACATTTTTTTTAAATACATTGCATTTCTCAATTCATCATAATTTTTTTTCTAATATAATTTATATACATGAATATAAAACACTATGTGGTAGTCATGCTGTAGGCAAATTGAATGAATCACGAAAATGGGCCCGTTCGATTTGAAATAATACACTTAAAGAGAATTCAGACGTGCAGTACCTAATACTTTTCGATTTTGCTTTCGTCCAGTGAGTGAGATTTCCGATGGCCCATTCTCCTCTCCATCATCCCACTAACTCCTTAATCAGATATTTATACCCAAGAGGCTGACAACGCATTGGTGACTACTCTGGAATTGCGAGTGTCCATAGGCGGCAGCCCTACCCTCTAGTGGCTCGCATGTTCATTTGCCCCCTAAATAATAATAAAAATATAGATTAAAATTTTTGAGGCAAAAACACAAAAAGTTGACGCATTTGGAAGTCAATTCAACTGTAAAACAGTTTTAAATACCCAAATAACTATACTTCACACTATGGAGTGTAGGCGTGTGGACGGTTTCTTTTCTTGGGTAATATGTGAATATTACGAGGAAAAATACGACTGGGATTTTATTAAATTTTCTTTCCGATACAGAAAACACCTTTTATCTTTAGTTGTATAAAAATATTAATCAATATCTATTTTTCTATAATGTACAAAATTACGGCCTTTGAAATAAATTCCAATTCCTTTATGGTCTATTAGAATGTATTTGTTTTTACATTTTATATTGAATCAGAAATAGGAAATTATATACAATGTTGATATCATCGAGAAATATTTTAGATTGAAATACAAGCGGATCTCCAATTAATTAATCGTATAATTCCTTCGAACTGGTCGTGTCGCCTGCGCGTGGATTTAATCGTGATCCGGCTCTTACATATTTTTAGTTTTTATAACGATACTTTCGATCGTATCAGATTATATATTAGGAAAATGTTTATTATATTTTTTATAATTTATTTAACTGCATATAGATAAATTTCAAAGTTTACTTTATTAATAGACAATTTATATACCGTACAAAAACCTAACTCGTTTTTTGTATTTTTAGGACATCATAACTTGGATTTTTGATGATTTAAACCTTCACTGCAGGTATGTACAAATATCTGAAAATGAAAACAATAAACTTTCAATTAATTAGTTTTTCATTTTTTCACAACTAATCAACTGTATACATACGGAGTTTTGGGTGAAACGTGTCCCGTGTCGCATTCCAGGAGATATTCTACCATTATACGAAATTTGATTATAATCCCTTTAGTCGTTTTTGGAAAATGTTCCAAAAAAGCAGACTGGACAGACAAGCAATTTTATATCCAAATGTATATTAGGATGATTCATTTCCGCAAAGTATTTTTTTTTTCACAGTGCTCAAGCAAAATCTTAATCTACACGTAGAAAAAAAAATTCTCACCAAGTTGAGCCCTTAATATTAATTTTAAACACTTTCTATTTCAATTTTTAGTTAATTTTTAATTTTGCTTCCTTGTTTTTTTATTTATAAATATTTAGGTATTGATTAAAGTTTAAATATGCTAAATTATCACGTATCTTCTGTAGATATCCTTTGATTAAAATTTTGTTGTGTTTTTATAAATTTATCTATTGCTTTTATATTGATTATAAGTCAGAAATCATAAAAACTCAAGAAAAATGCTTTGAATATAGAGATATAGAGGTACTTATTGAGAAAATTGGATTTAAATAATGTTTTCAGATAGTATTTACGGATTTTTTAAGTTTTTAGACATAAAAATCACTATAACCGCATGATACCGAACCACTTAGCCGAACCACTTTTCATTAACGATTGAGTCGTATTTTCCTTTTACTTTTGGCAATTAGCTCAAAAAAACTGAAAAAAAGCGATTTTTCGCAAAAATTGTACTTTGACCACTTCTGGTGAACCAATGGGAGGTACCAAAAAATCCCAAATGCATTTTTAAAGAGCGTAAAATTTCCTATAAGGTCCATCAAACCGATTGAAAATATTGTAAAAGGTCTTTAAGCATTAGAAATCTGAAAAAAAACATTTTTTTAATGTGTATTTTAAATGGGAAAACTAAAAATTGAAATAGAAAGTGGTTAAAATTAATATTAAGGGCTCAAACTTGGTGAGAAGTTTTTTTTTCTACGTGTAGATTAAGATTTTGCTTGGGCACCGAGAAAAAAAATACTTTGCGGAAATGAATCACCCTAATGTATATTTATTAGAATATACTTTATAAAAATTCAATCCTACATGGAACGATGTCCTAATAATACTTTATACAAGCTCAACACCATCTAGACTCACATTACTTGAACTAATACAAATTAATGAAAGTTACGTTAAAATAGATATTTGCTATAAAAATTGTTTCATTATTTAATTATTTTTGTCTTGTCTCACATACTTTCTTAATTATCCAAGGCTGTTGTTGGCACAATGTAAGTTGTTAATAATATCCATACATAATTCGGTAGCTTCTTTAGGTCATTATTTATGTTATCATCTAACTTTTTCCGTTATACATTTTGCGCTTGTTGTAAACCTCGATCGTGTAATATACTCAGTCCACGTTGACATCATGGCGAGTGGGTGCGTTAAGCGAGTAAGAAATTTGGTTCTGCTTAAAGTGACGCAACATGTCAAATATAATTGAGATCAAAGCCAATGTATGTTAGTAATGTATATCAATGAATGGCTGTACACTACAAAGACTTTTAAAAAATTGTTTAATCTTTTCTATTTTAACTTTTAATTGATGTCCTATCTATTAACTATTCGCCTTTTAAATTATGCTACACGAAAAATACAGTACGAGTACGTAATGATAGAAAACCATCAAAATTTTATAATTATTATAAACTCGCGTTTATGTTTCAGAAGGATAGGCAGCGACCACAGGTTTCCGCACGGTACGACCTTCGCATATGACCCTTCTTTCACTTATTGATGCATTAATCTTTTCAGGAGAGCTCATCGGTTCCATTTGACTTAAATTAAAAACCTTATAAATCAGATTGCCCTTAATTCGAATATAATACCTAATGGTTCAAAGAAAGGCTCTGAATCACTTTGCCCTCGCCGTTCGTCGGTTATAGCTTTACATAGCATTCAGTATATATCAATACAATATCCGTGGCACGCAGATAAACAAATTGAAGCACTAAGGGGTCGATGCCAGTAAATTCTGTGCAACCATCCTTTTAATATTTTACTTAGTAATTTATTTAATTAAATATATAAAAATTTAAAACTAACATTATCAATATAAGTTGATTACGTAAGTCTCTATTACTATTCACAGATCTCTCTAAGCTCATCTACGGTGGTTCATTTTCAATTGTAATCTTACATTAAAAATATTGAGATTTCGATACGATGTTTTATATCAAGAATAATATTTGTTTTTTAAATTAAAAAAAATCGCCGAGGACATTTGTCTCTTTGTCATCATAAAAATTTATGAATAGAATTCAATTAGCAAAATTTTAGCTTGTTGAGTCTTTTTTATATATTTCGTTTAGGCGAATTCAGATTGGAATTTGATTTACTCATCTCAAATCACTAAGTATACGTAATAGTTATATTTATCTTAGGGATCAGATTTAGAGTCATAAGTGAATAACAACAGTCTCAAAATCCAATTTAATATTAGGAACAGGTGCGAATTGATTAAAACATCTCAAGTATTTCTTATATCGATATCTATTTTACAATAAGCTTTTATTTTATGAAGTTTAGTTGCCTATATACTATATGTTTATTTATTATATTCTTAAAATATGGGATTTTTTTTTAATTTTGTACTTCAAGTATATCCGGGCAAAGGTTACATTAATCGTATGCTGATGTAACAGCATACGATTATTACACTGACATGTAAAATGAATAAAGGGGAAAATAAAACGTGATAAACAGTTAGGTCCTATAGTTAAAAATAAAATGGTATTTGAAAAGTTACTTTTAATATGTGAATTTATGCCCATCTTCATCGGTCACATACGAAAATTTATGCCGTGAACCGTGAACGAAACATCTGAAGGTCGCATACCGAAATATATGGTTTTCGTGGATAATTTACATGAACAGGTTAATAAATATTTGCCTACATATTTTCTATTTTTTACCTCTTCGATTTTACTTTCATTAAAATAATAACAACTATATTCAATATTTATATCTCAAAGCATGAACCATACTTGTTTTAAATATCGCGTGAAAAGGAAAATAAAATTTGTCGCAGTCGAGATACTGTATATATGCAGTTTGTTCAAATGGAACTAATAGATTTAAGAAAATACTGATATAATACTAGTGATACTGAAAATATTACATCTCTTATTTTTTATTCTTCTCAGCTATTGGGCTGAATCAATCGGGCTCGAGCATTGCTGAATATCAACTCAACTTCTTGAATTGTACATCCGTGCATTGTTCGTCTGCGGGTTGTCTAGTTTCGGATTTTATCTCACAAAGCAACTTCGCGAACAGCTTTTCATCACATGCTGAGATACTGAGATCATTTATGAAATCTACAGTGGAAGATCATTTCTGGTCAAGTGACAACGTGCACTGTTCAAAGTCTTTCGTGTTTTAGGCATTGAAGTATAATGAACTCCAAAACGCCATGTACTTCATTAAACACCTTCGTCTACCTTGGCCAAATTCATCAGGTAATCTCTTAATTGAAATCGGATCTACCCATTTGGATGGTAGCTCCCAAGATGATGTATTCAACAGCTACGCCTATAAGAGAATTATCAACTATCATTGGAAATCACACATTAGTATTATCCACCATTTAATATTTCTAAGGATCCTGAGGACGATGACGAGTTCATGTATTGATTCCATAATAATGCCTATCTCGTCAGTTGATTGAACTATCATAAATCTATCATCACCTCAAGGCCGTAGGGATATGAAGTCATAATGCACTTCCTATTCCAGTTAAAAACTTGATTTTGGAACAGTAAGTTTCGTTTGGAATTTGAACATCAAAAATTTAATATTAAATAAGAGAATTGTTAAATTTTTTTATTGCAATTCAATGGTAAACAAAGTATTTTAATAAAATACTCTCGAAAATAAGTGAAAACCTGAAAATGATTCCAAAAAAATCACAGATTTCATGCACTGCACGACCAGCAAAAACAATGAAGATGGACTTATTAACATTACTTACCCGATTTTTTATAACCTTTTAAAAACAAAAAAAATATTTTTACATAAATTTTATTTGTTGAAACCCTACCCGCACAAGATATCTATGTGTAACCATAATTTTTTCATAACAATTAAATCAATCATAAAAATCATAAAAACATCAAATATTCAATTCACATCAAGTTATGTCTAAATAGGCGGTCGAAACACCATAAGTTTTGTGAGCAACCTAAAAACCTATCGTCATATTAAAATAATAAAAAAGCGCTGAATATTTGTTCATTTAACAAAAAAAAAATACGAAATCCAAAACATTGTACTAGTTAGGCACAACAGTGATACCTAATAAAAAATTACCAATTCTAGGTTTTTTTTTGAACTAACAAAATTTTAATGTTTTTTAGGGACTTTTTGTCTATTTTTAAGCTGTTGTAATTCCAAAAGTTTCGCCATCCCAAGCATTCCTGTAAATTCAAAATATTTGAAAATAGTTGTATTATCGCTAAAAAGACCTAACCTCTCATCAAATTGAATTCCATACGTTATCATACAAGTTATTATTTTTATACATTAAATCTAATAATAACTCAGAATAATACTTTTCATATTTTTACTTTCCAGGGTTAATCATTATTTTATCGTTGTTTGAAGTAACTTATTTTAAACAATGTCTAATTTTAAAAGATACGAGAGCTAACGTAACTGTAAATCCTATAAATGATTTGTAACAAAATAGAAGAGAATTCTCTGCAATTTTTTTATTCAATAGTTCAGGCTGTTCCAACCTTTAAATCTGAATTAAGATTACGGGAGGTGGGAGTGGGAGTAATAAGAATATGATACAGAATTATTAACAATTCACGCGTACTAGTTATTTATGACATAATGAAAATGGTTAAAACGATTCAATAACTGCATAATGTTATGATAAGACTGTAATTTATTTAGTTACAAGCAACAAATTCGATTACTTCACGCTTTCCGAAAAACGCTGGGGTCATTATAAATGATTGTCGCTTCCAAGAACCGGCGCCTTAATAGGGTGAATGAGGCGTGTGGCGATAAAAATAAACGCAACAATCGCGCGCCGGAGGTGCTTCAACTCGTTTTGTTGTTGTCGGCGGTACGAATACCTCAAAATTGATAAAATACCGACTGTTATAGTACCGCTTCAGATATTGCATACTGTGAATTCTCTTACCGAATTTTATTGAATTGAAATAACTAATCTATCGGAGGGAAGTTTAAGTGCTTGGCACAAAAGCATTTACGTTCAAAATAATCGCGTGGCTGATTTGTCATTGTGAAGCACGAATTGTAAGATCTTAAAAATGTGCATATGTAGAATAAAAGATGAGTGTCGAATCTCTGAATTATTTCATTTTTGTACCAAATGATGGAGCTTTAAATAGTTTATCTTGCAGTAGTAATCGATTTTGAAGGTATTCTATTGTAGTAGACGTTATTCTATTGTGTTGTTGACAACAGAAGGTAAAACTCTATTCATGATGACATTGTTTTCACTTCAAAAAATATTATGTAAATTGAACAAATTAAAACTCTTTAATCATACATTATTAAAAAATATTTATTTCGTTATACTTAATTTAAATCCAAACGTCTAATGAATATAATTACAATGTTTTATATTATCTGTCTGTCGAATTTTGATAAATGTCAAAACATCAAAGGAAGCGCCAGTGTGGCGTAGCGATTGTGCAAAACTTGATACCAACCAGTTTCACGTCAATTGCTATTATGTTAAAGAAGAACATGTCGGTAATACTCGAAATGGTAACACTCGATTAGGTTTAAAATCACGGCGCCGGTCAGCCGCGATTATTTTGGCAAATTCGGTGTTTGGAAATTTTGTGTTTATTTTCAGAATCATAATATTTTGAGATCTGACTAATTAAAATTCTGTTTCATTAAGTTAGAATTCAATTCATTCGTATTATTAAATTTTATCAAAAAACACTATAAAATGAATACCTTTAGAGAATGAAATAAAGATAAATAGGTGTTAAAAAATTAACGTATCGTACACGCGAACGTTATCAAACTTGTGAATTATGATTAATAAAAAATATGAAACAAAAAAAAGCCTGAATTTAGCGGAAGTTGTGGGTGCTTTAAGGCTTATCCGCGGTGAGTTTTGACGCAAAACCAAAGTTAATTGTTTTTAATGCACTTCGCAACCCTCTATCACGAACCTCACATCAGCGGCGCGTGAATATCGAATAATATAAAAAGAATCATTAATTATTATTACATCGAATTAGGAAACCAAGAATCATGGTAGGTCATGCACTTTGCTATTAAAGTTTATAGCTAATCGTTGATTTTAATTTTGCTTATAGATTTTAAGTTCATAGACAGAATTACAAAAACATACCCAACCCAACGCTGAAATCGACATTGATATACAAATAAAATATTCGTGGTAACCAACAATCGCTATGTACTCGTTGAGACTTAAAATTATCTTTCACCAAAAAAAACCTATGAATCCATAAAAAGACACAAATTCAAGTCATGTCCTTTTCGATGGTATCAAATTTGACTATAAAAACCCATATTATCATACAGATGTGCTGGAAACAAAATAATTCTTTATGAATTTGTTAAATAGTTATCCAAATTTGCAATATTTTGGCTAGAAGGATATTATAACGAGAAATTATGTTCATTTGATAGGATTGCATTTGTGTTGTTTGACCTTAAATTATTTGTTCTCATCAATTCCGTTTTATCTGCTCATTTTTGCACCTGTTTGAATATTTGTATACTAATGAGTTTTTTTTTAAACACGCTATCATCATTTTTCTTGTTCATAGACGTGCACGTATAATATACATTAGAGTTTCGCTCATAGTTTCTTTCCAATTGTGTACAGGCAACGTATTTAGTTTTTAGCGACGCAATATGTATCTTATATATTCGTATCCTGTTCATATAAAAGTTTATAATAATCTTTGAATCGAGCTCAGAATTGTGATGTTCGAAGAAAAGTTTCAAAAATAAGACTGTGTATTTTGAATTCGATCCGCTCGTTGACAGTTCGGAAAATTTTAATATAAACATTAAAGATTACTAATGTATCATTGATGTTAATATTAAAATTTGTGCCTAGACCATCGATATTCGCTAGGAATCTTTGAAATTTGCCGTAGGAGTGCGATAACTTTTCGCTGGAAAAATAATTTGTATTAATTTTCAATAATAAATATTCAGATAAGTAATAATAAAATTATACACTACATGGGGTAATTAGAAAATTTTGTGACACTAATATTATTTTTTTTATTACATGTTGGTTAAACAACTCTCTACTGTAGCGTCTATTGTAAAGTTTCAGATCCGCAAACCAGAGCTAGAACACGTTTTTCGGTTCGCATCTAACAACTCTTAAAGAACCTGCTTAACTGTCGCAGTAAATTTTCCAGTGATGAAACTGTATTATCTTAACTTGTCTCTTCATTTCTCAAAACAAAAACGTCAGATGCGAAATCAGAACTACAAGTAGAACAACCTATATGTTTGACCGTTGCGCTGTCCAGAAAGTTCCTCATCTTGGGCGTCGAGTACGCAGAAGCGTCGTCGTGGCTAAACAGTAGCCCAAGGAGGCAAGTTTTCGATTGGTTATAGCATTAAAAACTTCTGGAAAACATTTAGCATTCATGCTTTTTTGACATTGTAGGGACGGAGACCATTTAAAAAGTCAGGCGATTTCTTAGATACCTGTCGTTTTGAAACAACTACAATGTCGATCGACATTTTGTTTCTTTATCAGTATAGATTTACTACGTCATGTATCGCAAACAACAGCATCGTAAACGTAAAAACATCTTATTTATGTGAGGATGCTCTTCTAGAATTTCATGTATACTTTCCGATTCAACTGAATATATATTGAATGTTGCTGAAAAATCTTTGTATCCAATTTGCATTTCTCTTGATTTAAATTTTTCACTGCCAAAAGAACATCTTGGTCTATAACAGACATTATACGGCGGACATTTCTTTCTTTGTTCGTCAAAGTTACTCGACAGCGCCTAAATTCCTTGACTCAGTGGTAAACAGTTACTTTAGAAGTTTTTTGGTTTTAAACGCAGTTGGAAGCCTTTCAAATGGTTTTACAAGGTTTTAGGCAAACATTTGAAATACTATAAAAATTTAATGTGAAAATTATTTGGTTGTAGATCCGTTTTTCAGCAAAACAAATGATGCTAATTGTATTAGAAGATAAACTGTATAGAAAAAAATAAATTTGGGATGCCCATATTCTTTCTATAATAGATTTTAATAACTCCGTAAAAGTCACCCATTGTCCACATGTAAAACAAAACTATTTTTGGCAAATCAATTGGGATAACCTGATTCGATATATATATCCAACCATTAGATATGCTTGCAAAACTAATTGGGATCGACTATTTAGAGAAATCTTTCTGTTTACTTGTTTGTGTGTTTATTTGCTACCACCAAAACTATTGAAAGGATTTTGATAACATGTTTACAGCTCAGTATATTGGGTGAATGATAAATATTTTTACCAAAATAAAATATGATTTAAATTTTCCATAAAATATAATTGGACCTGATTCAAATAAAATTTTGTAGTGCCCCCAACCAACTAAACTATCGTAAGGGGTGAAAAAGAAAGTCAGTTTCAAAAACAAAAACGTTTTCGGATTTTTAAAATTATTTAATGCAATTGTTTGTTACTTTCTCATACGTCACTTTACTTTCAATTATTCTTTGTATAATCTTTCCAAAATTATAGCACTGTACTACTTCATGTATTTTGTTTGCTCTCATTATTGCTCTTAGATCTAATACCTCATTAATTTTATTTCCGAGATGACCATTATTTGACTTGTTAAATGGTTGAAAATTAGTATTAGACAGCAAACACATATGAACTAAAAATAATATGATGTAGCATAAACTGTAAATATGATTTATTTTTGAATTCCAAATATTTCATTATTACGTCAATTGTAAAAAAAGCAAAAGCTATATAAATATTACAAGATGATATTAATATTGCTCTCCATGTAATTTCTTTAACTATCACTTCCATTCATTACTCCTTTACTTACTGCATATTTATAACGGTAAGTTCTAGTCATTAAAAAATGCCCATAAAAATATTACCTATAGGATTCTCTTACCTAGCTTTTTCAATACTTTGAGATTGTTTTGCCATAAAATTAATTATTATACTTAATCTGCTTAATGGAAAACAATAATTTCATCAAATAACTCAGTTATGATTATCAGCTACTTAACAATAGATATAAGCACTAATAAGTTTTTTTATAAAATTTTACCGAAATGTCATTCTAGATAAGAACATATGTAACTCACTATTTAGCTAGGATGTAAATCTTCAAATTATTGAGGAATATATCTCTTTAACTAATTTTTGAATTTTGGGAAACATGTATTAAATAGAAAACTTTAAAATATACGTTCAAATTTAATCCGTTCACAATAATTTCTGAAAATAAAGGTTATCACAATTTACCTATCAATAAATGTATGATTCTAGAACGTGGGTAATAACAGTATGACTCTTTCGTAGACGTGACCTAATCGAATATCGATAGAGATATTAAATATTGCTCAAATTGGCAAAGAAATTTCGAGAAACAAACTACACTTGTTGAAGAACCATCATTTGTTGTAATATAACTTCTAACCATATCAATTGCTAAGACTTAAAACTGTGCCTCGTATACAATATGGTATCGGAAATAAAAACCAATAGATTCACTTATAGTGCGGATTTTTTGATAATATCTGTAGGTGTAGCCTGATGATATTTATGAATGCGTGATAGAGAAATATTAAAATGTCAACTATAATCTAACCTATCATAGTCTAATCGTAACCTAACATATCATGGGGCGAAGACGTAGGCTCCAAAAGTCTAAATATAAATAGAGTCAGATATATCAACAGTGATTTGTGTTATTTGATATGATATTGATGTTCTGCAACGCTAAATGTCAGCGGTAATTACTGGTTTATGAGCACCTGAAATTTCTATTCTTAGAAGTTAGGGGCCGATCTTAGTTGAATGTATGACGTCGTGGAGCGTGCACGTTGTCGAAGTTGTCGACAGCAGTCATTAATTATTTAGCTATTCATAAAATTTATTTTAAAGTTATCCGCTGGTTTCACACATTCAAACTTGAGCTGTACCATTTAACCAGTCAAGCCGGCTAAAAAAGTTAGTTAAGTCAATCAACTAGCTAAGCGATAAGCTTAGCTAATTTAACCGATTAACTTAATTAGCTCAACTAATTAGCCAACGGTTAACCGACTAAACGGCAAATTTTTTTTTTTCAGCTATTTACTGATTTCTTACTAACAAACAAGTTTAAAAAATAATATTAAGGTTCTTTTTTTTTGTTTAAAGAAACGATGTTTGCGAAATTGAATATTTTATCAATTAATCAAATAATTATATTTATTAGTAATGAACATTAAATTCTCTTCCATACAAATGTATGGAAAAAAGACTATACAAAGTATGAGCGAATTCAAACGACACGAGACAAATAGACCGCTAAGATAATATTTAAACATTCAAGAATTATCAGTAAAATTATACCTTATCCATGTATCCTGATTATATTTTACCCGACAGCGATAATAATAGGTGATGGTCATTAAGGTCTCACTGTCTTCAAGTTGTAATAGTAAAATGCATGGTTCCCAAAGAAATGTCAAGAATTTCAACACTCAATCACAAGTGACATAACTCTTCACACCGTAATCTCGATACTTCAAATTTATATCGATAGATCGAATTTATATCGATGGACACGAATTGCGATTCGAATCCATCAGTCTAAAATAAATCTGAACTACTAGCTATAGCCCACCGAGCTGGTCAGGTCTAGTAGACTGTTACTTAGTATAATTACGTCACTAATGTGTTAAGAACATATGGGATTAATAATATTACTCATTTGTCAATTTTCCCTGATTCAAGATGCAAACCCTCTAATCAAGCAATCCACTCGGCCACCGCCGCTCTATTGAAATTATTCGAGTACATAACAAAGACACGAGTGATTGCCAACATCATGAGAGAAATTCACGGCGTTCGGCGTCGCATGTCGCCTAGTGCGTCGATGCCAGCTGAAACATTTCTAATTCAATCCATATCAACCTTCTATGTCGGTAAAGGGAAAATCAGTTCACCACAAACATTTTTTAAATACTTTCTTCCGTTAAAAGCCCTAGAAGAGGCTTAGAGGAAAGTTTACCCTCTCGTTTAAATTGATGTTTAATACGTGGGACGCACTATAAGTTTCTGGAATTGACCACTTGCATAAACAATATTTAAAAATTTATTACTATATTTACAAATGGAAATGTTTGGCTGTAGAGCACAGTTTGTTTCGTCTGACAATTTTTTTACATTTTGGTATCATTTTAAAAATTGCGTGTCTTCATCACTTTGGATTTAAGTCGTGAAAATTTTCGTACTATGATTTTCTACTATTTTAAGTGAAATTTAAGAGCTGAACAGAGCCTCGCTCGGCTTCGAACTACTTTTGGCGATGAAGAACTATGCAAAATAACTATTTAGAACTGGTTTACGGAATTCAAACGCAGTCGTTTCAATCTCAGTGACAAATTTTATGATGGTCAACCGGCCACCGCTGTGAACAACCTAAACATTGATGCTGTGTGCCATATGATCAAATCAGACAGACATGTGACCTACCTTGACATTTGAGTATCCTTAGGAATAGCAATGAGTCCAATACAACCAATCCTACAGAAACATTTGGGTAAGAAATTTTTGTGCTCGCGGTGGATCCCACAAAATTTGACTGAAGCTCAGAAAACGGACCGTGTCACTTGGTGCAATGCCATGTTTACCAGAAACAAGGAAGGGGCGTCAAATTTGGTGTGGGTCATAGTAACAGGTGACGAAAGATATATTTATTGCAACGATCCCAAAACAAAACAGCAATCGACCATATGGGTCTATCTAAATGAGCTGAAACCAACCAAAGTGACGCACGAGCGAAGTGCCTCTAAGTAGATGATAGCTTCTTTTTAAAAAAAATGGACACGTGGTTGCTACTGCTTTGGAGAATTTTCGTACTGTGAATAGTGATTGGTACACGACCATTTGTTTGCCAGAAGTTATTGACGAACTCCGTAAAAATAACCTTAAATGTTGTATCATCCACTTAAAAATACCATTTCTCACACGGCTAAGCAGACATAGAAATTTTTAAAGGAGAAAAATGTAGAATTTATGACCAATACAGGACTTCAGTCCCGACCTGATGTCTTGTGACTTATTTTTATTCGCGAAAATTAAAAACCAATGACACTGTTAACGATTTTCATCTCCAGAAGAGGCTGTCAAAGAGTATGAAAAACATTTGGAGGAGTAGCATAAATGTTTTCAAAATTGCTTTATTCATATGAAAAAGTGCATTTATCCTAACGTAGAATATTTTGAGAAACAATAAATGCATTTTTGACCATTCATAGTTTTTTCTCATTCATTTCAGAAATTTTCTGTGCGCCCTACGTAGCACTTTTACTTTGTAATTTTCAAATTTTGTACTTAATAATCTAGGAGTAGGAGATATAATAATTGAATTGGATTTCCAATATAAGAGATTGTTGCGTCAATTGCTTCAGCGAACGCGTTGTAATACCATTAAATTTTCTATCCACATATTATTCTTTCAATTTAACTACAATGATCTTTATCTTTATTATTCTATCAGTATTTTTATCATAGAGATTCATGGTGGTTAAATGATTTAATGTCTATCATAGAGATATTTCGTCTCGTTGAGAATGAAGTATCTGCGCCTACGCATCGATCAAGAAGTTACCGGTCTGACATTGACTTTTCTAGTCGCAAATCGTTTTAGCGTTAGGTAACTTTGAATACCAAATATATAAACAACGCGTATTATAACGAAATTAATTCGCAGAGTTGTATTTGGTATGCCGATGGGCCGGCCGCGGCGATGCCATAATTTGTTTTAAATCGACATATCTCTCATGATAATTTGAAGTTATATTATATTCATAATTTAAATTCTAGTCTGTGCTGTTAGAAAAAAGAAAAAGGTCTTCTTGAAGTGTAATGAAAATCGCAAAATATATAAAATTTATTACGAGAAGTTAGTTAAGGTAATAAATCATTAGTTACAAATCATAAGAACTATGTCTGAGTTTTTTATCTATCCTAAAAAACTCAAATAATTCTTATAAAACAGAAACCTGAGACGAACACAGTTAAGTTCATTTGTAATTTTTTGTATTATTGTGGGAGTCTGTACCTCAGCGTCGTCGTGATAAAAATTTGACAAAATACATATTTCGTAAAATATACATTAACTTGTATAATTTCCTTATAGTTTTCTAATGCCATACACAAAGGACTCATTTATAAAGGAAAACCGGCCATGCGCGAGGCGGCCTAGCGAGGAGGGGGTTCCGGAATACCATTATCGCATTAGTAGTTACCCGGACAAATTACGCAACGCATTTTTCTATGTTTTCTCTTCGCGCCATAGTTTCCCCGTAAACTATAAATAACGGCTTGACTTCTTCTTTTCACTTTTTGCCTAAGTAGTATCAGAATTAAGAGGAGAATGATTGATTTTCCAATATTTTATTAATACATATATCTCAGACTGTGTTTACTGTATCTTAAAATTATATATATATACATAATTTTAAGATACAGAAAACATAATTATATATATTTCTCGTAACAATCATAAAAACCCAATTATACAATACAGTTGAACCTCGATAAGTTAAAGTCCAAGGGAAATACAAAATATTTTAAGTTATAGAGGTTTTAAGTTATCAAGGGTCTATCTGAGGGATAGGTTAATGTAGAGGTAGGTATGTACATAGGTATGTATGTATCCTTGTTCCACCCTTTATCAGCGTATGTAAGTGTTGTTAGTTTTCTTTTTGAACTCATTTTAAGCCAGTTTTATCACAGTAAGTCAAGCGATGTTTCCAGAATAATGATTAAAAACTTATGATTCAAGACTTATGTCTTAAGGCTAACTGCCGCAAAGCTTTAAAGAATTTCGAAGAAGCAAACAATAGGTGACATATGTATTGTTTACGTTAACAATTTAACTAGTGAACACGTGCAAGCAATAAATACCGAAATCTTTTGTTTTGCACGCTCTTTCAAAATGACTCATTGACAAACAATTTTATGTTATAGAGGTTGTGGAAACATTTCTTTAAGTTCCTGAGGGCCAATACAGAGATTACTTATTTAAGTTATAGAGGTTTTGGGCTCTAATGGGAAGGGAACACATTATTTTTTGAAGTTATAGAGGTTTTTAAGTTACCGAGGTTTGAGTTATTGAGGTTCTACTGTATATACATATCACTTTTTTACATTTCCCTCAAAATTAACTTACAGAATTGAAATTTATTTATTTACTTTATATTGAGTCACTCAATTCTGCGTGTATACCAAAACACATTTTTTCCCCATACAGTAGGAGAAAATGGGATGTGATTAACGATTATAAAATAAGAAATGAATAAAAAAATCGAATGGAGTCATTTTCGCAACTTAAGTTATCGGCTTATTTTATACGAATATCAAACGCCGCACGCAGGGCTTAAACGGCATAGGTCATTAAGAAACGATTTTTGAAAATCCATTCCTTAACATAGACTCCAATTAATGTGGAGGATTTCTTTAAAAGCAAAGATATGGGATGAATACTTAGGGAAATCAAAACTTTTTATTAGAAATTAAGGATGCCCTATTTCAATGTCATGGAAAATGAGGGCATTAAGAAGTAATAGATTTTGTGTAGAATATGCTTTATGTATTTATATCTATACGTACAAAATGGCGGTTACCCAGTTTATACACAGCCCCCCATTTTCACAAGAATCTTTCCAACTTTATTTAGACTAATGTCTAGACTAGAATTTTAATAGATTCTAGACTCTATAGCAATAACGTATTAAATACATCTTTATTTATGATAGATAAAGAAAACACATAAAATAAGATTTCAATTACTAACTAAAACACACTATAACCATGCAGATACTTATATTTATATTGACAAAATATAAATACCTCTATCAGATTTCGACTGTTATCTCAGTGCTATTTTAGCTGTCCATAAACATCGTCAGTCGCATATTTATATGCGTAGAGTAGTTTTGTTATTATATTTTTATTACTCGTGTATCTTACAACAAAGCTTCATTATAAATTTCAAAAAGTCCAACTAGCATTTTGAAGTTTTTGTATAGATTAATCTGCGAAGATTTGGTGGCTTAAATCGTTCCATTTGTATGTAAAATGTTAAACTCGGTTTTTAAAAGAAGTTCCTATGTTTTTCACTGTTATGAAAGTTAATAAATCTTGCAACGGCAACTGACGAATTAAAGTCTATGACATAACGAATCGGGTCACTAAAGGTCACTTTCATACGCTTTTTGAGAAAATCGAGGTCCCTACCACCAAAATTTCCGATTCGTCACCTTAACAAATATCACCAGTCGCTGGATGTTTTCAAAGCACATTTTTGTTAAGAAATCAAATACATCCTACGTCTATATTCAAACTTAAGCTTTTCGTTTAAGCTGTCTCGCTGTTCTGCCCCTCAAAGCCTATCAAATATGTATGCGGACGTAGAGATAACATAAAACTAATTATGGTATTTTTGAGCTTGCAAACAAATCTCGATTAATATGTTTTGTAATCCGTACTAAATTTATCACTCGTGCACTGCACTCTATTGGCATGTGTGTAACTTATGTCTGATCGGTTGATTTATTACGATATTACATTTACGTTCTTGTAATACGGCGTTTGTTCACAACAAACAACGACCTCTCGGTAGTTTCTCTCGCACGAGACAAGCGCTTTGAATTATTTATAAACTTTTTCTATTAGTCCATATGCCAATAATCTTGTTTTACATATTCTTATAGAAATTACGTCACCATTACATTTTTATTATGTAGCTATGCAAATAAACACGTAAAACAAGATCTACATCCAGTAGTTTTACAAACCGTAGAGATAAAAGAGTCTATTAAGTCAGTCGATTTTTACCACATTTAAGACGGACGATATTTTACTAAAAATAAATACTCGTATTCATTTATAATATACTAACAGCCACCGCCGACTTCGCCTGCACGGATAAATAAATTATAACCGACGACGGTCCAAACCATTGTCTCGGTACCGGTCGTGATCTCGTTTTGGATTTCGATTGCAATTCTTACGCATATCAAATTCGCAAGTTCCTTGCGCGAAAATCCTTTCTGATTCTACAGATACATGCAGTTATTATTTTACATAATTCTGAGAATTTGGGAATACTCATATAAAATACAGCTAATTTTATGTTCTTAAGAGTATATGTTCCGAGTGCGCTCATGTACGCCGTTATTAATTATTATCGAAAAAAATTCCGTATCTTTTACTCTTCTAAAGATTCAATCATATTCAATTGTGCCGAACTGAAGGTCTGAATGTACTTTTGATGTCTATAACTTCAGATAATTGACAATTGTCATGAAATTGTCAGCGTCAGTCTTGTCATGGAATTTTCTGAATTCACCAAAACGTATTATTTTCAAATTTTTTCTTACACTTTTGGTAAATATATTAGAACAATGAAAAGATAAATTTCCAAAATATTTTTTAGGACATATCCGCGTTGCTCAAGGAATCCATCGGTAAAATTTATATTTTCAACTTGAAAAATTTGGGATTGTTCATAATGTATCATTTCTCGTTTATCTCTTCCCAGGAGAATTTCCCAGAAAACGTTTTGTTCGCGGATGTCAACCTCATTCAAAGACCTTCGGCATAGTTGACGTATAGACAATTACAATTGTAAATTTTTTTGATTAATCAATGTTCCGGTTTGTATTAATAAAATAAATGTGAATTTTATCGCCGCCTCAGAAGAAGAAGAAAAATCATCATTTTTATTTATATGAAAATAATTATAAATTAAATTATTTATGTGGGATTTTCCTTCCTTTTTTTTTAACGTAAGCTACTTTCTACTAAACTAAACTATTTTCTAGAAAAGTTTATTTTACCGATTCATTTTTGGCTCATTTATAAATTGATGTATATGTGCCAAAAAGAAATGCAAATGTTATAGATAGACGATAAATTTGAATCCGATTACAAGTGTGGAGGTTGAGTAGTTTTTTCGTGGACTGTACCGCTCAGACGTACCAATTATTGTTGCACAGTACAAATGACTCGTTAAAGATAAAAGATAAGATAGCGGCGCAAAATGGCGACGTAAAAGATTCGTAAGTGGGTATATTGACATTTCGTAACCTTCGCAAAGGACTTTGTTGTCGCACATAAAATGTGTTTTGGACGAGAATCGTAAAGCTCTTCGAGGTGTACTGAGGACCATTGATATTTCTGCATCTCTAAAAAATTACTGAATTCCACGAAAGATGTAATTTATTACGTTTGTTATACTTGTAAATTATTACAAAAAAGATTTATATATGAAAAAGGTGTAGCGTATATACCAAAACAATATTATTAGCGCTTTACTGTTGTACTTTTGGTACGACAGCATCGAAGATTTTAATCCGTTTTTGTCGTATCGCAGAGGATGGTCAAATTCGGAAAAAACCTTGCATCCAAACGAAATAACGGAATGTCACAAATTTTTTGATACAACAAGGAATCGTTGAAGGCGAACAGCGACCAAGGATTTTTCATGATTCACTGTAATTGTCTTGATTGTTTAGATATTGTTGTAACGAGTTAGTAACAAGGAGATTAGGTCGATTCAATTCGCCGCGACATGTTATGAATTCAATGACAACGGCACTATTACGCTGTTTGTCTACGAAATACGGCCGGTGCATGCGTTGGAGCTTCTCGAAAATTAATGCTAATCGATTCACGACTGTGATATTTTTTTTATAAATGCGACTAGTTCTTCTATTTTTTTTTTTTTTTGCTTGCTTATTTCAGATCGAGAGCCGTGAACCTTATGTCCGCCATGTTGGTCCGATTGGGTTAAGATAAACGATAAGAGAGATCGAACTAATACGTTAACAGCATCTCGACTCTATAGTTGGAAGTGCTCCCCGAGGCACGACGTAAGTGATTTTATTTCATTTAAAAAATTACACAAGTCTGTTCACGCTTGATCGGGTTTCGAATTCTGTAACTTAATATCTGTATAATTTTATAGGAGTCTTTAACACCTTTTCTTTTTATAAATCTTTATCATTGTGATTTAGATTTTTCATTTTAAATTACTTTAAAAATTTCATATTTCGAGATTTTATATTCTTTTAATAAACTAGTTTTTCTTATTCGGAACATCAATCAACTACACACTATCGTACATTTGATTCTATTTATTATAATATCTTAAACAATTCTCATTGCTGTAACATTAGTGTTTTGTAGTTATTTGGCCCGTGGAGACATACATCACTACTTAATGTCTCCATTACTACATACGAGCCACATAGACTTAAAATTTATCAGCGTTGTCTTTATATCACTACCGAGTCGCAATCCTAGCTATGGGCGAATTGACTAGTGGATTTTAATTGGCCCTAAGTCACTGTCACCTCGTCAATGACTATAGTCGTCAACAGTTCCCTACCTTCACTAGAACCAGTATGCTGGGCGTAAATTTCAAGGCCCTCAATCTGAAATAAAAAGATTGTGGGAGTGTCTGTAAGGGAGTGACGAAACCTATTACAATAATAACAACAGTATACCACAAGCTTACGTTTATATTCCCCAGAGGGGTATACAGGGACCGCAATGGTACTATATTTCCATACTTCTTTTGTTTCATACATGTTCGTAAGTCGTTTCGTGCTAGCTCGTAGGTTCCGGGTATTCGAACCTTCCTCGATATACAAATTCGAATCAATTACAGTGATTTAAAGAAGTCTTTTGTACAGTCCTGTTTTATAGTGTCGTAAAATTAATTTACTATGAAACAGGTACTCATTCTATTCATAATATGATGTATTAAAATACAGACATATATATACATGTATTTCTAATCTAATCAATTCAAAGGATTGTAAATGTATAAGTAAATCTGTCTGATGTATGTACAGAACGCATACTTTTGTCAGGGCCATAGCTAGAGGTGCCGTTCTCAAACTCATCATCATAACGATTACCATAGTGGGTCGATTGCCTTATAAGAAACTATATTAATTATTTGAAGATTTAAATAATTTCAAGTGTAGGGCTGTCTTCGAAACACCGCGACGTACTTCAAAAAAAATCGTTTGTTTACAAAAAGTATCTATATTTTAATAGAATTAAAAATAATTCGTAACTTTAATGAGATGCGCTATTTACTGAAGATTAATATTCACCAATACTTACTTACACATTTTCCAACTACAATTGTCTACAGACGGTCATATAGATGTTATTATTAAGAAAAAAAATGTAATTTCTTATCCCTCTGCTATACCACTCGTACTGACACTATAAAATTCTAACTAAATCGAGTCTTAAATTACTACCGTTCCGTACAAATAGTATTAGATAAGTACGTACAATACATATCGGTAGTAATCTGACCAAATTATTCACCTCGACTATTTACACATTTTTCATATTTCATATTTAAATGACTGATGTTAAGTACTTACTACAAGTACTACTAGGACAAAAATTAATGAATTATTTAAAGACGAACACTATTGCTTCAGCATAAATGGAAATGTTAGATATCCTTGTAAGTTGTTCAAGTTTTGAAAAAATGTTTACATGTACTCAGACACGGTATATTGCATATGGTATATGATATATTGCAAGTTATAGCAGGAATGTTGAACTTAAAAACTCTATGCATTCGGTTTCTAAAATTACAAAACTATTTATTTTTCAGTATTTTGGTCTCGACTCGCATTGTTGTAACTACGTTGACTGATAATGATCATTTTATTATGATTTCTTTTGTGGTTTGTAATTTCTCACAATGCATATTTGCAATTACTGTTTAGCAGCATCTGAATAAGCTATACAATAAAAACGTAACATTGTACAAAACCACTATATTATAATCATGAACTTTCTTTGTGTACCTTTAGGTTTAGGGCATGTTCAGAATTGACACCAAACCTATTGGGACGAATGACAACACT
The DNA here is from genome assembly GCA_005406025.1 of Eumeta japonica. Taxonomy (NCBI): domain Eukaryota; kingdom Metazoa; phylum Arthropoda; class Insecta; order Lepidoptera; family Psychidae; genus Eumeta; species Eumeta japonica. The sequence continues at coordinate 180,251 of BGZK01001191.1, forward strand.
TATATAAACAAAAATCATCTTTCGCTGCAAGTGTTGAGTTAAATTTTAATTCTCTACTGCTGAATTGTATCACCTCACGATCTATTTATTTCAGATTGAAGATTAAGTCCTCTTTCTGGTAATTTCTCCAGGATGCTAGCCCGATTCGGGTTACAGGCTGCTAACAATCGTTATGAGCAAAGAGATGACGACATCTAAAATCGACAACTTCACACGCGTTCCGAAACGCGAAGGAAGTATTTTAATTTGACTTAAATAAAAAATTCTTCTGTCGATTCACCCTCTATGGTCACGATTAAAACTTGGTATCTTCTGGCTCGAATTCTTTCTAGAACACTCCTCGACCCAACCGCTCAAGAAATAATATAAACTCACTTAACTGTGGAATGAATGTTCAAGGCGTGGTTGCCACTAACTTTCCCTTCATACAAGCGGAACCCGTTTATCGATGTTTTCAGTATTCCTAATAACTAAGTACTGAAGGTGCTGAATGAAAGTATTCTTAAATAAAACTGTGGTTTTTGAGCACATAACTCTAAAGAAATTGCTATTTTGACCATATTAACAAACATATAACTAAGAATGAAGTTTTTGTAATTCGCTACATTGAATTATTTATTTCTAAAACAGACAATCATCCATAAATTATACACCTACACATAAATTATATTGTAAGCGTCACTTTCAGATAGATATTAATCACCAAATTAGTATTTGGAATTTATGTATAATATTACATAAACTCTTTATATGCGCATTGACAATTTAATAAGAGCGTAGAAATTGACTGAGGAGTCACGCAAAAGGTTATTCTAGTTAATATCGAGAAATATCATATTTTCATTTTTCTCTCATTTCATATTCTTAACTCATTTCTCCAAATCATGAGTTAGAAATAATAAAATTAGACATTTTGAATTTTCATTCGTTGGGATTGAAAAAGAGAAGTAGAGCTTTGGACGTCAGTAGTTTTCCGATTTTAATAGTTACTCATATTGAGATTTATGTTCGTATTTATGTCTGTCTCCGTTTTTTGACTGTGTTTGTTTTTAATTTTGGAGTTTTCTTTCATTTTTATGTCTGTATATACCGTTTCTGTTGCTATATTTACTCATACTGCTTCTTTTACTAATTTTCATATTCGTCTTCGTCTGTTCGTAAATTTTATTATTATGGTCTGTATTCATATTTATACTCAATTTAAAAACATAGACCGTGTCACCGGACATCGTATTTATTACAGTTCATTATTAACATAGGTATACATTAATCCTTAGTAATTCAAACCAAGCCAAAGCAGATAACTTCATATGCGTGTACACACATTTTCTTGACATCTCACTTAAAGTTACCAACCGCTGTCCCCTAGACATAACAGCCACTATTTGGAAATTCTGATCTTATATTCCAGGGCCACATTCGAACGATCTCAAACGGTGCAGTCGAGGCTAAGTTCACCGATATACCGCATCGTACCTTAGCTGAGTTATGTGTGTCGCCACAGAGCGCTGTTTCCGAGAGCACGTAGACGATATGCGACAACATTTCGAGTAGATCGTTTTGAAAGGTCAGACGCGCGACCTTTGCCGGGGGAGCGAGGCCGTGAGTGGACACATCAAATATTAGAAAAAAAATCACCGATATGTTGTGTAAGCAAATATTGGGCTTCGGTAAATGTTATGTGATATAGTTTATGTAGCGATGTAACAGGGAAAATAGTAACGGTAATTATGCATGAAAAAGGTTATTTATGTTCAGTGAATTTCGATTTGTGTTTAATGAAATAAATTTAAGTACTATAATAAAAATTATAAATGAACAGTTGATTAATTAAAATAAATAAATTGAAGGAAGGATTCAAAATTAAATATGATTAATAATTAATAATAAATGTGTTTCACTGATGTCAATGTTGGAATTAAAATTCCAATCCGATAAAAAGTGTTTTAAAACTACACGAAAATTACACACAGATTACTATTTTTTAGTTTTACTTAGACATTTTGAACATCGCGTTTATATCGAATATTGTCTCCTCTAACATTTGAATGGAAATATTCATAAGAATATAATTTGACTGTTTTGTGTTTTTAAGGACAATATCGAATTTTTGTAATTGGTAATATGTATTAATATATGCGTATATTTAGAGCGGTTCTTTGTATAGTTATTCGAGTTCCATCAAAGACGATGATTCACTTCGACCGTGATTGTAAAGTGTATGTATCCTTACCGATAGGTTAAAAGGCCACTCGTTTGTGAACTTTGAAAGTGATAAAATATGTATTTAGAATAGATGGACATGAAAAATAGGGCTATGTTTGTGCAAGGGCACTTAGCAGAGTGTCAAGTACGTAAATCTGACGAAATTGACAGCGTAACGACAGTCGGTAGACTTACTCGAGTGTGAACGTGTGCTTGTAGCGCGCATGGATGAAGTTTGTAAAATTAAAGATAGCGATCATGGCTTTCACTCGTTGACTTTCAACATAAGATAAATGACGAAATTAAAAAATATATAGCGATGTTTATTGAATCCTTGAAGAATTTTTATTGACATTTCAGTCTGGACTACCAAATCTCCTAATTCATCTCCCGCTCTTACTAAATAATTAACGAAAGAAAATATTTCACCTAGTATCAATTAATTTAGGATTTAAATACGTAGATGAGGAAAACGTTATTAGAGAATTTAAGTTGTTAGTAAGGGAAAAAACTATTTATCTCTATGGTCTGTCCGTTAAAATTATAAACCCCATCTTTGATTGTATTACGCCACACTTGATGTTTATCTTTAACAAGTATTTGGATGATTGGATGTTTTCTCATCTGATGAAAGAAAGTGGTTACCATATTTAAATGGGGTAGTAAATCAAACCGCACCAACTGCATTGACATATACCGATGATAAATAAAACATTCGAAAAATTTATCGTAAATCACTTTGAATTATTATAAAAGTAATATTCGAAAAGCATTAGAATATGATACGAGTATCTTGAGATGTCTCTTAAGCGCTTGATTGTGTAAATGAGCAAACACTAATCAGAAAACGACGTCATTATAAGATTGCAGGCCGTGCACTCTAGCTTCTAAAAAATTATTTGATTAGAAGAGTGCACATAGGGAATCCTAAAGAAAATTATTGTTTTAGCTGAACACGCCTCGCTCATGGAGGCTATTAAAATAATAAAATTTAATCCGACTAATATAACTCCCTGGTTATCCCATACCGAGTCGGTAAACTCGGTCAAAAATGAGAATATCACTTATCCACGCGACGCAAAGTCCCAAAACTCTGCACATTGTACCCGAGTGTATTATTTGCTTATTTTAGCTTTGACGCCCGGCAAAGCTGCTGTACTATGGAATCATAGCTGATAGCTTTGACGATAGAGTCACCGCAAGGGAGTGGTTTTAGTGGGTAAAAATCCCACATAACCCGGCCTATAGGTCGCGTGGCCGGGTATCTTTCGTCCGTAAAGATTTCCACTTCTTGCGCATCAAACTAAAAAGAAAATGCATCAGTCCCAGTTGTTCTACGGCCACCACATGTGAAGCTCGTGCTGAAATACAGAAGTTGAAATATCCACTCTTTCTATGATTTCTGCTCACACCGCAAGAAATCCGTTCTCCGAAGCGATTGGTGAAGAACTCCGAAGTACGAACTTACATGGAGGTGGAGAAATAGCCGTAACACTAGACGTAGCAGTTTGCAAAGAAAATTTAAAATAATTAAAAAAGTAAATGTAATTGTTCGAGGAAAATGTGACGCACAAAATTTCAGATCTAGAAATAAAAATAAACAGTGCTTATATATTAGTCGAGTACATAATATCGTGAATTCATATAGGAGACTGTGCGTTCATCTTGTTCTGGGGACATGCTGCAGATGTTAATAGAATCTTCTTGTAGCAAAAGCGGACTCTTTGGGCCATTTATACGCTGAGGCCTAGAGTATCTCTTAAAACTAAAACTAAGAAAATTTGAATCTCAACGCTGGTTTTCAATTTACCTATGAAAATTTAATACATGTCAAAAAAAAACTATAGAAATTTTCAAGAAAAATAGTGGTCATCATAAATTCAATACGAGAAATAAAAATAAACTCTGTTTACATATTGTTCGACTAAATAATAACACGAGTTCAAATAGGAGACTATGTGCGCATGTTCACTAAGATTCCCACAGATATACATAATTTATATACCTGGATATTTAGCAATTTAAAATGTCTATTATGCAAAGAGTTTGTAAATAAAAGTGCAATATGTTAATATTTAATGGATAAGTATTCACGTCCATGACCAGCTCGACATCATTCAGGTTTGTCACTTTCTGTAATAATTTTATACTCGATTATGATTTCTATAAAATTAATTTTCAAACTATCTATCTTTAAGCTCATTCATCTTTAAGGACTAATGATAAAAGTTTTAAATACTGAATTTTTTTTTAGCATGAAATTTTTTGATGTCGAATGATTGATAGAAATGTTGCGTTACAAGTTTTAAGTTATTTTATAAGCTAAGAAATAAAAGTGATTTTGCCCTTAAATTTGAATATGAATACCATAGAGGTAGCTATCTTTTGTCAGCGGCTCCGTTCGCATAAACAAAGAATAAATTCTTTCATCTTATATATTCACCTATCATATAGTGACAAGGATCGTGATCCCTATCGCTATTCCGTTCTCCATTCAGGTCCCGGTTCTGCTCTTGATGCCAATTTGTCTCACTCTGAACTCCAACCACAGACTCGCTTTTGATTCCGGTTCCGGCCTTGATCAAAGAAAATTTCAATTCTGATCTCGCCCTCGCCTACGTTCCCTTGTAGCTACCAAACATGAAAACTGATTTCGATGAGTTATACGTCGCGATAGAGCACGGGGTTACTGAGCGTATTAAAATTATAAAAATTAAATAGCGGATTTTCGGCACCAAATTGGGTGCCACGAAAAAATTTTTCTGTACAACTTATAGATTGATGTATCAAAATGATTGGTTTTAAAATAAAATCACAACAATATATACAATTTGTAGGTTTAAAAATAATTTGAATTCGCAAATGGCAATAAACTTACCTAACTGATTTCCCGACGTTTTTACTCGTCCATGGTTTCTTTTCATTGGATTGTGCGACGGCATAAACAGACCTGTTTTTTTACACGTGTCTGGGAAACCTCTATATATACATTTCTTTTATGCCCTCGAAACATTTTATTAGTCGAGTGGATTTTAATTAATCAGGTGTCTACCACATCTTTTAAGTTATACAAATGCTATGTGTCAGATTTTATTTTTATAAAACGAAAATGGTGATCATAAAATACAAACTAGCGATAGACAAAAAAAAAGTTACACATAACATTATGTGATTAGGTCTTACAAATTCAAGATAATGGTTTCTAGACCATTCAAATTTGACAGCAATAACGTATATTTAAGAATTACATAAATTTATTAACAATCAATTAGTAACAATACATTAATAAAAAAATAAATCACTATTATTACATCGAGACACGACGTCGACAACGCTAATAAGAAGGAAGAAATCCTAATATATTAATAAAACAGAACTAAAAAGTAATAAAAAAAGAGCATTACGCAAATCCAACTGCTTAAAATGAACTAAAAAGGTGAAGACAAGATGATGTAAGAAAATCATCAAATCAAATATCATAAGTATTTGTACTCGGAAGCATCAGTTTCCTTACTTGTTGCGATTCTTATTATACGTGTGTCTGATGCAAATATTTGCCATATTTAATTGGATATTTTTTTTACATTGTCTTATTTACATCCTTCTAATTCACTTTTATAGAGTCGGGGTTTTTTAGTTCTTTTATAAACTTCTTACACATTTGTATTGCATTTATTAGACTGACTACTTAATCAGTAATAGAACTCCCAATGTGCCTATAGCATTTGATATATGATATATAAAAAATTCAAAAACCTTGTGAATTTTTTATATATCATTCTCTCGTTTTGAACGACGAAACTACAAAATATTCTAGAGAAAAAAAAAACTAAAAGTACGAAACCTGAAAATCCTATCACATCAGCCATTAATGGTTAAATATCGAGACCCATTACTCTGTCAATTTCACTAGAACCATGTTGTTACTGTTGTGTCAAATATTAGGTTGGAAAAATATTTTTCGTATATTATAAGTGAAAATTTACTGTAAAATCTCTTTGGTTACACTGTTTGTATCTGGCTAGTTTTGATATCGTTTAATAGACGATATTTTAAGAAACGAAAAATTAAAATTAAAAACGGTATCCCATCATATTTCTATTGTTATTTTATCCATCAATGTACTGAATCTGACGTAGAAATTCGATATATCTTGAAGTTTTATCACAAAAAAGTGGAAAAATGCGACACAAATTTGTAAAGTTTATGAACTTAATTCAGTGTCGGTAAGAATTGCACAAAACTGGTTTTCAAGCGTTTTCAGTCTAGTAATTTTGATGTCAAAGATGAAGCTCACTTTGGTCGACCTGTTACGGATGAACTCGATACCATTTTGGAAAAAGTAGAGCAAGATCAGCATATTAGTTCTCACGACATAGTTGAAGAGCTGGAGATTGTCCACAAAACAGTTTCGACCCGATTGTTAAAAGCTGGATATACAAAAAGCTCGATACTTGGGTTCTACACAAACTCACTGTAAGAAATCCAATGATAGTGTGTTTTATTTGCGATTCTCTATTGAAACGTAATTAAACCAATTCGTTATTGAAAACATTGATCACTGGTGATGAAAAAATATATTACCTATGACAAGAATGTGCGAGAAAAGATCATGGTTAATAAGCAAGCAAGCTCTACAGACTATAGCAAAACCTGTATCAACTCATAATAAGTTGATGTTATGTGTATGGTGGGATTGGATGGGCATTATTCATTACGAGCTTTTACCGCTGGAAAAACCATCAATCCTATCTCTACTGTCAATAGCTGATTAGACTCAAGCGAGAAAGAGAAAAAAAAAGGTCGGAATTCATCAACAAAAAGAATGTGATTTTTTCACGATGATAAAGTCAGACCACACACATCTTTAGCCACTCAGCAAATATTGAGAGAGCTTGCTTACGAAATGTTAATGCATCCACCATATAGCCCTTACCTTGCATCTTCAAATTGAAATATATAATCATAAAATATATATAAATAACCAAATGTAATTGAAATGTTATAAAAAATTATCACGAATAAAACTAACTGATGCAATGTTATTAAAATGCGGATGGTGCGGAAAATGTAAATATTTTACCATTGTTTTAGAATTTTGAAACGATAGACAAACAAAAACTTAATAAACGTACAATGTACAAGAAATATAATTCAATCCATCAAAGAGCATATTCGAATATTCTGAAACAATTACGGCAATCCAATTCGTTCCTACTAATACATTCAAAGGCAACACTATCACGTCCTGTCATAGTGAAACCGCCTTCAACTATAATGAATACCAAAAATCTATTACCTAAATATCATCTATAAATAATTCATGAAAGTTTCAATATCGCTATGATGTTGTGTAGTTATACGAATGGACATTGTATATACATTTTAAACATAATCGAGTTATTTTAATTTGTACATTAGCGTAGTCTCCAAGGCTAACGGCTTACGAACGCTCGTTAAGGCGTTGTGCAATGGCCGGCGATTCGGATGGGCTTTTCGCAGAAAATACGTTATATATATATATATATAATTATTGCCTTTTATTTTACTATCTCTACGACTTTTAAATTATAAACGGAAAAATAAAATCACGCGTATTTCCCAGAAGGGTGGGCAGATACCATATATCTCTTCTTGTTACATGTTTTGCTCCATTATCCGTTACATGAAAATTCATTGATTCCGAATGTTCAAAGTTTGGCCCTTCCATAATATCTAACCGATTCGATCCGGTTTATTAATTGCAAACGAATATGTTCGTTACAAGATATTCCTTTTTAGGGTTCTGAGCCAAAATGGTAGAAACGGAACTTTGAGTTTCATCATGTTTGTCCGTTCGTCCATCTGTTAGTACGTCGCAGACATTTTATTTAAAAACTACAAAATGTATATGGATGAAATTGATAGTGTGGGTATCTTGTATAAGCCGCTACTTATTTAGTAGTTAAATAATAAAAATAAATATTTTTAGAGGAGGCACTCCATACCTGTAACAGAAGCTGAAAAAAGGTTTTTCATGAAACGTCAGCGTGTAGCATATATTTCTACAGTTCTTTTAAAAACCTTTAAGGTTTCTTAATGATTTTTAACTTCCCGCTAAGAAAAATTGATGACTTTCGAAAATCGTCGGGAAGTTTTATCCCGTTCTTTAAAATTGAGTTTTCATCAGATCTTGATGATTTGAGGTACTAGGAAGGTCCCCTGACGATTTTACGATGATATATGTATGTCTGTATGTATGCATGTGTGTGTGTGTGTGTGTGTGTGTGTGTGTGTGTGTGTGTGTGTGTGTGAGTGTGTGTGTGCGTGAGTGCGTGTGCGTGTGTGTGCGTGTGTGCGTGCCTGCGTGTGTGCATGCATACGTGCGCGTGTGTGTGCGTGTATTGTATGTAAGCCTCTTATAAATTTTGAACCGCTTGACCGATTGAAACCAAACTTTGGCATTCTAAAGAATTCCATCAAACTTAGATTTCCTGAAAATTTGAACAGATTTGGATGGACAAATTCTGAGAAATTAAAAGAATATATGTAAAAAAAATTTAAATGTGACTTTTTTGGAATAATTTTTAAACGCTTTGCCGATCGATTCCAAAACTAATCAGATCTTAACATAGAAAAACCACGTCGTTCGTTTGCGTAATATCGTGAACGAAAAAAATTCCAAAAATTTGTTTCTATATATTTCGAAATTATATACCTAATTAAAAGCATGTTCTGAGTACTTTTATGGAATATAAAAACTCTCGTCGATCTCTACCAGGCCGGTCAAAATCAGTTGGTTTTTTAGTGAGATATCGTGAACGAAAAAAATCGCAAAAAGTTATTTTTTCAAAATACTCCAAAATTTTGTACCGAATTAAATTCTTTTTCTGAATTCTTTTATAGAACTTAAAAACCAGCGTTGATTGTCGGTAGTTCAGCCAAAGTCGATTAATTTGTTCAAGAGATATCGAAAACAAAAAAGAGAAAAAACTTCGCCTAAAAAAAGTCTGAAATTCTGTATCGAATCAAATTCGTATTCCCAAAATATTTGCTCAAAAAATCACGTCAAATCCCGCTTATTTTAGTGTTTCGAACTCAAAAATAGTGGGAAGTTTCAAGGTTGGCCACAGGGTTTACCGCTTTTCTAATTTTTTTGATTAATTGAGTATTTTCGAAAATAATCGCTTTGAATGTAGTAAAAATTGTGTCCCTCCTCTATTTTTTAAACAGTATTTTTAAAAAATGTAAAAAAAACTGTACAGATAATTCTTAGTAAATTATTTCAACGAAAACTATTTTGATGATCATCGAGAATAGAGGTTTTTGAGTTCATTCCGAAAAACTGTGCTTCTTAAAAAAAGCACAAGCACAAGTCCCATGAAGATACGCTCTTTTTCTAGTGCACATTAGCTTACACTAGTTCCAGAGTAATAATTGACATACCTACTTATTTCTCTAGTTATAGGAGACTAAAGTGCTTAATACTTATTACTTGCGGCAAACATGGAAAAAAGTGTAACAACGTAGGTTTTTCATCATTAGCGCATTTCTTTTTAGAAACGGCTACGGAATCTTACAGTGAGCATGGTCTAACATGCTCTTGGCCGGTTTTTTAAGGTTTCATGTTCACTATATTCGAATTACACTTAATTAGGTTACGTTTTTTTTTAATCTATCTAATTATTTAGTTATTATTTAATTTAAAACTATAAATTATTTTATTTTTCAATCAAATCATGTGCACGAGGAGCTCCACTTGTTAAGGGTCCAGATATAGTCGATGCAGTCCTAAGTCATAATAGTCCATGAGTCCGCAAATGTAAGTAAAGTTCCAAAATGTGAATAGTGCGTGAATTATCAAAAAGCATTCTACGGAAATGCAATAGAAAAGAGAGAAATCTCGTGTTACTTAATTTTAGTGACTGGGTGAAATTCGTAGAGGTGGTTTTGAAAAGGCCGACGAGGAGTTCGGAGATGAGTGGCTGAATTAGTAGTTGCGCTTTCCTGTTACGCAAGTAGTTAACTTTTTTTATGACCATAGGTATAAATAGAAGAAAAGAATTATTATATTCGACCATGGAAACGAATTGGGAAAAAGAAGATAAAAATATTATAATTGTAATTGGCTTACTGAGAACTAAAATTGTGAACTGTGGAGGAAGTTGTAGCATGAAGTTGACTCGAATAACTTTACTTGTTAACTAGTCAATGATACTCATTATTTTTTTCTCAAATTCAACTAAAATAGATATTAATGACTCTTAACGCTTACTTACTGATCTTTATTGTTAATTGAGTTAGACTGCAGAACCTCATGCACAGAGCGAGACTACGTAATTATTACCAGAATTTATTGCACCCTAGATTGATATTGGATATGCTTATTGGAACTGATTTTAACAACCTTTGTTGTGAAAATCAGTCCCATAAAATACGAAAATAATTGTTGCACGCAAATGGTTTCGAAAGGTTGTATTTCGTACTTAAATTACACGTTATAATAATAAAAAATACTTTTAAAAGTTGAATTTTATAATGCTCAAGGCTTTTGAATTACGACGCGAATAGGAATTGTAAAATTAAGTTAATGAGGACTTTAAATATTATAACTTCAATAAATTTATAAAAAAAAAAACAAGGTTAATTCGGTTTATACTAGTCAGTTTCAATTATAATAAAAAAAGACTATTCTAAAATCAACAGTTTTATGTCCTATTTTCAATTTTCCTATTACATAAAATTGCAAATAGGAAATTAATGAAATGGTTCCGTTTCTTGTGTGTGAAAATTCTATTTGTTATTACTAACTTACCATCCAATTTTACATTATTTTATTTTTAAACTAGAAAAAGAATATACCACCTTTAGTAATACACAATATTGTAGCGTCGTAGTCGTATAACGCCTGCATATATAGAAACGCAAACAGTATCTAACGTGTTATATAAAATTATTGATGTTGGAGGTGAAATTATTTCATTTTCAATTTAAACAATTATATATATCGTGGTCATGATGATAATGATAAATTATTCATCATTATCGATCTCGTCTACAAATAATGATATAAATTTACCCAACGTAGTACCCAAACCTGGCTTCGCCCGCGTGGACCAACGACGATGAGATTCACTCTACAGAATAAATCTGTTCATTTATAGATAAAACTCTCGCATTAGGTACTCTTTTAGTCAAGGTTTCTATCCAGATCCTATTCTAGATCTAAATTCCGATTCCACTTCAAGTCCCAATTTTGGTCTTGATCTCAATTTTGCCTCTGGCCCCGCTATCGTTCGCAGCCAGCCTCAACATCAATCTCAATTTTGCTTTTAATTACAATCACGATTTTTCTCCCTATCCAGACTCTTTTATTATATCGATTATAAGTTCCATAGATTTACTCACATGGAACGTTGTTCTTATTGCATATTAATTGTGTAACAGTCTTGTTCATACGCAGGTCATTATTTACTGTATCGTTTATATAAACATCGCTACTGCTTACACCCTGACGCCGCTGATGCTTCTCGTTGTTCTGATCCGGTATGTCTCTTGATTCAGATCCCGGTGGCAGTCTCGGTTCCAATTTCGCTTCGGCTTAAGGTTTTACTCTCGATCTACAGGGATTTAACTAATCATAACCCATTATCCTCAACTATAGACTGCTCAAATTGATTTCCTTTGCCATTACCAGTCAAACGACTAATGTTGTATATTGACCGTCCGCATGATAGTTCTACTATCCTGGTTCGCATCACCATTAATAAAACAAAACAGTTTTTTTTAATGTCATAAAACTCCTGGTGAAAATGTATAAGACCAACTTAGCATTCTTATTTAGTGATCCTAAAAAACATATTCACATCAGTCCAATGGTTTTTGTGATGGCTTGCAAATAAAATACAAAAATACGTGTAGATTTTTATTACCCGTGGTGTCGTTGGTCGAATAGATTCAAAATCTATCCAGAATTTACTCGTTATAGTTGAGGACTCTAAAAAAATTGGACTAAGCCACAATACCTTTGGATACGTAAGTGAAATATGGATATGACAAAACTTATTTACATGCGGGCGTACTAGGAATCAAATGCTAGTTTTTATAATCAAAGATAACTTTCGGCGTATAGGAATAATATTCCTAACTTTTATATAGTGAATGGTCACGGAAAGCTCTGTCCAATCCGTCTAATGCCCTCACTGTCGAGGTTGAAGGGGTTATCATCAAAATGCCTCAGGACTAAGAGTAGAGAGTAGAAATCGTCCTATCACTATAACTTTTACTGGCCAACGGTCTGGTGTGTCTCTTGGCGTCAACCATCGAAGGTCGGGTACGTTCTGAAGCCCTCCCATGAAGTATCTATAGGGCATTCACACGCCGACGGCCTGCCGTGCAGGTCGCGTTATACGAAACTGTAAAAGCTTCAAATGCTTTCTTAAAATATGGTGCCCATAGTGAATTCCGATATATTGTTATCCCAAAAACACAGATTTGCTAACTAGATACAATACACGATATGCAATTCTTAAATTAGAATCAACATACGCGATTCTAAGCAAACTAAATTTTCAGCACTACGTTTTATTTGCCTTTGGCGATAAATGACTTGTATCGAACCATTTGAAGACCTTGGAGAGTATGGGGTTTATTTTGGTAAATTCTTCTTCGTTAACTTTAAATATGAGTAAATGACGGAAGCTAAGAACACTGTGTTGGTCACTTCGTCTATCAAATACGATATGTAAGTGATTTACATACAGTGAAAGCAGAAAATCACTTTTTTGGTCTAATTTTGATACTCTATCTAGATATAATTTTAATTAGTTGCTTA